>CM053515.1:17040236-17086856 GCA_028627145.1 Eidolon dupreanum | reverse complement strand
AAAAAAAAAAGGTAACCAAAAGAAACACTTGCACAAGTGTGTTAAAACATACGTGTATCATCGATCATCTCAACGTTTGTATTAGAAAAAAAATCTAGAGGCCAACCTAATCATAGATGGGTTAAGAAATTAGAGCATAAACAGAAAATGGAGCACTCTGAAGCTATTCAGAAAATCGGGCATTTAATACATTGCCTCAGTTCTAAATGACACAAATTATTTGCCATACTCGATATAACAATTCCTCAGGGAAGAAAAACAACCCTACATCATTAAATAAATAAAATAATGGGAAAGGGTATCCCAATTTCATAAACACAGGATGGAAAGTACTCAAAATTAACCAAATATAGTGTATTTATATATACAAACAAATATCCTCAAAGATAATTTTAAAGAAACAATTTGCAATATGGTATGTATAATTTTTAAAAGATTATACATTAGTAAGTACATAGAAAAAAACAAGGAATGTGCAATGAACTGTTATCAACTGCAGTAATCTCCAGGAGGTGAGATTCTCAATCTTTATACAATGAGTGTTACACTACTGTTGTAATCAGAAAAATTACTTTATGGAACAAAAAAAAAGAAAACGAAAAGTAATAGGCATGTTGAACAAAAGACTAATGGAGCCTAAATTCCAGATGTGCTGGAGACAGAGGACGGGGTTCTATTCCTAGTCTGGAAATACTGACGTGGGAGATGGAAGAGGAACAGGCATGAGACACAAGGGAGTAACCTCAACTTCTGGAGGCTCTTGGCTGGTTAGAAGCAGTGCCACAAGGTGTGAGATTCTCTGCTAGTATGACATTCCTTTCCTAAACCAGCTGACGGAAGAACCCCAGCTCTCTATTCCTGACGTCAAAACTTGCCTATCTTATCATAACCTCTTTCCACCACCCAGGGTTTACCAGGGAAGTGTTCCTAAGCTACCTCTCAACAATTTTAGGCCATGCCTCAAATATCACCTCTTCAAAGTGACCCCTTTGGGAAAGGAAACTGGTCAAGAGACAAGAGCCCAGAACAAGGAAGCAGGTCTCTCCCATGGGTAGACAGTTCAGTGGTCACCACAGCAACTCACCATGGTGACCAGGGACTAGCCAGAGCACCAAGGAAGGCCTCTGTCCTGTTGGTCCCAAGATGGAAGACAGGTCTTCCCTGACCACGACCCTCGCCGGCCACCTACCTCAGTGCGCTGCTGCTCCAACATCTTCACCTTCTTCTCAGCTGCACCCAAGGCTCCCACCTCTGGCATCTTACCTGCTGTCACACTAGCCTGGGGAGAAACACAGAGGGGCCTTCAGCAGAGCCCCAAATGATAATTTCCTCCCCACTCAGAGCTCCTCTAAGGTCCCTCACCAGCCCTCTGTCTCCCACCTCTCTATCCTTCATACCTATCGGAACACTGCTACACATCTCAGTCATGACTAAGCCCCCTTTGGGAAGTCCATTCAGACCATTATTCTCCCTCCCTGACCCACACTGGCTCCTAGGTCCTCCTCCCCTCCCCTCCCCACCTCTCTCTGTGGCCACTTCTTTCACTGCTCAGGTTCTATCTCTAGGATACTGCCAACTGCTTCCCCCACCACCACCACCACCACCACCTCCACCACACACACACACGTGTGCGCACGCCAGCCAAACATCCTCTGGCCTGGAAGGTAAGAGTTATAGATTCCTCAACATTTTATAAAATGCTTATTTTAAAAAGTTTTTAGAAAGATAAAAACTAAATAAAGATGTGTGTGTGCCTGTGCAATTAGTACATGTACACATATTTCCTAGCTCTAGCCTCTGAGAGGGCCTAAAGCAGTGACACTCCAGGAGCAATGGGCACACCCAGGGCCCAGATCTTGGTTTCTAAATGCCATTCTCCAACGAAAAGGGAACAGTGCTCCTTAGAGAAGTGGTTAATTCCATGGCTGGGGCAGGGAAAATGTAAGATGAGTTTGGAGCATTTTATGGTGCTAGAAAGTAAGGAAGTGCTCAACAATAAAAGCATGTCAAATGGACATAGGAGAAAACTTAAAAGAGTGTCCTATGGCCAAACTGGAACAATTTGAACTAGAAAATAAATTGTGATAGTACTGGATTATAACCCAAAGAATAAATTTCCATCTACTGGTAGAAAGAAATAGCTAAATAATTAACTAAATGGGGGAGAAGGGGCAATTCTTCCTTACAGAAGAATTCCAATTAGTGACTGTAAAATGAATGAGGGAAACACAAAATCGCTGTGAGATCCACCAACAGACACTGAAATTAGTGAGCAAAAGTGTAAGGAGAAACAGGACTTTGCACAGTTTCAAAGTTTCTCATCAAAAATAAAAACTTACATATTTCAAGGAGAAAATTTGTCACTTTATATGGAGAAACCTGACAGACACTCCCTTAGCCACATGATCAAGGCTGACAGTAATAAGACACAGTGACATCATGTCCCCTTGACATGATGCACCGAGACACTATATCATTCGTGTGGTGTTCTTGCCCAAATCCACAAGCCCGATCCAATCATGAGAAAATAGATAAAACCAAACTGAGGGACAAGCTGCAAAATAACTAGCCAGTAGAACCTAAAAGTGTCAAGTTCATGAAAGAGAAGGAACAACTGGGAACTACCACAGACTAAAGACTAAAGAGAGGTGACAACTAAATGCAATGTGAGGTCTGGAATTGATCCTGGTACAGAATAACATGAGTGAAAGACTGATGAAATCTGAACACAGTCTACAATTTAGCTAACAGTATTGTGACAACGTTCGTTTCCTAGTTTTGATCACTGAACCATGGTTATAAAGACCTTAAGTCTCTGCGTGAGCCCTGAGGGTAGAACTCACGAGGCTCAAGCGCCCCCTGCAGGCTGAGGTCGGTAAGCACACCCAGGGAGTAAGGAGAGCGAACTAAGGGAGCCCTCACCGCCATCACCTCCTCTGAGCAAGGTGCGAGATGGGCCTGTCCCTAGAGGCCTGCTGCCTCCTGGAGGCAGACTGTGCCCAGCAGTACTGGGGAAGGAGGAAAAGGGAGTGCCAGGCTCCTGGAGGGTACACCCTTAACCTTCACAAAGAACAGAGGAGCCAGCCAATCTGGCTGCTGACACCAAATCTGCCATTGAAAGGAACAGCTAATGTTCACTGTTTGGCACATGCCAGGTACTAAACCCACTTTACAGGTATCACATAGCTGAACCCTCCAACCACCCACTGAGGTAAGTGTTCTACAGAGGAGAAAACTGAGGCCAGAGAATACGTATAACTGTCCCAGGCAGTAGTGCTGGCAAGAGTTGCAGTCAGTGTTCAACCCACATGCAATGCTGGGGCACGGGCTTCACCGCTGCCCCGTACCGCACACCTACATGGCCGTCCCCCCTGGCAGGGTAGTAAGAGCATCTGGCTATCCCGGGAGTTGAGTGAGATGAGTTGATATTAAAGAGCTTTGGAAAAGTGAAGGGGCCTGCCCACAGAGTTCCGAGAACGCAGGAGAGATCAGAAGAGTCCACAAGTCACTTCCACAAGAAGGCAGACAAGGCAGGCTCCGATGTGATGGGTCAAAGGAAGCAGAGAAGGGGCTAGGTGGGCTGGGATTCAGAGGCCACTTCTCAGCACCAGTCCCTGCCGAATAGCAGGAATCTTGATTACGTGATGTCACATGACCCTCCAAGCCTCCTGCCATAGCTGGGTTATAGAGTAATAGTCTTGGCCCTGCCTACCTTAAAGAGGAGGTCCAAATTAAACAATGGATTTGTGTCTTGGGCAAACTCTACAGTAATACTTAATTAACATATTAGGATAATTACTACTATTACATAGGTGTGGGGTTTGTTAAAGATGCTGAGTCCTTCTGTGCAGCCATTAAACTCCATTAAAAAAAATGTGTCAGTAAAAAGGTGGGACTCAGCGCTGTAGCCAGGAGAAAGGCACAGATGGGCAGGGAGGAGAGGCAGCTCCCACTTGAGGACTGGATATGAGCCAGGGCTGGGAGCGGCGGTGGGAAGGGAGAAAGTGGGCCAGCGCTGCGGCATAACCAGGCCATGCCTTCCTCTCTCCATGTCAGAGGCTCCAGGGTACAATCACAGCAGCTTAGCAGAGTCCTCTGAGAACCTTTCAGGGGGCTAACACCCTAATCCCACCAAGAATATCTGAGACCTTGAAGTGACTTTTGGAGCCACACCATAGGCAAGACCTTGATAAACTGGGATATGTTTAGAGAATGTAGCCAAAGTAAGCAAAGGACTCGGCACCACCTTCCATGAGCAATGACTAGAGGAGCTGGAGCTATTCAGCCTGGAGAACAGAAGGCTTACAAGGGCCATGGAGCCACAGTCGCAGTCATCAGCCTGCGTGTGTGTCACAGGGAATGAGATGCTCTCCATGTGGCAGAAGGCAGAATGAGGGTTAAGCAATGGAAGCTCCAGGGAGGCAGAGTGTCAGGCCAAGCTAAGAAAAAGCCATTTAAAGACTAGAACCTCCTATCAGTGGAACCAGCGGCAGCAGGAGGTAGTGAGCTCACTGCCGCGGGAGCTGGCAATGAAGGCTGGGCACCAGCAACGGGGGATGCTGTGGAAGGAGCTTCTGACCACATACCTGCGGCTGTCTGGACAGCCCCTTCTTGCCTGCGCCTTCCATCTTTGGTGAGCCTGGCCGCCCAGAGGCACCCTCTTTGCTGCTGCTCATCAACAATTTCTTGAGCTCCATGTTTTCCTCCCTAGGTCAGAGGCAAACAGAGGTCATGTTGCTCGTCCTGGATTAAAGAGGCTGGGGGCCTTGGAAATACTACTCATTTGAATTGCAGCGGAGTCCTGGGGACTAAGGCAAGACCCTGACACCTCCCCTCAGGTCTAACCAAAAAAACGCATCCTTAAGCCACTGTGTGGCAATCTGTGGGTTTCTCTAGAAGTCTCAGATGACCAAGAGCAGGGTGTGCCCAGCTGTGGGATATCTGTACACATGAGATCTTCAGGACACATCCAAACCTGCATTAAATAACCCTGAATTGCACTCTAGTGAGAAAGGCACACTCTTTATAATTATCTTCAAACTCCTTGTGTAGAGCACAGGAAAAGTCTCAGTTGGGCACTAATAGGTCTTGACCACCGTTCTAATACTTGCCAGTCTCCCCTGTTAACAGAGGAAGAGCAGGCTTCAGGCTCTGAGCCTTAAATCAGCAATGGTACTTCACCAGAATTTATGAACATCCTTCCACTTTTGCTGAATTTATTGTTGGAGTTATCTTCTACTTATTACAGGTAATGCTATCTTCCATTTACTCTAGTGAAAACTTTCTTTATAATTTCAAATAAAAACATGATTCAAATTAAATTCTTAGGTAAAAAGAAGGTAGGTGATATAGGACATAATAAAAGTGCTGATAATGGATTCAGGTATGACTGAAATATGAAAATATTTCTTTATGTTCTATTTGCCAGCTGGGTTTCCATGTAACAACAAAAACAAAAACAAAAACAAAACAAAACAAAAAAACGAGAAGTAGCTTTCCTAAGGTCAAACACCAGGGCTTAAATCTTGCCTTCTAGTCATGAATCTTTTCTTCAACCTGGGTTTTTGAATCTGTGGATGGAGCCACTGTGGCCATAAAACTCCAACTGCTTGGAAGTAAATAAATATTTGCAGAAGCAAATAAATATATGCCGATTCAAAATGACACAGTGTCTCGACAGTTACACATTACTCTGTCGGGCCTCACATGCCTCTCTCTGGGCCTCAGTCTCCCTCTGAGCAACGAGGGGTGTGGCCTCCATGCTCTCAAAGGGCCCTTCCAGCTCTGACAGTCAAGATCAGTGTTTCTCAAGTGTGATCCTGGACCCACCTACATCATAACTACAGAAGCCCTTTGGAAAGTAAAGATGCCTAGGTCTCGCCTCAGACCCATGGAATCAAAAGTCTTGGCAGAGGAGGGAGGGACGGGAGTGTAAACTTGTGTGCCTTGCCTGACCCTCTGAGACCCTGATGCACAATTAAGTCTGAGACCCCATAGTCCAGATGAGAGAGCCCTGACTCTTCTCAGGAAAACAGGGCAGGACCGGATGGTTACCAGCAGGGGGCAGCAAAGTCCGGAGCCTCGTCTCCAGGCTGTTAACAGGCTAAGCTTAGGGGCAAGTTCTCTAGAAAGGACTGCAATTTTTACAGCCCTTCTTCTGAAGTTCTCAAAGCACTTTATAAACAGACGCTCCTCAAGGTTCCCAAGGAGAAAGGTCACGAGATCTGACATCCAAAGCATGGCTCTGGGCACAGGCCTCAGAGCCTTCATCCCGGAAATCAGTGCCTTGCACGCCCCTCCTCCTGCCAGTCCGACTCCTCACCCCTCCTCCACGGGGCATGGACTTACCGCAGCCTCTCGGCAGCCTGATCCCGCTGTTCCAGGCCCTTGTCCAGCTTGGCCTTCAGGGCCTCATTCTCCTTCCGAAGCTGCTCGCACAGGGTCTGTAGGGCAGAGAGGTAGATGAGAGCAGGGAGGGGCGCATTCCCAATGATGACGTTAGCGGACAGGGCAGGGGCTCCAGCCATGCCAGTAGGCCCATCCTGCCCCCTCCATGCATCCTCTCCCTCAGGAGCCGGCCATGAGGATGCCTGACCAAGGATTCACCACGAGGCCCTCTGGTTCTCCGAGGCAGAGTTCCATTCCTCCTCCTTCACTGCTGTTCTGAAAACCTAGGACACTCTAGAACGCTCTTCCCCACTGGCCTTTCCCCAGATGACTTCTACTTCTGCTTCAAGTCTTAGCTTAAACATCACCTCCTCAGAGAAGTCCTCCCTGACTCCCACATTTCAGGTGAGATAGGTCACCTCCATTATCCTCACGGCCCTCTTCTCTCACCCTTTCTGGTACCTGTGACCATTAGAGCTAAAGAACCATTTGTGTCCTTATTTTCATAACGTCCAACTCCATCCCCCCGCACTCTCAGTGGGCTGGGACCCCCTCGCCACTCTCCTGTCCGCTATCCGGTCTCCAGCCCCAGCTCAGAACATAGTGCAGGTCGACACTTAATGCTACAGAAGGAATGTCTGAATGACTGAACGGCCACATGAGTGACCAAGTGAAGACTTGACACTTGGGAGGCCCACGAGCTAGGCGATTTGGAGAGCAGGCGAGGCTTCCAGTGTGGTCAAATGACGAGTCGGAAGATGGCACTTGGCTAAGACCTCACCGGGTCCTCAGGGGTGGCTCAGGCTCTCCCTGCCTCTGAGACACAGTTCCCTCCTCCACAAAATGAGGAGCATTGTTCCTTCTCTGCCTCTTTTACAGGGCTGCTATGAGAACAGACAAGACCACGACAGCGCAAGTGCCTCGTGAACTGCCAGTCACTGGACGATATCTGAGGGCTTGTGGTTGAAGTTCTGCAAGGTGAGAGCACGGAACATAGACAAACAGACTCGGGGTCTCACAGATGGGGAGCAGAGGGAGGTGCTGACTAGTAATGGTGAAGTGCTGTCTCAATACTCAATCTTTCAACAAACAACCTGCACCAGGTACAAGGTTGGGTGCTCTTCCCCTCCACTGCCTCATCGGAGCCTCACAGCGTTCCTAAAGCTACGTAAGTCATCTCTATTTTAAAAGTAGACTAATGCAGGTGAAATAATTTGCATGAGGTTGCACAGCTGTTAAGAACCACCGCAGGGATTAAGTTCCACCTGGCAGACCCTACCCTGGTGTCTCTCTCCCCCGTGATGGAAGAGCAGAGAAGGGAGGCAGGGGTCGTGAGCTGGGCTGGGAGCAGGGACAGTGGTATTCACCAGACATTCCACCTGCTCCCTTCCATTTCCATATCCCAGGCTCACTGTGCTCATGTGACTAGTTCTGGCCAATGAAAGATGAGTGGAAGTGACAAGTGTCCCTTCTGGGCTGGCCCATGCATGACTAGTCTCTTTTCCCTTGTGGCTGTGGCTGTCTCATGTTCCAAAGGGCACAAGCTGGTGGGGCCACTAAGTAATTGTGGAGCAGAAAAAAGTCCCTGCCTCAGAATGAGGGAAAACTTTTATGTTACCTTGGGAGACTTTGGAGTTGTTTATTTCCACAGCAAAATCTAGCCCTTTCCGACTAACACAGGAGAGACTTGGGAAGCCTTAATGGAGGAGACAGCCTGGACCTGGAGGGTGGTCAGACATGAGGGATCTGAGGCAGAGAGAACCGAAAGCTATTGTGACTGGTTCCAATGCCCAGCAAAGGCCTTGCGCCATATCTGGCCTTGAAAATGTTTGTTGAGTGAACCAAGAAACAAATCAATGAATGAATGAGGAGAAACCGGATTCATCTGCCTCTACCCACAGGCTGGGCAAATACCAGGATGCCACAGCCCTGGGCAGACCTCCAGGGAAGAGAACGTCCTGCTCCTGGTCATTAAGGGAAAGCAAGAACGTGGCCTCATGTGCTGTCCGCCCTTCCAGGCTGGAGGGCTGTTTCTTCCAAGTTTCTGGGAAAATGATCTGGGCACAAAGCAGCTGATGAAGAAAGGTTGTCACAAAAGTGATCACATTCCATCATGGGCTAAAAGCTCATCTGTGAGTTCATTAGTTGATTCATTCATCAAATGTGCATTAAGCATCTATCAAGTGCCAGCCACTGGGACACAGTGGTGAATATGACAGACGAGGTACCTGGCTCTTTTATGAGGCTTACATGCTAGCAGCAAGTGCAAGAGTAAAAACACAAAGTAAATAAACCGCCTAATAAAATTATTATAAACTATGGTAAGAGCTAAGAAGGAAACAAATAGGGACCTAGTATAACAGAGGCTGGCAGGACCCCCTTTTATAAGGCCCAGAATCAGTCCTGGTTTCAAAGCCAAAAAGCTGACACTGAACATGATCTCACCCTATGTGATCGCCAAGTTCACCTCCTCAGAGCTCAGCTTTGCCACCTCTAAGCCTCACTGACATCTGAAAGTCGCTGAAAGTCATCTCCCCCAGCCTGGCCCTTAGGCTCCAATCACTCCTCCAGCCTCACCCTGACATTTTGATGGGATAGGGGTCCTGCGCTCTCCCTGGGATATGCTGCTCCCCACAGCTCCCCCACACCATGTCTCCTTTGCTCTTGTCAACCTAGACCCTTCTTGAGGTCACACACAGTGGACATGTCCTCCATTAACTGGGCACTTGAATGTCTGCTAACATAAATGAGATCACAGACCAGTGACCGGCATGGGAGGGTCTAGAAGGGAAGAAGGAGAATTCAAGTTATAGCTTTGTCACTAAGAGAACAGGTGCTCAGGTCCTGAGCAGGTCCTCTCAAAGCCTCAGTTTTACCATCTGTGAATCTTTCCCTACATCCAAGCCCACAAGGCTAAGATCCCCTGCCTAGGATGGATGACCAGTCATCATCAAACCTGAACAATGGCCACTTTTTGAGCATTTACTATGCTCCAGTCTGTACCAGGTGCTTGACGTAAGACCTGCAGCAATCCCATGAGGCAGACATTCCTAATGCCATGTTACAGATAGGGGCAGTGAGGGATACAGAGAGTAAGTGGCTTCTCCAAGGTCATACAGCAGTAAAGAGCCACTATTGGAACTAAGGACCATATGACTCCAAGGCCTGGGCTTGCATAGGGAGGAACTCAGACTTCATTCCCATGGCACAGGAAGGGTTATGGAAGGGAGCCACCTCAATCAGGGAGGCAGGCTGGGATGGTGGTTAGGAGCATGGCCTTTGGATTATCAAATGCCAGCTGCACCATCTATATCTTAGGCCAAAAAAAAATCACCTCTCGAGGGCTGTGTCCCACCTGTGAAATGGAGATAAAGACGGCCTACCTGCTTTTATTCCCTCCCTTTCCCCGCCTGCCTGTGAAGAACAAGGAAGGCAGAGTCCTGCCCACGTCCATGGCCCAGGGCACCCCAACCATGAAACTGCATTGCCCACCCCATATTTCTCAATTTCCCTCCTCTTACCCGTCCCTTCCCACAACTTCCTTACCCTACTCACCACCTCAAAAGAAGAAGCCTACAGTCAGCCCACAGTATCACCCCTGGAAGTCCCCAGGGTACCCTGGATCCCTAAGAGAGCTAGAGCAGGGGGAGGGGGAGGCACGCCTGCCCATCCCAGGTGACCCTCCCTGGCTGGCCTCACCTGCAAGATGGAGGTGCGCTGCTCATTCTTGTGCACCTTGGAGGCCAGGCGGTTGAACTCGAGGGCCATGCGGCCCAGGTGGGTGAAGAGCTGGCTGTGGTCCGGCTCCTCGGCGCACACACTCAGGGTGGTCTCCAGGCGCTGCAGATGCAGCATCAGGTTGCTGTCCTCATGGGGCAGGGGGCCCAGCTCCTGGCAGGGGGAAGGGGACAGGGACCACTCTTCACCATGGTCTGCGTAGGCGCCACCAACTGTTTTCCCTCTGCTTCCCCATTCCTCATGACTCAGTTTCCCCCTCCAATCCCAGCTCAGCCTAGGGAAATTCTCTGGTTACACAGGTTCCCTGTCTAGGGCTGACTCACAGGGCAGGACCCAGGTCTCCCAGGCCACTGGCTGGCTTATGAGCAGTGGAACCACTTTCCTCCCACACTCTGGGCCTCGCTGAATGCTTGCAGATAAATCACTCAACCGCTGGGCCTCAGAATCCTCATCTACCAAATGTACACACACCCCTCCCCTCCCTGCTACGTCACAGGGGTCTCAGGAGGGTGAACTGACACATGAGTGCAGCGAGCCCAGGAAAGGGGTCTCACTCTATGTACAGTACTGTTTCTTTGGCTCAGACAGTCTTAAACAAGGAGCCACACAGAGACAAGAACTCCTGACTTTTATGTGATGCATGGTCCAGGCATTCCTCAGCTTCTCAGAGCACCCAAGACTCAAACCAGGTTAAGAATGAATCATAGCTCTAGAATCCCAGTCTAGAAGCATGTATAAGAAAGGAAGCATACCGGGGGCAAGATAGTCCAATCTCAATACAAAATCAATCTCCCTCTCTCTCTATCCCTCCTGTGTCTAGAACACTCCTTCCAAAGGCAGTGCCTTAGTTATGCTGACACCAAGCCCAAGGATCCACGGTGGCACCTTGCAGCTAACTGCCTCAAGCCCAGCTCCCTGCCAAGTGTTTGAGGCCCCACCTTCCCCTCTCTGAGCCCTCACACCTCCTCGGGCTCCTTTCCTACTGTCCCCTCTGCTCATTCTTCCTGGCTCTGCCCACGTTTCAGCTCCTGTAGCAGGTCTCCTCTAAACATTTATGGAAGTCATGGGATGTCAGAGCTAGGGGGAGCCTCAGGGTTCAGGCTGGGAAACCAAGGTATGAGGAGAAGGAACATGTCCAAAGCCACTCAGTGGGTCAGTGGCAGAGCCAGGACTGCAACTTAGGCTTCCTGACTTTCAGTGAATGCCTGAGTAATATTGTTAGTACCACATTCCAACAGGAGATACTGCTGCTTCTTCATTTCTGCATTCCGTCACCCACTGCCTCTCCTTACAAGGATCTGAGGTGGCAAATGCTGCTTTCTATTTAAGGCCCATGAACTGCTTCATCCTCTCATCTCTCCCACTAGCCTACAAGCTCCCAGAGGGCCGAGAGGCTGTCTTGTCTTTGCTCAGCACAGACTATGCACACCGCAGGGCGAGGGAAAGGGGGGCGGGTGGGGAGGGGAGGAAGGGGAGACTAAGGAGGAACTCATTAAGGAGATGGAGTTACTGGTCCAAGGTCAGAGAGTAAAATACTTTCTGAGAAGGGAGTTCTTGTCACCTCAGCCAACTTCTCAGAGCCCTCAAGGACAAAAGAGGACAAGGGGACAGAAATCCCAGGAGACAAATACAGACCCTTTTTAATGCTCAGCCTGCACAAAAGAGTAAATTACCTGCCATAAGCCGCTCTGGGCCTGCTTACCCTTTCTTTCTTTTCTACCTGGGCTAGAAGCCCACCAGTCCAAAGGCTAAGTCGTAACTGGTGGAGGTGCCCAGCGCTCAGTGGAGACCAGCAGGTCTGGCAAACTGCCCAAGCTTTCACAATGATCGGGTGCCTGTGTGACCCAAGTAGGGGAAGTCACCAGCAAGGGATTTGCATATGAGAGCGAGAAGTACTCTGCTCCAGCCCCCCATGTATCCCCAAGTGACTCCAGGGTACCCAAGGTCCTGTGAGCAGGTCTTGTGCCTTTCACCCAGGGCCAGGTGACTGAAACAGAGAGGAGATGTGGGACGTGCCCAGGGACCTGCCATCCACTCACCATCGGGCTTCTGGTGTGGCCGCCGCTCTCCGGGGGAGAATTCCGCTCCTCGGTGGGGACTACTTCAAATTCAGAGGAGGTGCCCTGTGCGGAAAGGGAGTTAGGGGCAGCCTGAGAGAAAACCACCTCAACCCTTCTCCGGGAACCCACAGCCAAGAGCAGTGGGGAGCGGAGAGAATGGGAGGACAAAACCCCTTCTCACATCCAGTTTGCCCAGGCGGTCCCTCTGTGCAGGGGCTGAGCTCGCTGGGCAGTTACACATGACTTCATGTGAGAGCACAAAGTAGGGTTCCTGAGAAGTCTGCCCACAACCCACTGTGTCATCTGAGGTCACATCCCCTCCACGACCAGTTTCCTCACCTATAAAAACACAGATATCGGACTAGCTGATCTTGAACTCTTAGAACTTTAGGATTTTATTTTTAACTTGAACTTTTAAAATGTTTTCATGAACTCCATTATCATCAGAAGATTATATCCCCTTTGGACAGATAAGGACACTGAGGGCATTTTGTTAATGGAAAAGTAGGGACTGAACCCAGGGCCTACAACTTCAATATTCCTGCCATGGCACCAGAGCTGCCTCCCGGGCTCAGGGGTCCCTAACTGATTGCCCAGAGAATCCAGATAGCAGTTAGTGTGGCCACCACCAAGGTGGTCCTATGCCAGCCTTGCCAACCCTGTCTCAGAGGAGTCCAACCAAGGAGTGGGCTGATCTGGGATAGGTACCAAAGATGCTTCAACAAATCTGGAGAGATTTTTTTTTTAGGATTCACCCAAATCCACGTTGGCTAAGGACTCCCAGTCTTTTCCACATCTCTCGGCCACTCCCAACAGATAGGCCGATGGTCCCTCAGAACCAGCAACTGACTGTGGGACTGCTATTAAGCCTGGTCTACAAAGACAACTTCAGCCTTCCCTTGTCCCAGGAAAGGGCCGACAGATGGGAGGAGCTCTGCACAAAGCTCCCACTGAGCCTCGCGGCCCCTGCAGTCCCGCGCTGGATCTCAGCCCTGCCCTAGAAAATCTCTTTCACCTCTACGTTGCCCTCACTGTCTATGACCTTGGGAAATGCTCTTCTCTCCCTGGCCCTGATGCATAGGATAATGTCAAATGATACGATCACTTGGTTTCCCTCCAGGCCTAGGAAACCGAATGAAACTTCTTGAGGCAAATCCACAGAAGACAGTTTCTGAGCTCCCTTTGAGAATATGAGTTCCGTGTTGCTACATTCACCTTGTTTTCTTGGCCCTGTGCACAATCAATACCTGCTTCATATTATGCAACTTGGTATAAGGGAAGGACTCCTTGTGCATGCCAGGGTCTTCCCAGTGAGTTTTATCTATGATCTTCATTTGAAAATGAGGAAACTGAGGCCCCAGAGAGATTGAGATCGGCTTGCCCAACGTCACATATCAAGGCAGAACCTAGGCTTCTAGACGCCAACCCTCTCTTCACATCTTTGTATTGCCAGCAAGACCTTGAAGTCCAGGCAACTTTCTGCCAGAACTCCAAATGCAACTTACACTGGATGGAGGTTTTTGGACCGGCTCTGGCTTGTCACTGAGGAGTGCAGGGTCAGCGGGCGGTGCTGGGACATTTGCATCCTTTCCTGGAGAATTAAGAAAACATGGATGAGCAGCAGGGGAAGGGGAAAAGCCCCCTTGAGAACAGCCCTGGCCAGAAGAGTTCTCAGACAGAATTTCTACATGAGTCTGGGAAAATGGGACATGGTCCCACCAGGGCCAGGTAACCTGGGGAAATGACCAGCCCTGGGATGACAGGGACAGAACCTGGGCAGAGAGACCATTTTCCCTGAATTTGCTGGAAAAATCCCAAGGTGGCCACTGCTCCTTGGTACCCTGGACCTGCCTCAGTGATGACAAGGATGACAATTTACAAAATTAACGAAGTGCTTTTCTATTTCTATCTCAGTCAATTCTCATGACAGCTCTGTACTCCCATTTTAAAGGTAAGGAACCTGAGGCTAGGAAAGGTCACCAATGGGCCCACAGTCGCACAGCCAGCAACTGCAAAACCGAGACTCAAACTTGGCTCTCCTTCCCCGGTCTCCTGGGGCTCTTGCTGCAGGGAGCCCCTTGAGAATAACTACATGGTTTCCTCTGGGGGTGGGTCTGGCACCAATCGGGGACTCAGAAACACTTCTGAATAAACAAGCAGAGGCTGGAAGCACCCAAAGTGATGACTCTGATATCATCACTTTCCTCCATCTGTCCAGCCAGTGTAGCTGGCAGTCAGATGGAAGGCTGGCACACTGGCCTCGGCAGGGACTGTAGGTGGGGCTGCAGCAGGAGGCCTCTGAGCCTGTGTGGAGTCCTTTTACTCCTTAGTTCCAGACTTTGCCCTCTAGACTCAAGAGACATGCCAGAAGAATGCATGGTGACCACAAAGGACTTTACCCTTTAGTCACAGGCAATGTTTTCCTTTAATAGTTAACATATGTAACTTTACATCTGACATAAACTGCAGCAGGCTAATAGGCGGGTCCAGATTCTTCCATGGACCTCAGCTTTCCCAGTGTACAATGCAAGGATAAGGGACCGGGCCAGCGAACTGTTGACTCATATGCCAAGTCTGAGTGACTTGAAGTAGCCACCTGGAGCGCTCTGCCTGCCACCTAGTAGCTGCTCATTAAATATTTGCTGAATACGCTGACAAAGATCCTGAGGTCACATCTGGGGTGCAGTGGATTGCTGGGATCCATAACTAATATTTGCCAGGGCCTCAGGAGTGCTGAGTCACCAGCCATTTTTGGACAAGATTATTCTGATGTCCTATCCAAATCCGACCTTCTGGGGGACGCTGTAGCCAAATCGTGACTGGGAGGATGGTGTGTGGCCCCAGGGTAAATGAAGGAGATATGGACTTCTGGACAAGAAGAGGGTTTCGGGAGTCATGAGCACAAGGAAGGCAGAGGACAACCCAGGCTCCCCTTGGACCTGTTAGCTCAGGCAGATGGTCAAAGGAAGCCAAAGCGGGCGATGGTGGTGGGAGCTGCTCGTTGTCCTTGACCAGCTCCTCTGCCTTCTGCCGCAGCCTAGATGCTTCCATCTGGGACTCTTCCAAAAGTTCCCCTGGGAGGACAATGGAGAAAGGAGGAGCAAAAGGAATTACTCAGCTCTGTGCCACAGTTCCACCTGCCCCAGGCCCGTCAGCTGCTTCAGCCTGGCTTTTGAAGCTCCAGGCCCTGGACTTCACTCTCACCATCACCTTGTGGGCTGACCCACATCATTCTGACCCACAACCGGAAGCAAGCCCATAAGGAAGAGGACCCCACAATCAGGGAAAGAGGAGTGGAGGGGAACAACCTCCTGGCCCCTGCCCCACCCCATCCCACCCCATCTTCCTACCCCACTCCTGCCACACCTGGCCAGGACTCCACAGAAAGCCAGGGGCTCTCTTAGGCCTACCATCATGGCACCTGGGGGCTGCTCACAGCCTACACCCCCAAAGTCAGGGACTGCCTGAAGGGATGAGACCCTCAGCAATGCCAACCACCCCTGGGCCTCAGGTCTCCTTCCCCCCAAGTGAAGGAGGGGAAACTCCACCCCTCCTTCCCCAGTCTGCCATCCTGCAAAGGTCTGCAAAGCAAGGAGAAAGCATCTGGAAAACGGGGCTGGGCCTGCCCCTGAAGCCTAAGCCCATAGAAGGTGGCAGGAAGGCAAAGGAAGGGTTTAGGAGTTTGGAGGAAAGAGAGACCCCTCTGGACAGAGAAATCAATGAATGTCTCATATAGAGGAGGAGATGGCATCTGAGCTGAGTGCTATGCACGGGGACAACTTAGGCAGGTGGAGGTAAGTGGGGTTGCTCTAGGCAATGGGGACAGCCTGTGCAAAAGCCAGGAAAAGAGAAATCAAGGGACCTATTCCCATCTTGCTTCAAGCCAAGCTCGGCTCCCTGCTCTAGCACTAGGGGACCGTACTCTGGTTGCCCTGGTGATGTCAGCTCTCTCCCTTTCTGGGGCTTCTGGAAGATGAGACCATTCTTTTTCCACATCCACAAATTGAGCCTTCAGCTCTCTCTCTCCAACCCCATGCTTCTTTCTTGGTCCCTCACAGCATTCTGAGTCCTGCCATCACAGTCTGGAGTGCTAGGGACTTAGGGCTGGGTATGTTGCCACCATGCTACGGAAATCCACGGAGACACAGCTGTGGGGCAGGAGCCAATGCAGGGCCAGGAGGGACAGAGGGATGATGTGGGTGGGGGCATACGCCAGCTGGCACTGCAGGCTACAGGGAGGAGGCTTGCGGGGAGAGTGCAGGGTCTGCTTTACCTAACATCTTTATCCCTTGCATTTTTTCCTTTAGTCGGGAATTCTCCTCCACTAGGCGCTCAAAAGCTGCGGACGCCTCTCCTGGAGGCACGCCGCCCCCAGGGTCGTAGATCCGGTACGGTCCTCTCCCTTCCATGAGGGTGGCTCAGCCCCTGCCGTGGTGCCCGCCTGGCTGTAAGGACAACAGCAGGAAATCAGGGGGCTGGCCAAGCCCTTGAGGTGCCCCAGAAGGCAGTCCGCATAACCCATAAGAGAACACAGCACTTCAGGCTGGTCTGGCCACAACACAGCAGAGCAGAACAGTCACCTCCTTTGATCTGGATGTTCTGCCTCTAGTAATGCAACCTAAGAATCTCATCGGTTCCTTTGAGCAGCCTCACTGCACTGCTGGTTCATTTGGAAAAGCAATCAATTGTCATGAGCGATGTCGAGTACAAGGAAGAGCACCGGATTTGGAGTCAAAAAACTTGAGTTCATGTCCTGTCGGTGGGGTCCAGAACAGGGACCCTGCATCGCTGCATCCCCAGGGCCTAACACAGTATTAGTTACGAAATGAATGCCCAATAAACACCGAATGAATAAACATTCTAACCATTAACTCACTGTGAAATCATGGGCAGTCCCTTCCCCTCTCTGAGCAGGGGAAATGAAAGTTTTACGCTAAATCGGTGATCTTTACAGTGAAATGCTTGTGCCCTAAGGGATATAAGCAAGTCAATCCAATCCAAAGTTCCATTTATATGTGCATCATCTTTTTTTAAAAGAAGAAAAAACCCTGACTAATATTTAATATACTAATTGACACTGTCACCCTCCTCCTCAAGTCTCATGTCACATATGGCCTGTCCCTTCCAGTTCTAACGAATACATGAATTTTCCACCAAACCACTACTTGCGCAGCAAGTGTTTTGCATTAATCTGTTCAAATTCATCTGCTCTACTGAATTTGTAACCACTCTGCAAAGTGATTTCAGAATCCCAGTTCTGTGACTTAATAGAGAAATTTCTTTCTTGCGTTTGTTCATTCATTCAACAAATGTTTATTGAGCATCTACTCTGCTGGGTATTAGTCTGGGTGCTGAGCAATTATCAGCAGACAAAACAGACAGAAATCCCTCATGGCATTTACATTCTAGTGGTGGAGGGAGGGAGGGAGGGAGACAGAGAGAGAGAGAGAGAGAGAGAGAGAGAGAGAGAGAGAGAGAGAGAGAGAGAGAATATGAATATGAACGTCTACAGACAAAATTAAACAGGGAAATATGAGGCAGGGACTTTAATTTTTAAATGGAGCTGTCAGGAAAGGCCTCACAGAGGAGTTATTTTAGCAAAAATCTGAAGGAGGTGAAGAAACTAGCCATGCAGATATCTGGGGGAAGAATATTCCAGGCAGAGAGAACAGTAAGTGCAAAAACCCCAAGGCTGAAAAATTAATCCAACCTCCAGCTCTATCTACAAAGAGCTTTCCAGCACAAAAAGAGCTCCAAAGGCCTCCACTGGGAACCTCAGAAGGACTTGGGGCCCCAAAACCTCCCTCCCAAGATCACCACCCCCAGAGCAAAAACTGTTTCAGTTAGGAATCCCCAAAGCCCTTTGAGCACCCACACAGTGCTCTCTGAAAGAAAAGAGTGAAAAAGGACTAATAATAACAGCCACCATTCATTAATCATCTACTTGCCAGGCACTGCATTAAACGCTCTTGGAAGATGCATCATCTCAGTCAAGCAGCACAACAACCTTGAGATACATAACTAAATTATCCTAATTTGATATGGGAGGCTCAGTGAGGTTAAGTAACTCAGCCAGGATCACAAAACCAGCGAGTGAGAGCCTACATGCAAATCTAGCTCTGCCTAAGAAAGCTGAGTTAACCCCGTTACTCTCTAAGAGCTCTCCAACCAAGACTCACTGACAGGAGTTTGAGAGGTTTGCAGGATAACACCTGGCCATTAGATACCCTCTGGACTGTTTCTCCTATCTTATAGCATAAGATATTACAAGAGTTTTGCCCTGAGGGTCCAAATTACCAGGGAAAGACATGCGCCAGAAAGAAAAACAAAGTTCTGATGAACAGGACCCCTCCCCCAAAGACTGACAGACAATGAATACACACTTCAAGGTGCACCCACGCCCTGCTGGGCCCCATAGAGGCAAAGGACAGCTGCCTACACACCCAACACAAACTTCATCACTCAGCTTAGGGGGGAAGACTTGTTTTTAACTTGAAAGGTCAATGTTACACAGCAGAGTAAGAAAGCTCTGAAGTATTCACTAAATTAAGGCACAGTGTGGGTAAAGCACTTAGTAGAGTGACTGGCATAGAGTAAGGTGCTCAATAATGTTGGTAGATGTGGGGCCTGGTCCTTCGCCTCTGCTCACCCTTCTCCTCATGTGCCGCTCCAAGCAAATAACTTACTGACCAGTATGGAATGTATCTGACTGGTGTAAGCATTCGTACATTTGATTGAGAACTTCCTGGAGGCAGGATTTTGCTTTACACAGGTCTGGCGCTTGAAAGGTGAGCCATGATTGACAGCTGAATGGAGTTCACAAATGGGGAGACCCAGAGCTGGAGGGGTTCATAGTCACCTTTGCTGAAAAGCGGCAGCAGGTGTTCTGGTTCCTGCTTATTAGTCTACACTCACCCTAAACAGCACTCACAGTAGACATTACACGATAATTTGGGTATGCTTTTTGCTCCATATCTAGCTTGCCCAGTAAATTAGAAGCTCGATGAGAACAGGAGCTGAGTCCATTTTGTCTGAGGGTATTCTCGGAGTGGTCCAGAATAGAGCCTCGATAAACCTCTCATCAGAGCAGAAAGAGAAAGTACCAGAGCCCTTGATCTTGACCCTGCCTCCTGAGAGGCTATCTATCATCTGGACAGCATGATCGTGACCCACTGACCAGAGGCACTCTGGATAACCATACTCGTCTAGAATCAGAGCTGGAACAGCCATGCTCCCTCAGAGATGCCCAGATGTAAGGCCAGGAGACACAGCATGACGCAGGACAGAGGAACTGAAACCCATCTCCACATCCTTCAAACCATACGACACTCAAGTTCTCCCTCAGCACTGGGCAACCAACAGGGCAGGGGTTCAGGGGAAGGGAAAGAGGGGGCCAGCAGCGCTATTTTCCCCAACTCCAGCCTTGGCAGGCAGAGCTTGGGGGCCAGGGGAGAGAAGAGGCTGCCAAGCAGTGGGGACAAAGACAAAACAGCCGACTTTTGAGAAAAACCTCTCTGGAGATCAGAGGAGCCACCCAAGGGAGGGCCTGGACTTCTGGAGGAAAGACAAAGAAAGAAATGAGGAATTTCCACATCCCGCTGACCTCACGTCCAAATGGTTGGTGGCAGTTACAGGATGACTGCCGGGCAGGCAGGAACTCTCCTCCTAGTCAGTGTGGATTTTATAACTTTTCCTGGAGAGAGGAATCCTTCCCAGGATGGCAGAGCTTGACGGGATCCCCAAGGGAACCAGGCCACGCCCTGTTACCAGGCATCCAGGAACTCTCTGAATGAGGGGATGAATCACTCTCCTGCCCCCAAGTCTGACAGCTTGTTCCCCTCTGTCACAGACCCTGCCCCTCACCTGGGCCAGTGCTGGAACACTGGGGTCCTGGGGCACAAGCCCAGCTAACCACGTCTCGTGGTGTGAGGGCTGTCTGCCACAGCCAGAGCATGAAGACCAATGTCATCAAAGTCAGAGTGGAGCTGGAACCAGGTCCCTGCTCCCTCCACCTACCCGCTGCCCCTGCCCTCTGTTCCTGTTCCTACACTGGGATCCCACTGCAAAGCAGAGGCCCCACCCCATGTTCTTTCAGGGTCTGGCCTGGACTCCATATCCTGGGCCTGGTTCCAGCAGCTACAGATCAGCAGGGGACCCTCCAGCAGTGGGACACCAACCTGCCTTCCCAAAACAGAAACAGTCAGCGCAGACCTTCTTCCAAAACAACACCTCAGCTGGGGTGGGGGTGGCGGGGAGGGAGTTCCCACAGCCTGCCCCAAGGGGCCCAGGGGTGCCCACTGGAACCAAAAAGGCCCGGTTTGGGAGCAAAAAGGGGCCCAGACAGACAGGCCAGGCGGCAACCACAGAGTATCAAGATTGAAGTGATGCTGTTGAAACTGAAGAAGCCACCAGCCCAAAACAGGAGGAGGAGGCGGTGGCAGTGTGACAGGGTGACAGGCAGCAGCTAAAGAGAGTGTGAGGGGGTGGGAGTGTGGGCCCAGATCAAAGCCTCCACCCAAGAAGAAAAGAGTTGAAAAAGGCAAGATCTGGAATTAGACTTACATTCCAGCTTCTGCACTAAAATGCTTCGGCCTATCTGAGGCTCTCTCGTGATTAGTCATGTGCTGACTCTGGGAGGGCGTGCTCCCTGGCCCCCCAAAGGATATGAATTTGCATAGCCAGCAACATTTGCAAAATACCTAGTAGTTTCCTAAGCACTGTTTTTCCATGTGATTGTTACAACAGCCTTGGGAGAAAGGCACAACTGATGTCTGCTAGACAGACAGGGAAACTGAGGCCCACTGGGGAACTTAATCAGCTCAATCAATGCTACTGGGCACGGGCTGCATCCTGGGACCACCTATACCCTGCGACCCTGACAGAAGTTACATTCTCCCTGCTCCAGAGGGAAAAGTCCAAGAAGATTTCTGGCATTGCGAGTCAGGAGGTCACGGGGCCAACGATTACCTCCCCAGGCAGAGGCAAGGACTGCCAGGGACACTGGTGGGTGGAGGTGACAGAGGGGTAAAGGGAAGGGGTCTCTAGGAAGGGACGCAGAGGACAGAAAGTCAGAGGATCCTGGCGTCTACTTTGCTGCTACTCTTATGGCCATGGGCAAGCTCATCCACTCAGGCACCTCCATTCCCTCATGTGCACGGGGAGGAGCCTGCACTAGAGGGACACGAGGGGATGTCTTAGTGCTGCCCTAAGAAGCGACAGAGATCCAAGCTGTGAAAGCTACCAGCAAGTCTAGGAAAGAGAGGGGACCTAGCACAATGGAGAGTCAGGAAAAAAGGTTCAAACAGGGCAGGATCTTAGAATGGAGCAGGTAAGGCACGCGGGGTGCAACATGGAAGGGGGTGCTCAAGTGCAAGCACACAACCCTGAGCAAGAGCCCTCCTCACGTGTCGCACCTGGGGCCTCACCTGTGCTTGCCTCACTCTCACTCTAGTCCCAGCTCTGTCCACCCCTGCAGGCTGTGTGATACTGGACCAGTCGCTCACCTTTTCTGGGCCTCAGTTGCCTCATCTGCAAAATAGGAATAATAGAATCTACTTGTACCAGATTAAAGCAATTAAATGAAACAATATGTGTACAGTTGGGAGTTCTCACTTTATACTTCCTGATCATTTAATTTATTTAACAAGGAACATATTCATTTTATCACAAAATTTCCAAAATAATAATAATGTGTGTATAGTACCCAGCTAAGTACCTGGTACACAGCAGATCGTTAGTAAAAGGCTGAAGCAGTCCCGTAACTGTACCCAGCTGATGTAAGGGCCAAGTCTCCCAATCTTCCTGCTCCATATACTCCTTTTAACCAGTTTTAGGTTCCTCCATTGGCTCAATAAGCTAGGTCGTGGTATCTACTTAATTTCTGGTAAGTGGAAATAACCTTTAAGCAAGAACACTGGTACAACACCATAGCCAGTGAATATGCAGTTACAAGAAGCCCATAGACCACTGTACCAAACTCATGCAAGACTGGGAATCACCTGAGCTTCATTTTCCTCACTCATAATTGGTAATATCCTGCAATTCCTCCCTCCCCCCAGGGATGAGAGGAAGTGAGGCATCATGAAAGGACCTTGCAAACTAAAGCAAAAATCTGTCCCCACGCATTTCACAGTGAGGGCAACTAGGTCCATCCATCAAAGAGCAAGCTGTGCCCTCTTGATGACTATCAGCAAAGACACAGCACCTACTTTGGACAGTGTGTTCTCAGGGGGTCCATCAGAGCATCCTCGACAGTGAGGAGCCAAAGACTTAATAAGTCTCTGCAACCAATTCAATAATAAAGAGGTTGCAGGCATCAGGTGGAATATGAAGAACTGGGGCTCAGAAATCGTGGGATCTAGCCCAGGTACACCAGGGCAAACACCTTCTCCTCACTGGGCCTCCGTTTCCTAAAAGGAGGGGTTTGCAACAATAGCAATAATATAACATAGTAGGGAGACTAGATAATCTTTTAAGCCCCTTCTAGTTTTAACATTCCAGAACTTGCAATTTATTATCACCCCTTTCTACGACCTTCTGATCTTGAGAAGGCTACTCTCCCCAGCTCCAAAACCTCCTAAAGCCCAAGTGGATCTCCCTGACCCATCAGTCCTCCCATAAGCGTCATGAGGGGTACTGTCTCCTCCCCCAAAGCACTCAGAAACCCCTGGATGGTATCTGCGGCCCTTCACCGGTCGTCCTCTCCTCCCTGCTCCAGCCCAGCCTGAGGACTGTGTCCCTCAAACACGACAGCCATCTCCCCTGTGTCCTTCTCCCTCTGCTCCTCTACTCTGACTCACCCTTGGAGGAGGCCCCACTGCCCCCACTCAGCCTCCAAGACCCAAGCTCCACAGCACCAGCCTGGGGACAGGAGGGTGGACCAGGGCCATCAGCCAGCTGGAACCACTGAAAAAGAAGACCAAGAGCATCTAACTAAAACCGGGAGACGGCCTGACAGAGTTAAGTGCTATCATAAGTCACGTCCTGGGCTGTGTCATGATGCACTTTGCCTCATTTTCCTCTCGCCACAGAAGCAGACTCAGAGAGGTGAAGCCACCTGCCTCGGCGCACATAGTTGGTTAGTGGCAGAACAAAGACTCCAGCCTCCACCTGTCAGATTCCAACAGTGGTGCCCTTTGCACTGGACTGCAATGCCTGAGAGGCAGTGAGCTGAGATTCAGGTGGAAGAAACCACTCCTGCTGTTGGCTTTCTGGAATGTGCCCCCAAGTTCCCCAGCCTCTGTCTCTACATGTCTCTAACTTTGTATGCAATCAGGTCCCAGTCTGCCCTGGATCACCTACAGTCACCAGAGCTTAGACTCTCAGACTGGAAGGAAGCTCAGGAGAAATTCGGCCCTTGCTTATCCAGTCGCCAGGGGAGCCAAAGCACTGTGGTGGATCACCTTTAGTGTCCAGACTTTCCCAAAGAGCAGGCAGCCAGCACTGGCTGTAGTTAGGCTACTCCCTCTTCTGCTTCCATCGGCCCTTGCTCTACCCTTGGGGTCCCCTGGAATAAGGAACGAGATGCCCCTCTTCTCCATTTCAGCCCTGAAGAGAACTGGACTTTGTAGTGTTCTGCTGAAGCTGATCGGCCCTGGTTCCCTCCACTGCTCCTCACAGGGATTGGCTTCCGCATCCCTCTCCAACCACCCCCCTTAACCTTCCACCTCTACCCTATCTGTAGCTGGTCCTGAAACTGAACACAGCACTCCAGGTGTGGTTTGCCTGACCAAACAGAAACTTTCACCTCCGCCCTTTTACATATTATGTTTCTACTGATGTCGCCTTAGGTACGTTTGTTTTTCTCATAGCTGGGTCACCCACAGTAAAGCATGCTCTTTTTCAGTGATGTCAGCAACCTGCTTATATGTCTGATTGATAGGCTGAGAACAAAGTTCTCTTGTAGAAAAGTATGCCTGAGGAGGTTTCAATTACCTAACGGGCCAGAGGTAACTGATTGAGTAATCCCCTAAGAATCTAGAAATATCTGTATTACTGCACACAGGGGCTGGACAAAGATGTGCACTGCCACTGCCACATGCTTTGTAATAGCAAACATATTCTGAATGTCCATCAAGAGGGCACTGCTTTCATTACTCATTCAATGGAATACAATGCAGCCATCAAAAAGAATGGGGCAGACTGATTTGCAATGACATGGAAAGATGCCCATAAAATATTATTAAGAGAAAAAGCAAAACATGGCTTTATATCTATAACAGGAAACTATTTTTAAAAAAACACAACTTTGTGTGTGTATGTGCATAAATCTCAAATGTGCATGAGGTTAGCGGCAGAACAAAAAAACTTAGGTATAATTTTGTAGCTCTTTACAAGGGAAATATGGGCTTGGTCTATTTTTAAAACTTTAATTTTAAATTATGGCAGAGACAAGCAGTAGAGAGGAAGGAGGAGAAAGCCTTCGTTTTTTTTACCTTCACTTTATACCTTTTGTATTTGTTGCTTGAGATCCGGAGTTTTTTTTCCCCCCTCCGGTGAGCACATGTCATTTTGTAACATTTTAAAGGGAGATTTGTGCCTGGTGGGAGAAGGAAAGGGGCTGGAGTCGCTTGGGCTGCCTTCCCAGCCCTCCTTACATGGCTGTTGGCCTGGGGAGTACAGGACGGGAACCAGGGCTGTGATGATCAGGTGTAGGTTCTGCTTTGTCCCTTGGGAACTGTGTGGCCCTGAGCCAAGCTCTGCACCTGTCTGAACGCAGCTTCCTCTCCAGCAGAGCAGGTGTGAGGCCTGGTGTGAGGACCCATGGTCATGTGGGGAACTTCGCACTTGTTCCTAGCTAAGCATAGTTTTTGAAAGTCTGGGGCTTCTTTTACCACCTTTGCCACCTCAGGGCCAGCCCTGACCTTCAGAAGCCAGATCCTTTCTGGCAGGTTCCAGGTGGAGACTGTCTATAGTTGCCAGCTCTCCATCCACCAAATTCCTTGACTAGAAAATTTGTCCTTGGACTTTCGCTCCTTATCTGTGATCGCATCACTATAGCCTGTCTGTCCACATGAAGCAGGTAAATAGTAAGGAGGCTCTCACCCTGCCAACAGCCCTCCAGCCTCATTTGGAGCCAGAACAATAGGCCTTCCCTATTGTTCTGACCTTATCAAACCCCTTAAATTAAAAAAAAAAATTATTAAAGCCTCCTCTCAGCTCCCGGGATCCACGGTGGCGTGCACACTCCACGACTAGAAGCCCAGCTTCCCTCCCGGCAGCGGGGACCTTGCCCAGCTCAGGAGGAGCACAACTATTAGCTACAGGGACAAAGGGAACTAGGCCCAACCTTGGGACAAAAGAGACGGGGGCCTTGACTGTCCTCTGCCTCCCAGTCCCCAATATGTCCAAAGCTGGTTTATCACACAAAGGTGATTCTCCAGCCCTGTAACTCCCCCTTCAAGAGGGAAGATGACAATTTTTGAGAATTCTCTCATATTAAATATGATGGAAAGAGGGTTTAACAGGTTCAAATCCTGGCTCTGCTCCCTTACCAGGTAACCCTGAGCAGACCTCACTTGCCTTGTTTCTCCCTATGAAATGATGTGAGGACCAACTAGAAACCGTAGAGCTCTCTGTAGATTTTAAAGTGCTACCCTATCAGGAGCCATAATGGCTAGGAAGGGGGCAGTTATATGGAGGTTATACTACTCAGCTAAAAGCCAGTGTCTTGTTTTAACAGCAAAAGCTAGAAATTACCTAATGAAGAAGAAAATGAATAAATATACTGGGGCAGTTTCCTACCAGGGAATACTACACAGCCATGAAAAAATGAATGAACTTTAGTGACCCAGAGCTAGACACATAAACATGTATGAATCTCACAAATATATTAAGTAAAACAAGCAGTTTGCAAAAGAGTCAAGTCTGACAGCATTTAGGTAACATTTTAAAACACACAAAACAATACTACAGACTGTTTGGGGAGGCATATGTTTATAATAAGATTATAGAGAAATGCAAGAGAATAAACTCTAAATTCAGAAGCCTTGTAACTTCTAGAGGGGAGGGGAAGGGGATGATCAGGGAGACATTTCAGGTGCACAGAATATGTGTTATAGTATTTCTTAAGCCAGATGGGTGGGTCCCAGGTATCTGCACGTTACCCTCTATGACTGAACAATTCCTTTGTATTTTCTAAAAGTCAGGGGCTGCCATGTGTGGGGGGTGGCAGCATTTGCAGAGGCAGAAGTGAGGCTGTAGAGGGACCACAGTTCCTCAGACCTCTGATGAGACTGGCCATGACGAAGGCAGAGGACAACAGTCTGCCAGCTAGCAGAGTGGAGCAAGTGCTCTCTAGTGTGGGTGGAGACCAAACCCCTGATTCATGGGACACCCCCAACATCCAACCTAAAAATACCAGCTCTGGCCTCTGAGTATGACTCCTTGATGACACGACTCCCACAGCACCCCTCCCCCTATTCTTCTCCCCCACACACATACATCTGCCTGGGCCGCCCGGTTTGTCCACCCCATAGGTGCTCAAGGACACAGGGAACAGCCTCGGGGTGAAGTCTTTGGAAAGAGAAGGAAACTCTTCTCTTTCCAAGGAGGAGGGCCCTCAGACAAAGAGCCAGCTGCTCCTCAGGCCAGTCATCAGTTCCTATCGGACGAGTGACTATCCTGGGCCAGTCACGGGGAAAAAACATCAAGAACTTCCTGCAACTGAACGTGGTGGCTGCCCAGGTCTGTCTCGAGGAGCTGGGGAGCTTCTCCCTGCTTCTCTGCGACAGCCCCAGATACCTTCCCTTCTTAGAGGAACAGAGGACGGAGGGGCAGGCACACGGGCAGGCAGCAGTGGCAGCGCGGCAGCGCGAAGCAGGCACAGAAAAGGCCTGGCCCAGGAGGAAGAGCTCAGAAACCAAGGACGCCAGAGGGTGGCCCAATCACTGGGCTACAGAGTTTTTAGAGCTGGAAGAGGAAAGCCTAAGACACCAGCAGGTGTAATCCCTTCACTATGCAGCTGGGACACCAAAGACAGCAAAGGGAAGAGACCTGCCCAAGGCTGCATGGGAGAGTAGTGACACAGGGAAGCAGAACATTCGTCTTCTAGTGGCCAGCTGTGCCCTCTTTACACCATGCTACTGCCTTCCCTCTTCTTTCCTCCCTCCTTCAAAGTGGTCAGGTGAGCACGAGGGGAGCATGCGAAAGCAAGCATCTGTAACAACACTGGGAGGGGCTGCAGAGGCTCCTTCACTCTGGGCTGGGGGTCAAGTTGAGGTTGGATGATCACCTGCTGGGGTGCTGAATTCGGCTGACAGAATTTGGGCCAGATGTCCTCTGTGCCTCTTGCACTAAGCTTCCACTATTTCAAATGGATGAAAAGACTTCTGAAACAAAGCAAGGATGACCTAGCCAGAGAGGACACAGCATAGTTCATAGGTGTCAGAGAGTCAAAGGCAAGTTTTCCCAAAGTATGGAAAAAATGGACCATCCTCATGATTATCACCGTTAACAAGGTCAGCAGCAGGCATTTACTACTGGCTTTACTTGGCATTAGCCCTGCACCGAGTGTTTAACACACACTGTCTCATTAGTTGGCACCTGTCTAGAAGGTAGCACTGACATACAGAATCTTACAGATGAGGAAGCAGAGGCAGCAACCGCGCAGGTGCGCTCTACACCAGGGGTTCTCAGAGAGTGGCCCGGACCAGCTGCAGCAACATCACCAGCACCTACTGGATCAGACTCTGGGGGCACAGCCCAGAGATCTAACAAGCCACTCAGGTGATTCTGATGCACGCTAAGTTTGCCAACCAACCACTCTAACCACTTCCCGATGCTGCCAGCATGGACAAACTGACACTTCTCTACCTGGTAGTCAAGATCTTAGGGTTTCTCCTAGCCCAGCTGGTCAGCTCTCCCAACCCAGCAGAGCCTTACCCCAAATCCGCTGCCCAGTCTACCCAGTCTACTAAGTTCAAGAAGGGACCTAGGCCCTGCTCTGCACCTCATCATCTTTCTAGGGCTTGGCATTAAAGTCACCTCCCTCCAGAAGCTCCCTAGCACCCCCAAACTGCTCCGCACTCCAGTTAGATTTACTGCCGGCACTTGCTGGCACATGATGCCTTCCAGACAGCGCTCACAGCAAACTTCTCCCCATCCCACTACACGTTCCTAGAGGGCAGAGCCACTTCCTTATGCCCCAGAGCATCAAGCCACTCTGCACAGCACGGAGCACAAGAAATGTTTACATACTATCGGAAGGGGGAAAAAAATGCCTACGGGAGCAAGTTCTGGTTCTCATCCTGACTGCCAGTACCACTCTGGGACAAGTGTGTCAGTTTCCTCATCTGTGAAATGCATCATTTTTCTAGTTTCTTCAATTCTACTCATCCATAAACAAAGCCAGGAGAGCCTTACCCTGGACACTCTTATCTAGGGGTAAGGGATGCACACGTGAAACTAAAGAAGTCCCTGCTCTCATCCTTCTATTCTAGGAAAAGAAAAAGACAACACAGTAAACACTGAAATTATACTAAGTTCTATACATATACTTTCTCATTCACAAATAAACAAGATTTCAGAGCATGATAAACATATGAAAAATATAATAGTATTATGATAGAAAGTGAAAAAAAAGGGCTACTTTGCATAGAAAGGTCAGGGAAGGCCCCTCCAAGGAGGTGACATTTGAGCTGAGACTTGACAGAGAAGGAAGAACCAGCCATGGAAAGAGGTGGGGAAAGGTGTTCTAGGCAGAAGGAACAGCACATACAAAGGCCTCAAGGCAAGCACAAGCTTGGCATGTCGGAGGGGAAAAAAGTAGGTGCCATGGTTAAACTGCAGTGAGTGTATGGGGTAAGATAGGACACAGTAGTGCCCAGAGAAGGAGGCAGACAGAAGACCTCTTACAATTCTGAGGTGCTCAAATCAGGATGGCCCGACCCAACCCAGGACATCCGGGCCCAAGTCACAAGCAGCACTGGGGGTAAGGGTATGAGTCAGACCCCACAGCTTCCTGGGGCCCCAAAGGACCTGGTGTGGGCATAGGAGTAGGCACCAACCCTCAGCATGAGTGCCATGCCATATCCATGGGACAGCTATGGGTGGGGGAAAACAGGGTCACAAAACTATGTAGAACACAGGACACTCACGGCTACAGCTTCCAGAGGGACATGATCAAGTGCTTCCATGAAGTGTCAGTCCTTGATCACATTATTTTCCCAGGACACAGTCAGGACAGAAGCCTTGGCCAGTGAAAAGGGAACATGGCCTAGGGTTCAAGAATTAATAGTCTTGTCTACAGCCATGCTACCCTAAACAAGTCCGATCCCATCTGATCTTGGAAGCTAAGCAGGGTCGGACCTGGTTAATACTTGGATGGAAGACCAGGTGCCATAGGTGTAAAAAATAAATTAAAAAATAAGGGATTGTAAGGTGACAAGGTCTTTGCAATCTGCAAGGTCAACCAAGGGTTGCCTCGCCTGAAAAAAAAAAAAAAAAAAGGAATTACTAGTCTTGGGCAAGTCTTAACCTTTTGGGGCCTCAGCTTCCTCACTGAATATTAAGACTACTAACAGTGATGATCTCTTCGGGTTGTTGAAAAGATTAAATGAGATACTGAATGTAAAGCACTGTGCCTGGCACATGGTAGGTGCTCATAAATGTAAGCTGTTATTATTACTACCACTGTTTTTTTCACTGCCCACAGCTCTCTGCTATAAAATAGAGATATTAGTACAATATCATGGGATTGCCATGAGTTTGTACTAAAAAATATTCCAACCTCCTAATGCAATATCCATTACCAGGAATAAAAAAAAAAAATTTGAGAGTCCCCTTTCCTGACCTCTCATCAGATGCTGAATTCCCCTCTACCGTACCCCACTGTTTAGAAAGTGAGTAAGTGCTGCTTAAATTCCATTTTGACTATACTGTGAAATAAAAATGATGCATTAGGAATCCACAGATTTCACTGCACTGTCATTCTGCAAGGAGGTGGAGATGGATGTTTTTGATTCTTCCGCATCATCCACGACAGTCCCGCCCCTCAACCAAAACGCAATCTCTCACCCAGTATGTAGTTCAAAATTCTCACCCACTCCCATACACACAATTAATGGATGTATAATGCCATAGCTTCCATACACATCACACACACACATACACAAATGTTCTACAGTGAAAAGTCATCCATACATAGAAACCCTGCACCCAAAATCACTCCCAGAAATTCACTACAGCTACCCTGCACATGCACACAAATGTCTCCAACACTGCACACACACACACACACACACACACTCAACAGAAAGAGTGGAACAAGAACTCTGAAGCCAAATGCCAGCTTTCAATCCTGACTTTGCAATTCCTTACTGTGTGACCCCAGCCTCAGTTTCCTAAACTGCAGAATGGGAAAGATAATGCTACTCATTTCGAGGATGGATGTAACATATTAAATGAGTTTAACACATGTAAAGAAGGTTAAGATTAGGGCTCGGAAAGCTCCCAATAAATTATTTTCCTCTTCATTACAAGTGCACACTGCTTCCAAAACGGGTCTCCCACACTGTCAACAGACCCACACGCCCGCACACTCCCCACTCTTGGCTGGTGCACACCGCCTACACGCCCCGCACCCAGCCGCCAGCACGGGTTCCAGACGCGCTCACTCGCGCAGTGCGCACGCGCAACCACCCTCCGCTCCGGGCAGGGATTCCCCACGCAGTCCGACCCCCTGCCGCCCGGGCAGGCGCCCCGCGCCCTGCGACCTCGCACGCGGGAGCCCAAGAGCCCTGGACCCCAGGCCACCTGGCTGGTCCTGACCTCCCACCCCACGCCCAGTCACTGCCGAAGCTCTGAACGGCCGGGTCTAGGACTCCCTTCCTCCCGCTCCATCCCCGCTTCGGCCTGGCCCGCTTACCCGAGGGTGGGACCCTGGGGGCGCACAGTTCCCCACTCTCTGCGTCCAGCCTTGGGTCCGGGGACGAGCTTAGCAGCCCAGGCCAGGCTCTGGCTCCGCAGCACTCCACCGGCTCCCGGGACTGGGTCGGGACGAGGAAGTGCTGGGGGCCGGGCCGCCCAACCCCTGGGAAAGTCCCAGACGATTGACAGGCCGCTTGTTCAATCGCGCCGCGTTCTCTGGGCGTGCCCGTGGCCGCCGAGGTGGGACCGAGCGAGGTAAACAGCCGGAGAGCTGGCCTAGTGGACGCGGGTATCCCGTCCTGGGTCCAAGCAGCTCTTCGCGGCACTCCATGCCCCGGAAGCCCCGGGTGCCGGAATGAGGCTGCGGCCACCCTGAAAACCGGAACTTCAGAACGAAGACGAGCCGCAGAGACCACTCCTTCTTGGTGCGGAGGGGCACCCAGGCCAGAGCAAGGAAGGAACTTGCTTAAAGGCACGTAGACATTTGGAGCTAACGCAGAGCTAGAGCTCAGGGCCCCAGAGTTCGATCCGGGCGCTCCCGGACTTCTTAGCAGAGCTTATAGAAATTGTGAGCTGCATGGACTCTTCAGGAATCTTATTGTTATTGCTAACATTTACTGCTCCAGACACTGTAAACACTTTACATGCTTTACTTTAAATTACACAGCCACCCTCCTGAAATGGGTTTCATCCACCCCCCACCCCCCCCTTTTTTTTTTTACCATAAATAAATATACGAAGCACAGAGAGGTTAGATAATTCAGTAAACGACTGAACCAAGATTCAAAGCCAGGTGGGCAAATCCAGAGCCGGCCTCCTGCCCTGCCTACCTAGTATACCTTATGTGGGTCAGATCATTCAAACAGGCTGTGGGATTTCCCAGATCCGTTTGGAACAGTAATTTAGTTTAAGCTGGGAACACTTATTTTTAAGATCATTTTATTTAAAAGAGGGTAAGTTTTAATTTCAAAAAGTATAAGGGCCTAATCTTGGAAAAAAGGACAGCTCTTTAAATTGGGTAAATCTATCTTTGTGAAAAACCTATCGCAAAAAATTCATTTCACTGACTGTTGAAAACAGTCATTGACAAGTCTTCATTCTCAAAGGATTTTGGAAGCTATTTCACACGGGCCCTCATTTTACAAAAAGATTTGGCAATCAACTGTGTATGAACACAGGCTCACAGGCACGTACACGCACACATACCCTACCCAAGTATATGCTTAATACAAAATCCTTTCAGGCTTTGTGACATCCTGGGATGCTTTCAGGTACTTCAAAGGTGTTTCCAAATTCTCAAAACAATATTAATTCTAGTTCATTTTAATTATGAAAATAAGTATATATGTACCCTGATTTTGAAGAGAGAGAAGGAGTGAGGGATATTAAACACCAAAACTCCATCGAGTGTCACCAACAAGTGAGGGTACAGGGTGATAAGAATCTTTGTATCAGCTCTCCCCAGCATCACCTCTATCTACTGCCCCCGCTCCCCAAACTGGTTTTCTTACTGCTCTTTGTACCTCCCGGATTGCCTCTCCCTGGATTGCTTTATTCCTAATCCCAACCCAAATCTTCTCATGAACACTGAAATTTACTTTAAAAAAAATGAAGGGTCTCCAACTATTTACACTTTGTTTCTAGTCTATTTCAGCTGTTTTTATAAAATGTCTGATCTTAGAGACAGGCAAATAGTTTCATTCCCGGAAACTATGGGCTTTTTGGACAATGCTCTAGTATGCTCTAGTATGACATAAAAAGGTCACAGTCATTTTTTTTGCCTGATCATCTATTTTGGGGTAATTTTTCTTAACAATTACAGTTCATCTCTTCAAAGTCATAACCACACCCACCCCTCTCATCCTTTAGTCTTAATTTGACTTCAGAACATCCACCATGTTAGAGACCATTGATCACAATCCCTTATTTAATGGGTAGGTAAACTGAGGCCTCAGTGTAGTAAAGGACTTGTTCAAGGCCACACACAATGAGTGAGGCAACCAGGGTTGGAGCCCAGGATCTTAGCTCCCAGACATATGTGCTTTTTCCACTGCACCATATTGTCTTTACAACGTCATGATTTTTCTTGCTTTCTTTTTTTTTTTACTCTCTTTAATCCAACCCCCGCACCCCTCCGCCCAATTCCACCCCTGACCTATGGATGTTGCCATTTCCCCTCAAGAACTGGATTTCTGCAGGCGGGGCATCTCCTCCCACACGCTCAGGGCTGCACTTGGGGGGTCTGGTGCACCTGGGGTATGGTCCGTGGCTTTACCTGAGGTGCGAACCCAGGATCTTCTGCATGTAAAGCAGATGTGCTAACCACACTGTGGAGCCACCCCCTTTTTCTTACTTTCTTACAGAAATTCAGCAATACTCATTATGAACACAAGCTATGGATCTAACTAATGGGGTTCTAACCCCTTCTCAACCACTTCCTACCTGGGTGGCCTCTCTAAGCCTCAGCACTTCTCTGAAAAATGGAGATAGTAATTGTATCTACCCCTGAGGTGATCATGAGGGTAAATGAGATAATGCGAATAAAGCCCAAAGCTTGGCACACAGAAGGCATTTGAGAAACAATGGATGTAGATTCATGCATTGGGTAGAACTTCACGGTTAAACCCAGGAATACAGTCTCCCAGGTTCCATCCCACCATCTACATCCGCTATGGGACCCTAGACTCTGGGGGCCTGGCAGGCTGGGAAACAACAGGCCCTGTAGCCTGTCACCCCCTGGTTCCCCCAGATATGGAAGGTGATTTCCAAGCCAGGAAACTGGGCCTGATGTTGGGAGGTGAATGACTCAGGCAGCTGGGAACCTCTTGTTCTTCCAGAGTGACAACAACCACCTGCACAAAGCACCACCCCGGAGGAGAATCAAAAGGCCTGTGTTTTGTTTCATTGTTTTGTTTGAACGCATGCAGCTTCCCACTCTCCTTTCTGCCATTCTCTCCCCCTCTGCCACCTCCACCAAGGCTGCTCTGAAGTCAGACCTAAATCCACATTTTAGGGAAATAAAAAGCATACCCCAAAACCCACCTATAACTGAGCTCTAAATCAAGTGCCTAAAGAGAAGTGGAGGCTGCATATTAAAAACTATTAAAAGGTAGCATTTGTGGAGTATTACCTGTGTGCTAGGCCTACATTTTTACATAATATATCTCTCAACCACCCTCTGAGGTCAAGACCATTATCATCCCCATTTTACAGATGAAACTATGCCTTGGAGGTGTTATCTAACTTGCAAAGGTCTTATACAACAACAGGTAACAGGAGCAGGAAGATCCAGGCTCCTAAACTCTCAATGCTCTTAGACATTGTGCTATGTAGTCTTGCCAGCTAGCAAGGGTTGTTAAGAAGGATCAAATTCGCCTTTTTCCTGTAGGAATGTTGGGCCAGAGAGGGACAGGGGTACTCTGGAGGTCTTACAGAGAGGTTACCATTAGCACTTGGGACTAGAACCCAAGTCTCCTGCTTCCAGAGCAGTGCTAGCTCCACCTGTCCCAGCAATGGAAAGCTGAGCTTCTAAAGCAAACAAGTACATGTGTCACTCCAGTATGTGAATTAGTGAGTTGGGGCCTTGGCTGGGGAGGTGTCAGTGAAACTCAGGGTGAGCAGCTAATGAACAAGGAAAAGAGCAATTCTGGGTCTAGGTCCCAGTCTGTCTCCATAGCCCGAGGCAGTCTTGGGACCGTAAAGCCCCGCTGTGGATTCTAGGTGCTTTTTGGTACTGGGTGTGTGTGTATATGAGAGAGATTTCAGTGATAGTTAAATGAGAAATGCATGTCAAGCACATGATGTTGACTGAAGTTGTGCTGGGTAATCGCATTTTTTTTTTTTTTGGTAAGAAATAAATAAGCGAGCAGAGTCTAGAGTCCCTGCTTCCCACTCTCAGCCCTAGAAGGCATTTTTAATTCTGCCTACCTTGCAAATAACTGCATGAGGGCATAGATACGACGGCGGTAAGATAGCCCTAACCTTGCATTCGTTCAGTACCCTAAGGTGAACTAAACCATATCATATCCACCATTGCCTCTCCTCCAAGTGACAAATCCTGCAAGGGCTAGGGTGTGGACTCTGAAGTCAGGCAGACCTGGGCTGATCACAGCCCTGCCACTTACCCCTCGTGATTGCTTTCTGCCTGTTTCCTTATCCATAAGGTTAGAATAGTGCCCAATGAACGGGGTGAAGTAAACGAAGTACCATCAATGAAAGGCAGAAAGGATAATTATGACCATCAGCCCTATAGGGTGGGTGAGGATGTCTCTCCTTTTTCCAATGAGGACTCCAGGGCCTAAAGCCATGGAGAAACTTGCCCTAGACCTCACAAAGTGTGTTCTCAGAAGTGCCAGGCCTAGAAGGCATTTCTCCTGATTTTTTCTCCAGGGTCTGTCCTGTTTTCCTTTCTCCATTCCAACTGTTTTCCTTGCATCCCTGGACCTGTTACTCTAGGGTTTCTAGGGCACCACTGGAGGAAAGGGAAGGACAAAGTGACACTGGGGGAAATTCCCGGCCTTGTAGCCTACGTGGCCTAACCAGGCCCCTCCCACAGTTCCTAGGAGCCCCAGGCCTCCTCTTTTCCAGCTCCTCTCCCTCTGGCTTCCTGTCTCCAGGTCAGGGTGTCAAGCCAGATCTGGGTTTTGATCCAAGCTTGCCCCTTGTCATCCTCCTGGAAGTAGGAAGAGGTCAGCCAGGCCCAGCCCAGTCCAGCCCAGCCCCTGAGGGAGGCAGGCCTAGGAGAACCAGAGTGTCTCCTAACCCTGGGAAGCCCTCACGGGGCCTGAGAGCAATCTTCCTCCAGCCTCGCCCCAGGTCTTCTCCTGCTTCCACTTCCAGGACTCCTCCTGCTTCTCCCTCCATTCTTCTCTAGCCCAGGAGCCACTATGACCGTGACTTGGCCTTCGCTCCTTGCTGCTCCTTGCCAGGGACTTCCCTAGGCTGGGCCTCTGACCAGCTTTGGAAAACCTGGAATGTTTGTGATCAAAGAGGAGGCCGCATCACTACTGTCTGTCAGCCTTTCACCCACTCCTAGTGCCTCAGGCTCCCTGTTAAAGGTTCAACCACAGAAAGGTCCAGCTGCCCCAGAACTAAACAGGTGGGGAACACTCCAGAGATCCACCTGCTCTAGTGTTAAGAAGGGTCCCAGCCTTCTGTCCCCAAGGAAGGTGGTGGGGGACTCCCACCTGGTTGCTTCCTGTCTAGGTTTCGATTGCTAAAGTGCCCAACACATATACACACACTCCTCCTCACACACACACTCACATAATGACCCAGACACTGACAGACACACTCATACTGTCCCTCACACATCAATACACACATACACACACACACACACACACACACTCACATAATGACCCAGACCCTGACACACTCACACACAAATGTAGAAACTTGCTCACACACTTTTGTTCACATGAACAGACACATATACACCTCAGTAGATCTGACACATGCTGACAAACAGGTACATGGTCTCACACACACACAAACATCTGTGTTCACACTTATAAACCTACTCCCTTTTCTTGGGGAAAGGATAAGACAATAATAGACCTTTCTTTTCCTTCCCTTTGGAAAAACTAGTAGTGACTAGAGAGAAAAGACTGGTTGAGGAGGCAGAGCAAGAAGAAGGGGGCAGGAAGAGGAAATAAATGGAGGGAGAGAAACAAGAGGAGAAGGAGGCCAGGCAAAGAGGTCGAGAGGCCCAGAGCCTAAGCCCCGAGATGGGAAGAGGGAGCTGGGCCGGGAGCAGCCAACCCCAGCTGGCAGGGAAGCTCAGGCCAGGTGGCTTTTGGCCCAGAGCCGGGGGGGTTTGGTGGCCCCAGCACCCTTGTGCCCAAGCCCTTTCCCTTGTCCTAGCTCACCGCCCCCAGGCTGGATCACTCACCTGAGGAAGAGCTGGAAAAGACGGAGGGTGTGTGCAGAGGGGGCTGGCGGCCCTGTGAAGGCTCCTCAGCTCACTGTCCTTCTGCAGGAAGGAGGCTGGGCTGGGCTGACTTTTAGGCAGGAGGGGAATTCCCCGAGATGGAGGAGCTAGGCAGCCACACAAGGCCCAGCTGAGGCCCCTTCCCGCCCCCTGGCAAAACACAGGGCCCTTCTTTGTCAGTCCCCACCTGTCACTTCCCAGACTGGCTGTCACTTGCTGTGAATTCCACGGAAAGAGAAAGGCTCTGGGGAAGACCTGGAAGCCTGCTGATCCTGTGGCTGGTCTGGGAATTGACACAGGGGCAGGGGCGACCTGACCTGCCCACCCTACCCCACCCCGGGCTTCTCCCAAGGACTTCTATTTCCTCCTTTGCCTAAGGTGGGGGATTCCAGTGCCCACAACCCTGAGGAAATCGCCAGATTCCCAGCCCACATCCTCTTGCCTCCCATTCTATCTCATCTGTTTCCACTTAGTCTCCATGGATTCTCCACAGGGAAGGAAGAGCTTACTCCTTTTTTCTGTGCTGAGTCTCATTCAAAGGTCGAGTGGGTTTTACAGACCTACCCACCAAGGAGCAGCCCAGCTCTGCTAACCGGCTGGTGCTCCTGAGTCTTGCTGCCCCATCCTGAGCCTCAGCGATGGGGATGAGTCCCGCTTTGCCTACCTCATGCAGAAGTGATTAAAATGATGGTGTGTGGACGTCCTTTGTAAACTATTTAATACAAACATAAGCTCATTATCCGATGAAAAGATGCTGGTGGAAAGGTTTGGAGGGGGCCGTCTGGATGAGCTGGCCTTTTTTGATCATTCTTGGTTCCAGAGTTTCTTCATTCTTATAGTTTCTTCAGTATTATAGACCACAAGGATATAAGAATGGACAAGTCTGACCTGTTTCCTGTCTACTCAGAACTCATAGACTTTGGGGCTGCCCTGTCTATCTAGTACAGTAGCCATTAGCCGTATGTGGCTATTTAAATATAAATTAGTTAAAATTAAATAAAATTAGTAATCCAGTTCCTTGGCAGCACTAGCCACATTTCAAGTGCTCAGTAGCCACATGTGGCCACTACATTAGACTGCACACATATAAAACATTTCCATCAATGCAGAAAATTCTATTGGATAGTATTGCTCTGGAGGCTGTAGGCAAATTAATTACAATAGGGTGAGGTAGAGATGTTCAGGCAGGAGAAATACAGAGAGCTATCGGATGCTGGACAAGGGGGCATCTGCTTAGGTTTTGGGGATCTGGGAAGTCTTCCTGGAGGAAGTGACACCTCAGCTGAGACCTGAAAGCAGCCGAACAAGAGTATTCTGGAAGTGTTTTCTCAGCAAAGGGAATAGACCACGCAAAGAGAACAATACACTCTGGGAACTGAAAATTGTTCACTCTGAGTGGAGCACGGAGTTTGAGGCAGGCAAGGGGAAGGGTAACAGAGGTGGACCTGGAGAAATAAGTGGGCCAGGACACGAGGGGCCACAGTTGTAGCCCTGGGTGGGGGGTCATGAGGGAAGGGGGAGAGTCCACTGAATCCAGTCTTCAACTGCTTCCATGCCCTCGAGATTGGGATTCCGTGGGGAATGCTAGAGAGATCTGATCCAAAGGCCTCACTTTACAGATAAGGAAGTGAAGTCCAGACAGAGGAAGTGACTTTCCAAGTGAGTAAATGGAGGGACTTCCTGACTCCTAGTCCAGTGCTCTTTCCCACACCACCCTCGGTCCTTCGGTTGCAGTTGCCACTTCTAAAATGTTCAATAGCCACAAGTGGCAAGCAGCTACCATACCAGACTGTGTAGATATTTCCGTCATCGCAGAAAGTTCTATAAAGCTAATGGCACTAATTCTTGAGCTAGACCAGGCACAAAGGAGGATATGATTCCCTCCACGTAAACCCCTTCCTCTGCCGAGATTAAAATACACCTTCTCATACCACACTGTCAGGTGCAGAGCTTCTCTCACCTGTGTCCCCAACAGCTCAGAAGCAGGCATTTGGGCTGGTGGCAGGACTCAGCATCAGGAACAGAAATCTTGTCCCTGGCTGCCTTTATGAAGCCTCCTGGTGACCAGGGATCAGCACCCTGGGTCAGCCAGAGCCTTCCATGAAATTGAAGAAATGGAGTTTCAGATTCCTCATCAGTAGAATGTGTCATTTAGCCCTGATATTTCTAGATTGCCACATTCACTCGATACATGATGTTTTCTCTCTAGAGACCGCAATAATCACAGACCCTCAGTGAGTCCATGAAGCCCTGCTTGGACCGATTTCTGCTCATGGAGTCTTAAAGGGCAGAGGGACCTTGAAGGGCAAAGGAGACTAAAGGAGCTGGACCCACATGAGCTAGAATCTCCAGTTCTCCAGTTAGAAGCTCGTGGCTTGCACATCCTGGGGTAAGATTAGCACTGGGTTTCTTTCCCTGCCAAAATGCTGAGAGCCATCAGCTTCTCCCACTTTCTCTCCTACCTCTTTCTTCTTCCAGGCATGAATTCCCTGACCTTGCCTTCCCTGTTCAGGCCATGGGATAGACATCGAGAAAGAAGAGGCCCTTTGACTGGACATCAGAAAAGTGGAGTCTGAGTCCTTGTTCTGTTGTGTTATCCCAGGCAAGTTCTTTTCCCTCTCTGATCCTCAGCTTCCTCTTCTGTGAGAATGTAAAAAAAAATCAGACTAGATAATCACTAAGGGACCTTCCATTCTGACACCATGAAGAAGTCCAAAAGTTCAGAGGAAGGAGAAATCAGGACAGGCCAAGATGATCAGGAAATAATAAAGCTAATAGCTAATGTTTAAGATTAACACGTACCAGGAATGGCGCTAAGTGCTCTTACATGAATTATCACATGCATTCCTCATCAGAGCCCTAGGAGATTGGTACTACTATGTTACAGATGAGGAATTGAGGCTCATAGTGGTTTAAGCCAACAGCTAAAAAAGTAGCACAGCTGGAGTTTAAACTCAGGTATTGTCTTCAGAGCTCACTTGGAGAAGAGACCTCTGCTGGACCTCAAAAGATGGGTGAAATTTGGATATATATGGGGAAACTCTCATGGGCCCATTGACACTTAATTATCCAGCTGGACCTCTCCTACCCTGACATCTCTTGTCTTGTTGATGTCGTGGGAATAGCACTGGGCCAGTCTCATAATAGTCAGTCAATCAACATGTATTTATTGAATAAATGGATTTGACCCTGTAGATTTCCTGATTTACCAGTTACATTGAAAGCTCTCAAGGAATGGAGACTCCTTATGTGATTAGGACCCATCCCAGGATTTAGGGCAGATTTCTGGGACCCACCACAGACCTAAGAGATGTGACTCTCTGGGGGGTGGGCCCTAGGGGCAGCATTTTTAATTGCCTCCCAGGTGTAATCTTAGTACTTAGTAGAGTTTGAGAAGCCCAGGCTCCCCAGGCTGGGTCTTTCAACCCCAAAGAGAGAAGTATCTGCTCAAAGACAGGCAGCCAAGGAGAACTCACTCTCATGAACCATTAGGAGGTACCAAACTAGTACTTCCTGGGTCTCCCAAGCATCCGATCCCTGACTTGCAAAAATACTTGGAGTCTTTAAGCACCTGCTAGTTACCACGCCTACTGTCATTCCTGACTCATCGTGTGACCTCAGCAGAAGTTTCCTCTCTCTGTCCCTCACCTTCCTCATCTGTGTAAGATCAATTCCCTTTGCCCATCTATAACCCCGGGCATGGCTTTCTGCCTAGAAGGGGTGCCCATTAGGATAATTTCATAAAGAATATTCTAGGTCAGGGCTTCATTGGTTTTAGTGTCCATTAGAATCAGAATCATCTGATCCATTTGATCTTCGGCGGGGCCTTAGATCAGTGGTTTTCAGTTCTGGCTGCACATTAGAATCACCTGGGGAGCTTTGTAAAAATATGAATGCCCATGCCCTACCCCAGACTAATTACATCAGATTATTGGGGGTGTGTGTGGCCTAGGACTGATACTTAAAAAGCATCCATCCTAGGCAATTCAAAGCTGTGACCCCTGCTCTTGAAGCTGGCATTCTCACAGTTGGTTCTGACGCAGGTGGTCCCAGGACCTCACTGTTTCCTGGGGCATTGTGGCCTTGCCTAGCCTGTTCCCCTTTTTGTACCAGGGCAGGTGCCTTCTCAGTACCAGCATCAGAGACCATGAGGACAACAGATTTTAGAATCTGGATACAACAGAGCTTTATTCCACTTTCTGTGTGTCACAGAACATTATACATAATGGATATAAAAGGAAAAATTAAATCTCAAATCAAGTCACTATGAGGAGAGATAATTCCGAGAAGCGTAATTCTGTCAGCATCCGAAAAATCGAATTCAGGGGTGCGCTTTTGTGAAATCGTGCTTCCCAAGGAACCAGATATGGGGCATTATGTTGCAAGATTCTTGTCAAAGGAAGATGATCCAAGGACAAATGTTGCAAGACCGTGCTGCTAAAGGAAGTGGCTTCTTAGCCCATTAGATCTGGAACAAAGCTTAGGAATTATTTTAACAAACCCTGTGGTTGGACAGAAGAGAAAACTAAGGCCAAGGGAGGGTCAGGTAGAGAGTTGTTGACGAGCTAGCATCACAGTCCAGGCTTCCAGACCACGTGCTGCCTACTGCCCTTTCCTCTATTCGTCAAGTATTTACCACTTCCGTTTTTGCTCCAAGTCCCCAGCTCACCCTCTACATTTACATTCTTTTGGACAGTACCCCAAATCAAGGATGGGACCCAATCTGTAAACCTAGATCTACACCTGCCAAATGACAGGAGCCAAAGCCAGTAGGAGGCTGGGGCATGCTGGAGAGGAAGGAGCAGTGTCTGATGATGTGGCCTGACCTCAGAAAGGAAGCCTGGTCACCAGGGGGAATTTCCCCGGGTGAGGTCTCATGTCTATGCAAATATTGTATACTCCAATTAACCTGGACCTCAGGATGAGAGAGCGGAGTAGGGAGAGAGGACATTGGGAGAGGTGAGGAAGTGGGGAAGGCAAGGCACAAGGTCTGAACCTCCCAGGGTACCAGACATTGTGCCAGGCTCTTTGTATGCAATCTCATTTTGTCCCTGAAACGTCTTTCTAAATAGGAAAGTTGGGAGCCTGAGGCTGGTGAGGGGAGGGTACATTTGCCCAAGAGACGGCAGTACATTCCAACCTCAAGGGGAGACCAAGGGAAGAGGTAATGATGATGATAAATTTGGTGATGCTGTTGCTGGTGACAAGGATGACAGTAATGGGGCCTGAGTCCGAGAAGTCTGACAAAGTTTCATTTTAGGTTTCCATCTCACTCACTGGGGAGTTTTATCCTGGGAACAGCTAAAAGGCATCGCATGGGTAGGTAGTGACCTTGACTCCCTTTGGGCAAATCCCAGTGCTCAGAATGGTAGGGGACATGGCAGGGTGTGCGGTTAACCCTTTCATCACCAGCTTCTAGAATATTCCTGGAAAAGTGAATGAAACGGGAACAATGCTTTTAAAGGAAGATATCTCTCTCTTACCTCTTTATATTTCACTCACTTTGAGCCTCACTACCTTCCCCAGGGACACTGCCCCCTCCAAGGCTGATCCCACTTACCATCCGGTTCCCCAGGGAGCTAGTGGGTCTTGCCTCCCCAGAGCAGGGCAGCAAGTAGGGCCAGAGCTCACGTCAGGGCAGTCAGGCCCCAAACCTGCCCTCCACAGGGCCTGGGTTTTTCTCCTTCTATGGTAGAAAAGACCCAAGAACAGGCAGCCTCCGATTTTCTGGAGTTGTGTGCTGCAAGGAAGGCTGTGTGCCAAGAAAAGTATGAGTGTGAAGAGCGAGTTTAGGTACTTGCATGAGACATTCCCTGTGAAGCCAGTAGCATGTATGTGGGCAAATATGTCTGTATTTCTGTTTGTTACCGGCAGTGTATTTGTGGGCCTAATCATTCTATTTTTCTCTATGTGGTCTCAGTGTGTTTCTGATTCTGGGTGCACATAGTGTGTGTTTCTTTGGGTGTGACTGGCAGTGATTTGGAATCCTGTGTGTGTGATTAGTAGTATTTATGGGCTTTGAGTGGATACAATATGTGGGAAAGTGGGAATGGAAATTGCTGGGCCAGCACAGGCTTAGGGTCGTTATGTCCACCCTCCACATTCCCTGTTCAACTATCAGGCCCTCCCATCCCTCCTATGGCTATCTCTAGGTCAAGGTCCATGGCCATCTCACTGGGGTAGCCAGTAGGAGGTTCTAACCGCCGTTGGCAGCACAATAGTGGGGTTGGCTGGGAGGAAGGGGTGGGGCCATCCCACAGAGGGAAATGTATGTTCTGGAAACTGCTGAGACAGCTGGACTTGGGGGGAAGGGCTCATTCCTGGATGACTCTGGTTTGGGGCTTCCTCAGTCCATACTTAGCTGAGAGGACAGTGGGATGGCCTGCATCCTGGGCCTTTGGCCTCACATCCTGCCTTTAAAAGCACTTCCTGCCTCTGGGTTCCCAGGTAATAATTCCTGGCTTTGCCCCTGCCTCTCTCTCATTTTCCACAGCTGCTCAGGCAGTTCCTTTGGTTTCTTGCTCCCCCTCCGTGTTTCTTCTCTTTTCTCCATTTCTGTTTCCTTCACTCTGGCTCAGGTCTTCATCCCTCCACATCCAGGGAATAACTGCAAGTCTGCCCAATGGTCTCTCAGCCACTGGACCCCAAAGGCCATCTCTAAAGGACATCTCCAATCACACTTCTCTGGTCCCTAGCACATTCAGGAGCTGGCCAGAGCCCGGAGGGGTGAAGTCCACGCCCCAGCCTATACTCTCCATGACCTTCCCAGATGGTGTCACATTGGGTGTGGGGCCCAAGGCCCCAGTGACACTTTCTATTGCCTCTACTTCTCACCTCTGTGCCCTTGCTCAAGCTGTTGCCTCTGCCTGGAACTCCCTCTGCCTTTAATCTTTGACTGTTGAAAGCACATCTAACTCTTTCTTTTGAGGTGCCTCGCACATGCTCCTTTCCAGGGAGCTGTTCTCAGGCCTCTCTGTGGTTAATCTGTGGCCTCTGCACTTGATACCACTTGCTACCATCACGTGGTTGAATTTTTTTAATAATATTCTTTCCCCACTTAGCTCTCTGAGGGTCAGTGGCACGGTGTTGGGACTCGGTGGTCATCAGAGGCTGTTGAAGAGACTCCCCAACTCTCTCTTTCTCCTCTATGAAATGGAATAGGGCCTATTTGTTAATAATGAAGAGCTGATACTTACTGAGTCCTTCCTATGTCCTGAATGATGAGACCCATGCATTACTTTAACCTTTACAACAATCCTGTGAGATAGAAACCTTTGTCATTCCCATTTTACAGATGAGGAAATCTAGGCAGAGAGAGGCCATGGGACTTGTCTACTGCGAAGTGGTTGACTGGGATTTGAGGCCAGTCTGCGCATCCCCGTAAATGCAACCACTGGGTTATACAACCAGAATTTCCCACTTGCCTAACTCGAGCCGTAAAGTGGGAAAGTCTGCCTTGGGAAACCTGAGGTTGAAGGGGAGTGGAGAGGGCTGTCTGAACACTGATTTACCGTTTGGGGTTCTGAAATCTGGATTGGGCAACTTGCCACTTCTCCCTCCCATTCTCAGCTCAATCTGGCTTCTGCCTTCAAAAGAGGATGTGTCCACAGAGGGAGCAGAGCAGGAGTCAGGAGACGCATGTGCTCGCCATGGATCTAGCTCTTACTAAAGCCATGGTCACATTCCTGCTCTCTGGGCTTCAATTTCCAAACTTAGGAAATAAGAGGGTTGGTATGGATGATCTCTATGACCATTTCCAGCTCAGTCAACCCATGATGTGTTGTCTATATCTTCATGCAATTTGTATCAATTTACTACTTGAACCCTTGGTTTCCTCATTAGAATGAGGTGATCACCCCTGTATCACTGCAAAGGAAGGAATGGCTATGGAGAAGTTTCTCCCATGGGATTACTCTGGCAGACTGGGGCAAAGCTGGGGCACAGTAAGTATCAGGGGGTTTCAAATGGCCAGCAGTTCCCACATAGCTCTCCAATGGCAGGAAACGTGACAGTAGCAATTCCAAACAGCTGCTCTTTGCTTAGTTAAAAGGGCAACCCCCTCCCAGCCAGTCACTTCCTTCAGTCATTTCCTTGTGGCCCCAAAGACCAAGGTGGGCACATCCCAGTCCAGAGCTTCTGAAAGGGTTTGTCCTAAAGGGAAAATGCATCACTCAAGGCTGGTGGGGGGCAGTGAGGAGCTAGAGGATGACTCTGTGGTGAAGCCTCCCCTCAGAGGAGAATGACAAAAGCAGACCGGTCAGGGTGTTTATAAAAGCACTGACCCTGGGCCAGGACTCTAGGAGTCGGGCTCTGCCTGCTGCTAAATTGCTCTGACCTTGGGCCAGTTGCTTCCTCTCTGTGGAAGTGACAGTAGTCTTTCTGTAACTCAGAGAGGGAGGTGAGAATTTTTCAGGGCCCCTTCCACACTTAGAACATTCACAACCATACTTCTTTCCTCCCACTTTGAGACAGCCGTGGTTTGGGCTTCTGCTTTCTCTTTCCTTTTAGTTTTAATTTAGTCTCCACTTCTCTCCCTTGAACTTTGGCCACAGAAGCAATCTCTGGTATGTTGTCACTTAATGTGGTGTTTTAGGGAGCGCTGGGTGGGAGGGACACTCGAATGGAAGCTAGGGACTAGGACCACAACAATCTGTTTCTATCTTTAGCATCTAGCACATGGCATGGCAATTTAAGAGGGACTTGATAAGTATAAGCGGCATGAATGAGTGAAAATAAATGAGTGAACGAGGTGCCCTAAATTTAGTGGCTACTCGTTCCTCTGCCACAGCTCCGAGAAAAAATGTGGCACCTGGGTATCAGGGTCTCAGCCTCTAACTGGCCACTGTCCATTCATGTTTTTCTTAAATGCATGGCTAGATACACACCTTCCCTATCCAAGAAAGGCTCCCCTTATCTTATTTTATAAGATAAAATCCTGACATGCAAGTGCTCTACAATTGCATGCAAACTCCCATTTTTAATCTCATCTACCTCATCTCACAAACCCTGAGGGCTCCCCTCCTACTACTAGCCAATCCCAGAATGCAACTCGCCTTCACTGAAAAATTAAGTAAAAACTAAGTGCTGAGAGATTAGAACAGTGTCTCATACGTCACAGGCGCTCAGTGAGTGCTATCCTCATTCCTGGTTTCTAGGGAGTCTAGAACAGCTGGTGCTGACAGGTGACTCCAAGTTAGGCAGGCTCTGCTCTGCACTTCCAGGCATCATCTCTTTTACCCTACAATGGCTATGGGCTAAATAGAACTGGGGGCCCTATTTTACAGATAAGGAAACTGAGGCCCAGAGATGACATGCTCAGTCAGTTAATGGCAAAGGTTTGACTCCACAGCTCTTACCCATTTTGTTAAATTTATCTTTTGGTAACAGTTAAATTAAGTTGGGCAAATACCCCCAAAAGCTCAGCTGACTCCCATGGGGTTTGGGCTCACAGCTCGGTGGAAGGAAGTGGAGAAGACACAACAGCGTAAACAGTCTTACTTTCAGACTCATTTTGTCAGAGATGAAGAGAGCTCTTCAAAACTGTCAGGTCCAACCCTTCACTGTACAAATGAAGAAACGCAGGCCTAGCAAGGGCAATGGCTAGTCCAAGGTCACACATTGAAGGAGGAATAAGAC
>CM053515.1:16528247-17039736 GCA_028627145.1 Eidolon dupreanum | reverse complement strand
ACAACATCCGTGACTGGTTTCTGGGTAGGTGAAGGAACCACAGATGATTTCTATTTCCTTCTTTTTTGCTCTGTGTATATTTTATAAAGTTTTTACAGTGAACACATATGATTTTGTCAGAAGAAAAACAGTTTGGTGCTTTAAGGAAAACACATACTATGTTTGTTTATGTTTGGATGTGATCAGTGATTCATGGAATGATACATTAGGTCTTCTTGACCGAGGCAGCTTGGGGAATCTGCTATGCTAAGGTCCCCATTTTAGGGAAGCGGAGGGAGGCAGACAAGACTGATTGTTAATTGATTGATAGATTCAAACATCTGTTAAACACCTGTAACGTGCCAGTCACTGTGCAAGCTGCTGGGACAATGGCTATAAAAACAGGTTAGTCATGTTCTCTGTCCTGGGAGGTTACTGCCCAGTGGTCAGCTGGTCCCTGGGTTCTCTGCCCTGAACAGACCAAGGCCGACCAAGGTCTTTAACAGTCTCTTTATTAAAAGCTGGCATGTGGCAAGGACAGCCTGACCCTTAGAGTGTCCTGAGACCCACGGTCTAGCCCCATCCTTCTAATTCTGTGTTTTTAAGTCATTCACACTTTTGTTTTTGTCTAGGAATTTTAAAAGGACAATAATCTCAACTTGCTTTGCCTAGGGAATGTCTATTCTCTTTCAAATCCTTCAGGGGCCCAAAGCTCTAGTGTTTTCACATGGTTGTCAAGTCAGGCTCTAGCACTAGACAGACTTGGTCTAAATCCCAGCCCTGCTGCTGTGACTTTGACCAAATGACTTAACCTCTGGGCCTCAGCTTTCTCATCTGTAAGATGGGGGTAAAACAAAAGCCTTGCCATGTGGGTTGATGAGACAAGTCACTGAGCTATAACACACATAACCCAGGGTCGTTTACCATTTGCTCTCAGTAAAGGAGCCCCTAGTACAACTGGCCCCTTGAGAAGCAAAGCAGCTCCAGCCACAGCTGGGCCAGGACCCAATGCCTTTTCTTGCTAATTGCAGGTGAGATCTTCAGTTAACAGCGCCCTTCATACCTGTGACCTCGCTTGAGCCACCACCATGTTTGAAGGGAGGGAATGAATGCTCCCATTTCACAGCTGAAGGCATGAAGGCTTAGAAAGTATAAGTGGCCCAACAACACACAGTGAGTATGTGGCAGAGCCGGACTAGAATGCAGACTCCGGCGGCTGTCATTCTTTCCAGGTCCCTCCTGCTTCCTCCAGCCGCTCCAGGAGATCCCCCTGACACCTCTGGTTCCTAGGCACGGGACCCCACATACACCAAACACAGTAAAAACTGAGATTTTCTTTGGTGGAAATGCTGGGAGGAAGGGCCTCTCCACCAGAGCTGCTACCTGTAGGATGTACATAAGCCATCCTGCCGCCATGGGGAGAAAGGCTGGTTGAGAGTGAGGCCGCTGCAGGGTAGAGGTGAGCTGAGGTAGGGAAGAGGCTGCATCCTCCCAGCACCTGCATAGACTAGACTCCATCCATTTGATGCCCACACCGTACCTCCATGGCCTTCTTCAACTGCTTGGCATCGTAATGGGCTGGTGGCATCATGAGCCCCAGAATCAGCCTTGCCAGGTCTCCAGAGAGCTCAGACTTCAGGTCAGCCATCAAGTCCTGCAAAGGGCAGAGCCAAGGTCATGCTTGCCCACGTGTGACCCAGGGAAGGGAGGAGACACGGAGTGAGGAAATGGGCTCCACGTGGATGCAGGGGATTATGGGAGCCTGTGTCTGCTTTGCTGATATTGAGTTTACTATTTAGGGAAAGCCAAAGATGGTGGGGAAAAACCACCAAGGGTAAAACCTGCTCTCCATGGAGGCAGCAGGTAGGGAAGGAAGCAGGGAAGGAGGCATAATGATGGCTGACATTTAGCCTTGGGGCCTTGAAACCTCTATGCAGAGGGCACTGCGGGATGCCCAAAGCACTGCATGAAAACAACTCATATCTCTAATCTCGCCCCAAGCCATTCACATGTGATGCTGATCACAAGGAACTGGGGGGTGGAGAGAATGTGTCTATAGGCAGCCCAAACCCAGTGCTGGAGACGCTCTCAGGACACGTGACCGCATGGAGTCCCACTGCCGTGAAGCCCCGGGTGCCCGACTGTGCAGAGCTGGCTGTGACGGCCTGCGCTCCCTTGGCGGGGGGGGGAGGTGGATGTGGGCCCGGGGTGCAGGCTCAGGCCCTTACCCGGCCGAAATGGGACTTGAAGGTCTGCCGGATCTGCTGCCGCTGGGCGTTGCTGCGGTGTGTGATGATGTCGATGATGGTGCCCTCGTCGGTTCCTGAGTCACCAAAGCCACATGGCTCAGAGGCAGGCCTGTGGCCCAGCTTCCCCTCTGCCCCCCCACTGATGGGCCCCGCCAATCTCTGTCAGGGTAGAAGCCTGGCTAGGCAGCCATGTGCTCCCGAGCCTCTGCAGGAGGAGCCCTGCCTCTGGCCCGAGCCACTAACTTCCCCTGGATTTCTCCCCGAACTTCTGTCGTGTCACTGGTTAAGGAAAAAACAAAACAAAAAACCCTGGGGGAACAGAGAGCACTAGGATGAGGATCGGGGCCTCTGAATTCTAGTCCTGGTTCTGGCATTGGCTGAGCAAGTCCTGTCCCCTTTCTAGGACTCGATTTCCACATCTGTAATATGAAGAGGGCTGAAGGAATTACTAAGGGATCTTTCTAACCTCATAATCTAAGTCCTGTTGGGGACTCTATGCCCTTTTTCTTCAACTCCCTGAAAGCTGGACCCCAAGTCCCTCTAACTACAGCAGGTCAATTCTGGAAGGCATCAGGGTACTGCTTCCTGCCTCTCAGATTAATGCCATCAACTTCAGTCTTGGCACAGGACTCTACCTTTAAAAAGCATGTTTACACCTGGCATCGTACAGTCCTAGATATGCTCCATAGATCCTGTTATTCCCAAGAGACAAATGCAAATAAAGCCCACACAGTACACTTCACCCAAGGCCCTAGGGAGGTGCTATTGGACAGATGGGGGGAGAAAGGACCATCCATCCACCTACAGGGTAGCTCTTCCCACTGGTGCTAACTGGAGGCCCGGAAAGGGGTGACGGGGGGAGGGGGTGCACCCACTGGAGAACTGGGACTCTTAGATTATAGGGTCCACATCCCTTATTTTATAACATGGGGAAATTGAGGCTCATAGGGTTGAAGGACTTGCCAAAGGTACAGAGTGAGTTGGCGGCAAAGCCAGGGCAAGAACACAGGCCTTTAGACCCAGTAGTTTTTTCTACACCAGGATATTGCTCCTGAGGGGCTAGGGACACCGTGGTCTGGGAAGGGTTTGTGTCAAGTTCCTCACAAACCCCTTCTCTCCCCTCCTCCCTGCACTCAGGAGGGCGGAGACTCAAAGACACTAGAGTTTGAGACGGCAGCTCTTGCCCCTGCCTAGCCCACTGCCAAACCTGCCACACCCGCTGCCCCAGAGGCCACCCCTGCCCCTTTTGTGTCCCCTCACCAAGTCCCTTCATGGCTTTCCTCAGCGCTTTGGCGTCTGCATCAGGGTTGAAGTCATTGGCTGGACGCACAGTTCCCTTTAGCTGCAAGAAGCAGAAAGAGACTAAGCAGGTGTCTGGAGGCCCCTCCTCTGGGGGGGCCAGGCCAAGAGAGGAGCATGCGAGGGAAGGGAGGCTTTCCCCATGAGCCCCAAACAGAGCAGCTTGGGGGAAAAGAGGCGGGGTGAAGGCACAGCAGACAGACCCTTGCCCTAGAGCTGAGAGAGGGAGAGAGACAGACCCAAGCCAGGCAGCAGGACAAGTGCTGGTCCTGGAAAAAAGTGGCCAGGCTCCTGCCCCAGGAGTCAGCTCTGTCCTAGTTCCACTGTGGCCTCCTCAGTCCCTCAGAATCTTGCCCTGTCTCCAAGGCACTTCTGCCTCTTAAATCGACATTCCCCCAGAAAAGGCAACAGAAATGTTCTGGAATACCAGAACAGAGTTTCCCAAATTCCAGACACTCCTTTACAATGTTTTCCATATTTGCATTCGCCCTATGCTATTTCTTAATATTTTTATTTAATTCAGCTTTTCTGTTTTATTTAGATGTATTCATTTTGAAGTACATTTGAAGCAAGGTTTTTTATCCATTCTATTCCTTGATCTATCCTACAACAGTGCCTGACAGAGTAAACACTCAAAATATATTTGTTAAATAAATTAATGAGCAAGAATAATTTTATATCACTATCACAAATAGAAGGTTGGCATCATGTCCCATAAACGGACAACGATGACCCATGAAAATAAATGTAATACAAACAAAAAACATGTAGTGAAACACAGATCACCACATTTAACTGAGATGCCATTTTTACCAAAAGCAAAATCTCTGAACTTGAAGCTGGCTCTCTCAGCTCTCTCGTTACGAAAAAGGAGAATCAACGAGTATGGCAGAGACGTGGCACTAAACCGAGACTATGTCTTTAACATAATCAGGAGGATGGAAGAAATCGAAAAGGAGTAGTTTTCCCGCCATGTGAGGTTCAAGGTTATTTGATGCCATGGAGGTCCCCCTCCTCCAAACTAAATTTCTCAGATAACTTCAGATCATCTGCAATGACAGTTCTTGCCTTCTAAATTGGGGAATGCTGTCCTGGAACATCAGAGCTCAAGAGCCCTTCCAGGGCACAGGGACTGCCACGTCTAATGCCCTCATCTTAAAGACAGAGGCTCAGAGAGAGGTGGGGACCTGCCTAAGGTGGCACAGCAAGCGAGTTACGGAGAATCCAAGGCTCCAAATATTTTCTGTGGACCAAGTGCTACCAATCTCTAGAATGATTTGCCCCAAGCACTTCTGTGAAAACTTTCATTCTGATCCTTTATGGAGCCTGGGTCCTAGGATGGTCAGGACAATCTTGAATCCTCCTGTGCACCCAGGGGTGCCCATTCATTCTCAGCTTTCATGCCTCCTAAGCCCAACTGTTAGCCTCCTCCATGAAACCAGCCAGGTCACCATTCGGCAAGCCCTGTTAGTAGTGAGTGAACCAGAACACTTCCCAGCATGTTAGAAGTTAATGCAGGAAGCAGATGCCCACACCAGAGTGCCCGCCCACCGATTCATCACTCCAAGGAGAAAAGGAAGCTTCAGAGGTGAAAAACAATGTCTCTCTATGCTTGGCCACCAGGGGACAGCTGAGCGCCAACCAGAACAGCAGGAAGTACGAGCAGAAGAGTGGAAGCTTTGTGGTCAAGAGGTCAAGCAGGAGGTGGGGAGGGTCTGACCTCTACTCGGGCCACTGCACTAAGCTCCCACATCTGATAGGCCACCTGCGCTGCCTCCGGGAAGAACTGGCCAGCAGCACTGGAATGGAGGGGGTTGGGGGGGGAGAGGAGGGACTGTCACCGTAGGCAGCATTCCACACATATGACACAGACCATGTATACACGTGCACGCGCACACACACATACACACACACTTTTACCTTAAATCCATCTACCTCTTCTCCAGCCTTTGCCTCGTCCACTCACCAGAGCGCTCACTCCATTTCTGAGAACTTTCTACCCTCTCGAGACCCCATACAACACTGGCTCTGCCCAGCAGCCTTCCTGGCTGGGGGTTCCAAAAACAGGCGTTCCCCAATGCTTCAACCTCCCCTTATTTCTATTCAAGTCTCCCCTCTCAGACAAAGTCAATGACCAGCTTATGGCCACATCATCTCTTCAACCTCTCCTGCAAAGCGCTGTGCAGAGCAGGCACTCAGTAAATGTCTGCTGAACCTAATCAGCCCCTGCGGCATTTACCAAAGGGTGACAGGCGGTCTAGCAGTGCTTAACTGGATCCTTATAAGCCCCAGAGAAGGGAAATCTCAGTACCTATAGTTTCCTTCCTAGCGCACAAATCTGGTCAAGTCGTGCACCAATCTCATCTCTTCAATGGCTCCCCACTATCCTGAGGCGAGGTACATTAAGCCAGAAAGAGGTCCCCAGCCCTTGCTCCCCTCTCGGCCTCATCTCTTTCTAGCACTCTATAAAAGTGCAACCTTAGTAATAAAAATGAACCAGGTGGCATTCTCTCATTTCTAGGCCTTTCTTCTGCCCCAAACATTTTCTTCCAGACCCTGTCTTCACTCCTCCTTCCTCCTTCCCTTCCTACTTGGGTTTCCGCCTCATTATCTCCAGGAGCCTCCCCAGTGTGGCTATGCGTCTACATGTGCTTTCATAGGCACGTGTGTCTCCCCCATCACAGGACTGCCTTGTGTGCACGCCTGGTCTGTATCCCTCTCTAGGCTGCAAGCATCAAGTGCTTCCCTAAGAACATGGTGAATAAATGCATAGGGAGTGCACGCATCTGTACCTTTTCCGTGTGATAGATGATGAAACTGAGACGCCCCTATGAAGTAGCAGGGTCTGGCCCCTCATATTCTGATTCCTGGTCCACAACCCCAGACTGACTTCCCAAGTTCACAAGAGTAGATGTCTCCATGTACAGGAGACCACAGTCATGTTCACACACACAACTCAGACTTTCACCTGCATGGAGCTTCTGGCTCCAAGGAATCCCCAAGCTCATCTAATCCATCCATCCATCAGGATGAGAGCCAGGAGAGTTCTGGCCTGCCACCCCCCAAGGCCAAGAAGCCACTTACTCATCATCTCCCCCACACAGCTTCAGCAGAGCCTTCTTGTACTCGCCAGAGGTGTCATTCTGGGGAGAAAGAAAGAAAGAAAGGTTATCTCTCACTCAACCCTGGGGTCTTCTCAGACAAGGAGGGAAGGTTCAGGAGAGCCCCAAATAGGAAAGGCTACACACTCATTCATAGCAGCCCTGACTCTCTTCCTGTCTGGAGGTGGCTGAGACCAACAAACAGGAGCGTGCTAGTTAGTATTTAACAATTAGCCCTCCGGGGGAAGGAGAGGGGGAGAAGAAAAGAAAAAAAAGCCCTGATTTGTAGCATTTGTCAATTCGCCAATTTCCACGGTATAAATACTTCCGACAGACAATTCCAAGCTACCAATACTTTACAAAATGTGGAATTAAGAAGAGATGCTCACTGCTTTATTGAGCCAGTGAGCCAGACCCTGCACACCACTGCCACCGGTAAGTCCCCAGCCTGTCCCTCCCAAGTGAAAACAGTCCGTGAAAATAGGTCTCCATGAACAAAGACATTGGGAAATGCCAAACCCAAACAAGTAAATGTACATTCGACAGACAAGGCATACTCTACAACTCTCTTGGAGCTTCCTATTGGATTAACATATAAAAGGCTATGATAAATTCTCTGAAGTAAACAAATTGGCTTATCTTGGTTTATTCTAGTTTTTTTCCAAACATTTTCCCATGGAACCTTTTTTCACTTAATGCCTATAAAATTCCTCTTTAGAAACACACTTTGGGGACCATGGCTTGAACTCAGAAGGCTTTATCCCATTCATTCCCCCCAAAAAAGAGAAAAAACCCAATTCTACATCTGTTTCTTGACCAAGTCTTATGGGCTGGACACCCTGGGGGTCATCAACTGGCCCAGGGCCAAGAGGTATCAAATTAACTCTCATTTGTGTTCTTCAGTGTCCCTGCCCTTCTTCCAGGAGACTGAACTCTCATTGCCCTTGGGATGGAGTCCTCGTCCTGGATTTAGCTTGCGTGCCATTCAGGACCCAGCCCTGCCTTCCTCTAAAGAGGCGCCTCACGTACCTCACGTCTCACAATCACTGCCAGACGTTTGCTTCTCTGTTAAATGCCCTGAATGTGCCACAAAGCATTGGCTCCTGGAGTTCCCAAGAGACTTTGGCTTTCTAGGACAGTTCTTTTCCTCCCGTGGTGGCCCTGCTCTGGCCCCTGTCAGCTCCGCTCACCTTGATCATGCTGAAGAGGGACTTTTCGTATTTGGTCCGGAATATCTCCCGGATGTCAAGCATGTCCAGCTCACTACGGGAGACCATGATGCGGATCAGGGTGTTGTCCCGAGTCCCCAGGCCCTGGGAGACAAGTAGATTTATGGAACAGAGAGTTGAGAGAGAGCTAGGGTGCTGACAGTCCCCAGCTTAGTTGAAAATACAATTTTTGTAATAAAACATCAAAACTAAGAGCAAAAGAATTGGAACACTGCCATTCCCTTTGAGGCTCTCTGTGTGTCCCTGTGTGTCTCTGATTTTCCTTTAATTTTACCTAACTTTGTAGCTCTAAGCAATATATTATTTAGGCTTGCACATTTTGGAACTTTGTAAATATGCCACTGTACAGACAGTTCTCCTGCTCCTCCTCATGGACACTGTTGTATCTAGTTTTTCCCTAATACGGACAATACTGCAATGAATATTCTCGTGAACATGTGCACACAGGCCCTATCTCTCTAGCGCTGAACTGCTTGCTCTCGCTCTGACATTAGAAGGCAGAGCATGGGCTGCTGTCCACTTGCCCTTGTAGGATGGCCATGCAGGGGTTTTGGGCGTATGGTCTCCAGCAACAAATGACTCCATTCATTTACCTGCATGCTGTGGAAATATCATCAGTTTCTAGGTCTGTGTGTAAAACAGTGGGAAGCAGTGTTCTCGGTACACGCCCACAGTGGAACCGCTGTGTCATGGGGATGAGCATCCGGACCCAGCGGACAATGCTAAAGTGCTTTCTACTTACCAGCGTACACTATATATAAACATTCTGGTTACTTAACAGTTTTTAAAAGTGTGGGCTTCCAACCCATTTGGCTGGATGAATTGGGTGCAGGCTGACACTTCAGCCTCGGATCAATCGTGAGATATGTGACTGGGCAGCAGGCTCTGGAGGTCACTGGGGACAAAGTGCCAGCACTTTGTTCTGCGGGTAATCCACTGAAGGCTCTCTTTGGCCAGTGGACCCCCAGGACTTGTTCTAAAGTCCCAGCAGTGGTAGGCAGGGACCCCCTCCCCTACCTGTTTGCATCAATCCCACCACGTACCTTCATGGCCTTGAAGAGCCTTTCAGCAAAATACTCCGGGGTGCTCCGAATACACTTCACTGAGGAGAGGGAGGAAGAGGCGGTTAGTTATTCTGGCTGCCTCAGAAGGGGGATACAGTGGCTGGACCTCCTTCTTTCTTTTCATTCCTCGGGGGTCACCCAGTTCAAACCCAGGAAGAACTTGGGCTGCTGATAACCATGGCTGACTTTGATCACAAACCCAGGGGATAAATCAGGAAACGGGCCTGTCATAATGTGAGCAGTGCATTACAAAGACCCACTGCATCTTTCTTGTCCTTTGGGGTTTCACAAGGAACTGGGTCAGGTGGGAGGCAGCATCTGGGGAAGAGCTGGGAAAGGTATTTCTTTAGATTTTTTAAGCCAGAAAGGTACTGGCTCCTGAATCACTAGGTCCTGCTGGCAGAGCGGGCCAGAACCTGACTACAGGAAATCGGGTTGGCGGGGCATAGTTCTGGGTGGGAAGATGAGGTCTGGGCTGTAGCCCTCCCCCAAGAAACACACATATACAACCTAGCCCAGGCTCAGACATGCTGACTCTTGGAATATATGGCTTGCAAGAGCCTCTGTGTCAGGCAGTCCATTCCCTCCGCCCCATCTATCAGATGAGGAAACTGAGGCCCAGCAAGAATAAGTGTCTCTAAGCCAATAGCAGATTTGGGAAAAGGCCTGGGTTTGAATCTTGACTTCATCATTGACTAGTCAGCTCCTCGCATCCCTCATGCCTAGAGTACCCCCAATTCATTATAAAACAACCCCTCCGGCAAGTGATGTTGCCTCTGTGAGATGGAGGTAAAAACAGTGCCCACTCCTGGGTTCTTTTTAAAGAATAAACACTCAGTCTATGGCCATGCCACCTGAACAAGCCCTATCTCGTCTGATCTCAGAAGCTAAGCAGGGTTGGGCCTGGTTAGTACTTGGATGGGAGACCACCTAGGAAGACAAGGTGCTGTAGGTGTAAAAAATAAAATAAGGGACTGTAAGCAAACAAGGTCCTTGCAATCTGTGAGGTCAACCAAGGGTTGTCTCATCTTTAAAAAAAAAAAAAAAAATTTAAACACTTAGCATAGTGCCTGGCACACAGTATACTGGGCTCTACAAAATCCACTCCCCTGATCATCATTTCTCAATCCCTGTCTCCCAGCCCCATGCTCTTCCTCACCCTACCAGACACACTGGATGAGTGAGCAGAGGGAAGTCAGGGCCCGAGGCTCGACTCCCTGCCTCGCCGGCCTCAGCCATGCTGTCCTGGCTAAACCTTTAGAATTCACTGCCCATCTGGTTCTCACCTTCCCATCTCCATACCAAAGAATTCCCTTTTTCTACTCTCAGTCCATTTTTCCTGGACCAGAATCCCAGACTGCCTCAAAGCCTGTGGGAATGCAAAGTCTGAACATACCCACGGCCAGCATCAGCTTCTCGAAGTCCCCGGACAGCTCCCCTCGGATGCTGGCTTCGATGGGCTTCCCCGTGGTCTTCAGATACTCATCAAACACTAAGCCAGAGAGAGAAAGACAGGGCTGTCAGGAGTGTCCCCAGGGTATTGAGAACAAAAGGGACTTCAGAAAGGGAGGATGCAGTGACCAGGACTGGAGTGCCAAAATGAAGGGAGGGCTAGTACTTTGGGGGGCGGCACGCAGGTTGTGCATGTCACCAGCCACCATGCAGTCAAGCTGCCTTATGCCACAGGGAACTGTGCATCCCTCATGCTCCAACATGAAGATAGGACTGGTAACCAGACGGAAGTGCTAAGCATCTTGTTAATTCCTCTGGTTAAGGATCATATAAACAACTGTCTGGTAAAATTAGGACTGGTGTTTGGGTTGCAGATGAAGTAGCTACCATGCTCTATTAGAAAAGGAAAGAGAACAGAATTCTTGGCACAGCTGCAAGGGAGCAGCTGTAGGTCTTCTCTGGAACGTGCTTACCCAAACGAAGATGCTGCTTGCTGCGATTTCCCAAAATGTAAATGAACTGGGCTTCATCTGTTCCCCATTTCAGTTCCCCTGCCTCGTACAGGTCCTGAAGGGGAAGAGGTAGGACTTAACCAAAAGAGGAAAACTCAGGAGACAGGACTCATGGGCCGAGCCCCTCAGAACTGATGTTGGATCCCTGAACCTAACAGTGATTAGTAGCCTCGAGGCATTTTCATATACCGTTTATCTTTCCCCATTTCCTTCTGGGAGAACTCCTACTCAACCTTCAAGTGCCAGATTGGATGTCCCATTCATTCTCAAAGTACTTCCTGATGCCCCCAGTAGAGTTCTGTTTCCTTCCCTCCCTCTCTCTTCTAGGCTCCTATAGCTTTATATTTCTTTATGGCTTTGACTCACTGTATATTGCAATGATTTCTTTATATGCCTGTCTCCCCACGAAGGCATGGGTTCCTCCAGGACAGGGACTGTGAGTTAGCGTTCTCTCTATTTGCCCCTGCAATGTTAGTGGCACACAGTGGGGCTCAAAACACCTGGACTGTATGGTACATCCTGACAGAAGGTGTTCATGTGATTAACATATGCCTGTCTCTCCCAGTACTGCTGATTTTGTTCATTACTGGTTCCCCGATGCGTGGCAGGGTGCCTGGCACATAGCAGGTATCGATAAATATTAATAAACTGGATAAACGAACAAATGATGAAAGCTCCAAAATACATCTCACCAACTTTAAATATGTTGTATATCTTTGAAAGATAACATAAATCTTTTCTTCAACAAAGCACTATATAAATGATGCTGTGACTGTTACTTCTGGTATTTGATGCAAATTACTTTGCTTGGGGACCTCCATCAGTGCTCGTTTACCTGGACATCCTGTTGCACCAAGTCCTCGCTTACTACGTCGTCGTCTTCCCTCGTTCCCTGGGCAGAGAGACAAGGAACACATGGTTCAAATACCAGAGCCAAGGGGAAGGCCTGGATGCCAGTGGTGGGGACAGGGAAGACTGGGAAACCATGGTGGCTCAGAGGCGTCCAGGAGCAGTGACTTATAGCTGCCGCCGGATCAAGACTGCAGGATCTGTTTCATGGGGAATCAGAGTTCCTCCCACTGGCTTTTCCCTTCGTCCTTGGAGCTGGGACCAAACTGGGGAGTCCTGAGAATAATCAAAGTCCTTTCAGGTGCTACCGTCCCATCCCAGAGGAGGCCAGAGCCTACTGAGAATATCTGTGAGGACAGGGCCCTTGTCACAAGTCCTGGCACGGCCCATGATGGGCCCCAACAATATTACAGGGGTAAAAATTCCGCACATATGCGTTCTAGTAGAGGTTCTCATACCTTAACCCAAAGAATTCACCAATGAGGATTTGAGACTGGACCCTCAGATCTGAGATCCAAGCTATAAAGGCACCAAATCCCATTGGTATTTGTTGCTTTCTAGTGTGTCAGTACCGTCTGCTTCATCTGACAGAAGAGGACATTCACAGGGAACAGGGGACAGCCCTCCTGGGCTGCTTGGTTATGGGGGCAGAGGTCAAACCAACGCTTATTTCCTCTTTCCCCAGATTGTGCATTTCAGGATCTCATTCCCCTGGTTCTTTGGGACTGAGCCAAAGAAGACGGAGCTGGCAAGCTTACAGTCTGTGCCATGTCGCTGCCCACTTAGTGTCAGAGGTTGAGGAGGCAACATCCTTAACTCTAAGATATAGGCTGGAACTCTTCCTTTTCAGAATATGCTCTTTGAAAATGGGGCAAAGGTCACACTTTCCCACACCTGATGTTTCTGAAAATTCTCCAGTTGCTTACTATAAAATGTGCATTGTCATGGTTGTGGAAAGAAGAGAACTGGTGTAAAATGTGGGGAAGGGGGAAGTGAAAGAAACATAGAGGTCACTTAGTTTATACAGAAAGGTTTGGTCCTTGGAGCTGAGCGACAGACATCTGTGACCAGAGACTGCCGGGGGCCAGACCTGTGGAGGTGAAAAGGCAGGTGAGACCTGCTCTCCAGCCCATTGCAGTCATGCAAAATGCAGGCCTGCTGTTGCCAGAACTTTCAATTATTCAAAAGAATCCAGAAATCTGGTTTTTGAGAAAACGCTCCCTACTTGTAATTGTTAGCAACTAACTCAAAGTGTGCTTTTTTTTTTTCAATTGTGTGGGAAAACAAAGGAAAAACACCAACTTGGTAGGCTGAATTCAGCCAAGGACACCAGATTGCGACCTCTTTATGGGCTCTTTACTTATGTGCTTCTTGGGTGGGAGGGAGGAGCAGCAGGGTTCCACTGTGAAGGCAGCCCGGCTCAAGTACGCTCAGTGGCCAGAGAAGCAGTGGCCGGAGGGAGGCCTGGAAGGGGTGGGGTGGTGCATGTGGAGGGAGGATGAAGGTCACGGGAAATGATATTTCCAGACACAAGAGAGAAGGACGTAGGCAAAAGGAAATGTGGGTCACCTGCTTCTGCAAACCAGGAGGAACAGAAAAGACCCCCTGGCCGCTCAAATCCACACCCAGGTGCACCAGATGGAAACCATCTCCAGTTTGAGGACTAAATGGGTGGAGGGAAAGGGGAGGCCACAGTACAGGAGGAGGACATTATACCCAAGGAGACACCAGGAGTGCCTTGTAGGCCACCCTGTCTCGGAGAACAGGGAGGAGGTATCCACAGCCAGACTCTGCCTGCACCCTGGTAGAGAGTGCAAGGGAGGGCCCCAAGGTGGACCAACCTGGAGCAGGACCACGAGCATCTTCTGGAAGTGGCCAGACGTGTCACCAATGATGTCAGCCTCTAGGTCTCGTTCGTAGGCTGCAGGGAAGGAATACGAGCTCTAGTCCCATCCACAGGAGACCCCAGAGATCCAGGGTAACGGTCCCTGATGCCCCCGAAATGATCAAATACTGGTTACAAATCCCAAAACCCAGTTTCCGTGATGGCCATGGCAAGATCCAGGGTGTATTTTCAGTTCTTTGTACTGACCCATGACATGATGTGATGGGATCCAACTACTTCTCTGTTATCTCCATCTGTGCCACTGTCATCGCTCACCTGGACAGTGGCTACAACCTTCTGATTATTCCTTCTGCTTCTGCTCTCATACCCTCTCCAATCCACAGCAACGAGGGCGACCAGCTTAAAGCCCATATCTGATCATGGGCTCCCCTGCTTCCCACTGGACTTAGAATAAAACATCATCTCTTTCTCTGTGCCTGTCTGGTCCTGCCCGGCCCTCCACCACTCCGGCCTCACACTGACTACCAGGCCCATTTCTGCTCCAGGGCCTTTGGACTTGCCGTTCCCTCTGCCTGCAAAGATCTTCTCCCCACCCTTTATACAAATGGCTCCTTCTCATTTCCTTCCAAGACAGGCTTTCCCTGACCACCTATCTGAAGCAGGTCCTCCCCAGTTAAAGTCTGATTCTTATTATCTCATTTGTTTCTTTCACAACACAACCACATGTCATTATTGTGTCTACTTGTTTATTATCTGTATCCTTCATTACCTCTTTAGTCTATAAGCTCTTGGAGGCAGAGACAACATGGGTTTTGTCTATCACCATATCCTGAGAACCCAGCACACTGCCTGGTACAGATTAGAGGGAAGGGGGAAAGGATGTGGCTGAAGAGGATCTTACGGTCTCCACCCTTGCAATCACCCTCATTTTATATCTGAAAATCCTGAACAGCCCCTCCTGCCCATCTCACCATCTTTGTATGCTGCCACCAGCTGGTGCATCTGCTCATTGGTCCGGGAAGCCAAGATTTCAATGAGGCACTTCTCGTCAGTGCCAATTCCCTGGGAGAAGAGAAGGGACACATGAGTCAAGGGCTGGGATGCGAGGCCACCAGCCACAGGTTCGGATCCTGGAGTGGCCGAGCAACGAAACCCCCCGCATTTAGGATGTTCTTATCACAGCTTATAGGTGCTGACTGGAGCTGCTGCCCTGAGAATCAATAGATATGGGTTCTAGTCCTACCTCTGCCTGCAGCTTTGTGACCTCTCATTAAGAAACTTTATCAGTCTACAGCCGTGCCACCCTGAATGTGCCCGATCTTATCTGCTCTCGGAAGTTAAGCAGGGTCAGGCCTGGTTAGTACTTGGATAGGAGACCACCTAGGAATACTAGGTGCTGTAGGTGTTAAAAAAAAAAGAAACTTTAGCTTTCCAGGCCTCAGTTTTTCCATCTTTAAAATGGAGATGCTACTACCTGCTCTGCCAAATTCATAGGGAGATTGAAAAGGTAATAATCTCTCATGTCGCTAAGTTTACCGGTTTATAAAATAGATTCATACTTAATAGCTCATCTAAAGCAAAGATCATAGTGCATTATAAACTGCGAAGTGCTAGGTACACTTGAGGGTTTTTGTTCTCTCCCTGTTTCCTAGGGAGTGACCCTCTACCTCAACCAGACTGAGCTGCTCCTCATATCCTAATATCCTCACATCACAACCTCTCCTGCCATTTTTTCCCCGTCCTGGAATGATTTTCTCACTCTGGTCAACTAAATTCTTCCCAGGCTTCTGGACCCAACTCGATCCTGTAATTTTCTATGATGCCCTCTCAAGCCACCCCAGACCAAGGGCTTGCCCTGCTAACCTCCTCTATTACACCCTTAGCCTTTGGGTGTTGGACAATATTTGTCTCCATGTCCCTGTATTCTGCTTCCTCTGGACTGTAAGCTGCTGGTGTGGGGGTCTGGGCCAAGGTCCCTCTCAAAGGGTCTGGCTCATAGTGACATCTGTCCTACATCTGTTCTCCCGGAGGAGACTGTGGCACCCCTCTGGGAAAGGATTTGGGCAAGGTGCCCCTTGAAAACAGGGTACATCGCTGGGTGGATGTGAGGCTCACTGAACACTTGCCATATAGGCCACGTTCCTCCCCTTAACCACACCCCTCCCCCAACACACACACAGACCCACACTTCTTACCGAGATGGCATCTTTAATTTCTTTGGCATCACAATAGGCAAGTGGCCTCATTAGACCCACAATTAGTCGTTCGAACTTCCCCGTCAGCTCATACTTCAAGTCCGCAATGAGGTCCTGGTGGGTGGGGGTGGGAGAGGAGATGGAGGAGGAGAGGAAGAGCAGTTATAATGATAAGAATTATATTTAATGAGCATTTAAATCTGTATAGGCACTGGGCTAAGTAATCTCATTCAATCGTCACTCCTGGAGATAGATATGCACTGGTATGTGCCATCATCAACCCTAAGAAGCAGGCTTAGAGACGTCAGGTAACTTGCCCAGTCACAAAGCTAGCAAATGGTGGTACAGGGTTCAAGTCCACAGTGTCCTGCCTCTTCTCCACCACTGTTTACTTGTTTATACTGTGTGTCTCCCCCACTATCTGTGAGTCTACAGGGTGGACCCCCTCATAGGTCTTATTCACCTGTGCAGCCCTAACACCCAGCACACAGCAGGTGCTGTAGGTGATCTGTGGCTGAATGGTCCCCCGACTGAAGGGAAGAGGGCGAAGTGCCAGCACAGAGGCTGACCTGGAGTAAAACACTCAGGAAAGACCCTAAATGAACACACAGGTGAATAAACCATCCCCTGACCCCCCCGTCCCTGCCTTCTGGTTGCCATGGTTACCTTGCCATAGAGGGACTTATAGCTCTGGCAGATCTCCTGCCTCTGCCTGTTGCTCCGGGAAGTGATCAGCTCCAGTATGGCCTCCTTGTCGCTGCCTGGAAGAAGGGAGAGCACCCATCGCCCTATGCCAACCTGCCTCCAGGAAGCCCAACAGGGCTGCTCCTTGCAGTCACCGGCATCAGCCTTCTGCTCACGAGGTGGTGGCATGGGGGGAGTATCTGTGGGGATCTGCCAGGCCCCACTGAGAGGGATCATAGCACCCGTGGCATCTGAGCACAGAGGGCCTGGGATTCATTCCCCGTCGTACAAATAAGGAAACTGAGGCCCAGAGGCAAGGACTCACCCAAGGTCTCATAAGGAGCCTGGCTTAGAAAAACCCAGGTGCCCTAACACCCAGGACCGGTTCTTTCAACAAGGAAAAGCAGAGAGAGTAACAGGCACCAAATTCAGGGTAGTGGTTACGCTCGCGAGGAAAGGCAGGGGAGGCGCTACAGGAGGGTCCAACTATGTGAGAAAGCAAGTGTTATTTCTCAAGTTGGGTGCTAGGTTTGTGGGTGAAACTTCTATTATTCTTTAGACCTCTTTTGTGGGTCTGGAATATTTCACTATAAAACTGTGAAAAATAATAGAAAGAGGAGACAAAATGGAATGAGTGAGTGCATCTCATCATTTCACCCCCACCCCGTCCCCCATATGGGGACCCCCTCAACCCCCAGTGAATCCTTCTGCTTTTCTTGCAGCCCCACTCCGGGTGGCCGGATACCCACCGAAGCCCTTCATAGCGGTGTACAGAGCCTCGGCATCCTGGCTGGGATCGAAGTCCGGAAAGTCGCGAACCGAACCGCGGTACTTGGCACCCTGTAGAGAGAGAAGCAGAGGGTGAGCTGCTGATCCTGGGCCTGAACTGTGCTCCCTGTCTCACCCCCAGACCACGCTCCCAACGCTGGCCACAGGCAGAGTCCAGGCTGTGCCCTGTTCCCCTAAAACTGAGCACTGAGCACAGAAAGCCTTGGCGAGGGTGGGGATGACTCCCCTGGTACCTTCTACCACAACCTGCCCCAAGGATGGTGCCACCTTCCCACGGGAGGGTGGCTTGGACAAGCCCATGGCCCTGCATCACATTCCTAGGACCCAGGAGAGATTAAAAGCCAGGCTGTGTGCAGGGGATGGGACTGATCCCAGCAGGAGTGACAGGAGCCCCTCATATTTTTATGGCAGTTTCTGGTTTTCGAAGCCCTTTCACCTCCATTGTGATTATTTTCACAACTTGGAGAAGCACTTAAGATGATCTCTACCACAGAAACAACTGGTACCCAGATCTTTGGCATGTTTCCCTCTGCTCTCCAGTTCCAGAAACCCTGTAGCTGCTAGCTTCTGAGGAGGGTGTCCTGGCCCGGGGCGCCCAGGGTCACCCTCAGAATTAATGCCAAGACAAGGTGCTGCTCCTCTGGGCCCAGTAAACTGAGCCATGAAGTGGCATCTGAGGACAAGCCGGCTGGGTCCTTGGGGTGGAGGAGAGGAGAGGCAGAGCCAGAGGATCTTAGACGTTGAACCTGGATGCACAATGGGTTGGTTCACAGAAAAGTCAGATGTAGGTCAGCGACATGGTCTGAGAAGCCTGGGGTCCAGGACACAGCTCAGGGAAGGGCACTGAGCCTGTTGCAGGCCCTGTGCTTCGGGCTGAAGATTCAGGGAGAAAGGAGACCTGACCTGTCTTTCATGAGCTTCCCACCCAGCAGAGGACAAGCGCAGACATTAGCATAAAGCTTGTAGTAAACACCCCAAGACAGAGGCAAAATAACGTGGGGAAACAATGGAGGCTGAGTCTAGCCAGAGGAGGGAACTGGGAAAGACTTCATGGAAGGCGCAGGGGTGGCCCACGTAAACTTAAAGGAGGAAGTGGACAGGCCAAAATGAGCCTCTGACCACCTCCCGTATCTGCCAGTGCCTGCTCTGCGCGACCTGGCCAGGCGCTTGGATGCTCTTTGGTTTATGTCTGCAGTTGCTGACTCCTCTGAGGTATGCATGCGTGGGCGCAGAGTTGCTATTTAAAGTTCTGACAGGGCGGGGGACCAGAAAGGGACATGGTCCTTTTCCTGCTACCAGTGAATGCCCTGCAACCTGATCACAGCGCTGGGCAGAGAAGGAAAGAGTAACACATGCCAAATTCCCAGACCAGAGAAGAGATACTCCTTTTAGAAAGCTCTCTGAGTATCTGTCCTGCTCACTGGTGTATTTGTAGCACCCAGCACAGGGCCTGGCATGACTAGGCACCCACTAAATGTTTATGTCCTAGATGAATGGGTATGTGAATGGGTGGTGACTGAATATATTCTGAGCAGATCAAAGAAGAAAAACTTCCCCTTAAAGGATGAGTAACAGCTGGCCCCAAAGAGGGGTTGGGGGGAAGGGAAAGGGCTTCATAGAGAGCAAGGAGCATGGCGAAGGCCTGCAGGCAAGAGCAAGCAAGCAACGTTCAGGGAAGCAAGGCCAGATGCTTTAGCGCTGAGTGCGGACACCCAAAGTTGCCAAAATCATGGGATTATAAATTGCCGGGGGAGAATGGGGAGAGAGAAGATGGAAGCAGGTCCCCAGGATCAAGGGCAGAGGTCTCAGCAGCAACAGCAGCAGCGAGCTGACGACCCCCTCCTGCTGCTGCTCCCCACCCCGCTTCTCCCTCCTCACACACTGCGATGGTTGAGGCAGTGTCTGGGGAAGGGGCTGCAGCTAAAAGGTGAGGCCATGCCATCCTGGGGGAAGGGAAGTCTAACGACAGACACAAGGCTTGATGGACATTCCCTTAGAGTCAGACTCAGTGAGCAGCAGGCCAGTCAACCCCGTGGGTCTTTCAACAAGGATAATAAAATCTTCTAGGGAGCCGCCTGCCAGATTAGTCATCCCAGGACGTGGCAGGATCACAGCCACCAGAAGCAGCAGACAACAGGGGCTTTAGCACTGGTCACAGTTAGAGACACAGAGATGATCCTTCAAATCACCTAGGCCCAGGTGTCCCACCATTGGTAATTCTCACACCAACTTGGTGAATTCTGCATCTCCAAGTACCACCTGTGCAGCTGTCCCCACTTCTCTGGCAGACAGTTCTTGGCCTCAGGTAACCATGATCGAGGCGAGGGGAGAGCAGAGGTGAAGGGACTTTCCACCCTGAAATATTCAACAGGTCCCGATGCCAGCTGGTGAGCAGCCTGGACCCTGGGGCTCTAAGGTCTTGGGCCCCATCCAGGCTGTTGCTGGAGTAGGAGTCCCAAGGCCTTTCGGGACAAAAGTGATATTGTCACCCAGAGAGACTGCTGACCAGGACTCCACCTGAGAGCTGCCTTGCTCATACCTGATCCAGGCCTCGTCTCTGCAGCTCCTGGAGTTCCAGGCACCAGCACCTCCCCCTCTTGCCCTGTCCTCAAAGTGTCCTCATTCCCAATATCATGTTCAAACCCAGATATCCCTGTGACACGGAGGCCATGGAGACATGCCTCCAGGACTTTGCTATGACACCACACTATTTCTTCACGTCTTTGAGTCTCCAGTTCCCTTTTTCTGAAAGGAAATAAAGGGAGAACAGCACAATTATCACAGAAGTCACTGGGGGTAATCTGGACCAGGGAAAAGAGTAGCTTGTTCTGTGTGTGTGTGTGCACGTGCGCGTGTGTTCTATGTTTTGGGAAGGGGGCACACTAGAAGCAGAACTGGGGTGCCAATAATTGGGAGCTGTAGTCACAAACTTCAGCTCAATGGAAGGAAGACCCTTCTCACAGCTCTAGTACTGTCTTCTGCGACCTCCTCCCCTCCCTGAGGCCCTGTACTCCAAGCATGCCGAGTTATCGTTCCTGCCCCAAACACACACTGATCCCACCAGCCCCGCCTGCTCTGGCCTTATGTTCCAGCCTCTCCTCCACCTACGCCATCTCAGCCCCTCGCCCTTCCTGAGTAGCTTCTCTGGGCAGCTTTCCTGTTCCCTCCATTTGCCAGAGTTCCTTTACTGCCCCACCAGAGCCTCAGCGCCATGCTTGGGGGATCCCAACACACCCCAAGGCTCAGGGACCACTAAGGCTCTGCTATCCTGGGACTCCTGCTTGCAGGATGTCTACTGGCCCTTGGCCCATGGAACAAAAAATGATGGGTCAGCCAGGCAGACAGCATGGTCTGGGAGCACTGGACCAAGAGTCCAAACAAAGATCTGCGCCCTAGGTCCTGAGCCCTGTGACCTCCCAGGGCTTGATCTGTCCACTTCGTTCACCTAGAACCCTGCAATTTGAATGCCTTTCAGGAAGTAGCTCAGGGATGACTACATATGGGAAACAGGGGAAGCAAATGTCTGTCTTGGATCTTTGCCCATAACCACTAACACTCTCTCCTCTTGGTCAGAGGCCACATGTGCAAAGTATGCTCAGAGGCTGATAGGGAGGCCATAGCTAGGACTTTTTTGAGTATACTAATCCTATATCACATGACACACTGTGCTCTTCAAAAACTGTAAATTGATATCCTTAAGACCCTTGTTCATTGAATGGCAAGTCATGAAGACAGGGACAAAGTTTAGCTTTCACTGAGCTCAACCACCTCATAATGGGAACTGAGGCCCAGAGAGGGTAAAGAACTCACCGATGATCACACACCTCTTAAATCCCGTCCGTGGCCAGCTTTGTGATTGAAGTGAGGGGCCAAGTCAGGCACCCCCTAGTAGTTTTATTCTCCCTTTCGATCCTGTCATTGCAGTGACCTCGTCTTTTTCTCTAAGGCCAACCAACAGGGATCTGTCTCAGGCAAACCCTGGCACAGAATGATACCTATCTCTGACCAAGGACAGAACCTAGTCCTGGCCATACACAGGAACATGAGCTTTGATACACCTCAAATTCTACTGCCCAGCAAAGTGGTCACACAGCATGAAAGACTGAGGTATCCCAAGACAGGGGAACTTAATCCCAGATGCATGTGACAGGGAACACTTCCACCTCCAGAGCAGAAAAGACCCCTTAATGCTTTGGCCTGTCCTGTAGCCACCTCCATTCCTACAGGAACTGCTCCTGGGCCATACAGTTTGGGTGGGACTGACTCCATCGCCTGGATCCCAGCTACCCCAGACCAGCCAATGAGAACCAAATCTTGGACTTTCCCTGGAATCACAGGGAATAAATTCTGTTATTTTCTCCAAGCTGCCCAGGAAGTACAATGAAAGCCTAGATCTGCTGGTGACCAGCATGACAAATCAGGGAAGAATCTGCCCAAGAATGAAGCCACTCAGAGGAAGTCCAGTACAGAAGCAGAACCCCGACACTAGCATTTGGGCACCTGGATCCAGCCAGACCTGAAGCCCTGGATGTCTCAGTCCTGTGTGCCAATACACATCCTTTCTGCTTAGGATGTTGTGTGAGGCCATGGGTCACTTGCATCTGAAAGTGCCAGGGATTCACACAGCTGAAGGTGCCAGGGATTTGCGTGGCAGCCCTGGTGACTCTCGGAGGATCCCAGGCCCCAGGAAGGCGGAGCACAGCTTCTAGAAGGCGAGACGCTCCTTACCTGTGCTGGTTTGGCCATGGTCTCAGGTTCTGCAGCAGAAACCACTGTGGAGAAGAAAGAGACCCCATGAGACTCCCCTGCACTCTGCTCCCCTCCATTCTTTCCCCCCAATTCCCTCATTCTTCCTTCCTCCCAAGGGAGAGGATGATCCCCCTGCTCTTTTCTAGCTGCCTCTGGTCCTTCGGGTTAAATGACACCCAAAGACCAGATGTATTTTTCAGGAGACGATGGATAGACACTCATGCCAGGATGGGAAAGGAGCCTGGAACCCAGGAGAAGTGAGGTCATGGCCATGGACCACACGATTCCTCTAGACCACACAGGACACCTTCTCAGGTATGGTCTCACTAATCCTCACAGCCAGCCTTCCTGGCATCAGATCCACCCCCTTTTTTTTAACAGAGAAGAAAACTGAGGATAAGGTGGGGAGTCAGTGAGGTTAAGAAATTTGCCCAAGGTCACACGACTTAAAATGAATTCAACAAAGTCCAGATTGCAGAGCCCATGCTATTTGCACCATGTATGCAATCTTTCCAAGTTACCAAAACCTGTTCCAGGACCCAGGGCTTAGTGGCCTGCAGATAAGATCCAAGGGACTCCTGGCCACCTGCTGAAAATATCTAAAGGGCTGCGGGGCCTGTATAGGTCAGTAAACACTTCTTTAACATCTGCTCTGATTAGGCACTGCTCTAGGTACTGAGGATACAGGAGTAAATAAAAGAGTAAATGAACACCTGCTTTTCTGGCATGTACTCGGTAGTGGGGAAGAATAACAAAGACATACGATAAAAACTAAGGAGAAAAGATGAAAGAGAGAGTGACAAGGGCGCAGTCCCAGGTGGAGTGGTTGGAGGGTCTCATGGACCACGTGCATATGCAGGGCGGTGTGGCCAAGGAGCCCAGCGTGGCCGATAAGGCAGCAGGGAATAGGGGTAGGACTCGGAGGATGTGAGTCAGGGACCAGTGCCTGAGGCTTCTGTAAAGACTGGAATTTTCTCCTACTGGATAGAAAGTCATGGGGGCAGGGGCAGGTGATTGAACAAAGAGGAGACACAATCTCACTTAAGGGGATGTCAGGAGACAGGGTCTACAGTGAAGGAATAAACCAAAATATCTTATGTAAGAATAAATGAAAACACTGGTTTGGAAAGGGGGAGAGGTAATAGAGGGGGCTGGGCTAACGAGCATCGCAGCAGGAAGGCAAAGATGGAAGTGAAGCGATCTTCTCAGGACTAGAGGAAGAAAAAGGAGTACTAGTGCTTTCCCTTTTATAGAAATTTGATGTTTTTTAACCCTGTCTATGTATTACTTTTTACAAGTAAAAAAGCAACTCTATCAGATGTATTCAGTAAGACCTACGAGGAGCTGAACTAGAAGAGAGGGTAGACACCAAGGAGACATTTCAGCTCCGTGCTTTTCAGTTCTTCCTATCAACCCTCCCCCCACCCCCACTCCCCCAAAAAAACAACCAGCTTTAGAGGAAAGCAGTCCCTGACCTCAGTCTGTAACCCTGCTCTCATTGTGGAGTCACTGGAGACAGTGACAGAGTGGGGGACACAGGGTTTGGAGCCAGACAGACCTGGATTCATGTCAATTTTGTCGCTCATTAGCTTTGTGACCTTGGGCATATTGCTCATCTCTGAGTTCAAGGTCATCTCAGGTACAAAACTGGGGCTTTCCCTTTTCTGCCTTGTAGTGTTGTTGGAGGATGAGACGTGCCTTTTGTCAAGCCAGTGCACATGAAGCCAGGCAGATATCTGTTCTTGGTAAATGGTGGCATTCACTGTACTAGGCGTAAGTTCTGAGGACAGGCTTTGTAGTGTCTGCCATGGGTCCCCACTCACTGCTTGATTACGAGTCCCCCAAACTACAGTCAGCAGAAAGACATGAGATGGGGCTGGGAGTAAAGAGCAGAGGACAAACACATCTGCCTACATAGCAACCACTCTGCTATTTCTCTGACAACCAGGGGCCCCTTGGTACAAATGTACAGCTCTCACCAGGAAATGGCACAAATGTGCAGCTCTCACCAGGAAATGGCCCACATCTACTCTAGGGCCTGGCTGGGAGCCAGCTCTGGGTTTCCCCAGGGCCTGGGGACAGAGAGGAAAGAGGATGAAGGAGCCTCAAGGCCAACAACAAAACGAACTAACGAAACCCAGGAAGTCAGCTGAGACAGGGAGGAAGGGCCGAGGCCTGTCACCTGCACCTCCAGACTCTCCTTTGGCCTTGTTGATGGAAACTTCAGCTGCTGGCTGCAGTCGGGCCCATCTGGACGAGAGCTACTTTCCAAAGAGAGCCAGCTCAGAGGCAGGGCCTCGAAGTCTTTGGGAAAATACTCTTGGCTCTGAGGGCCATTTATGTGTGTCTCATGTGAGTGTGTATGTCTTGTATGTACATGAAAAGCAAGTTTCTTCCAGAACTAGATGTTCAGATAGCAGTTTGGGGAGCCAATCTCCAACAGCCCTTCTTCTGAGGACTCATGGACGCTCGAGAGTAACCACAGAGGGACTATCTACCCTGGTTCTACAAGAGGCTCTACAAGGGGCTGATTCTTCCCAGAACAACCTGGACCATACTTCCCAAATTCACTATTTCGGAATCCCAGGGGGGCCTTAAGGAGTCACTACTCCAAGCCTCTCATTTTCTAGATGGGTAAATGCATCTCAGGGAGGATAAATGACTTGCCAAGACCCAGACCACAGCCAACATCTCTGCCTCCCACCCCCGGGTCACAGCAAGCCCCACAGCCGTGGGCCCTGGTTGCGGCGGGATGTCAGGAAGAAGCCACAGGCATGTCTCAGATTCCGGTTCCCAATCCGTCTGTAACCTCAGACAAGCCGGGTTCTCTCTCTGGACCTGTTTCTTCATCCGTAAAATGGGGGGATATGATCACTCTCCCTTTAGGAAAATCCAGAGTGGGTGTGAGAGGCTTCTATAGATTTCAACCAGGGATTTCACAGCAAAATCTCAGAATATCAGTCCTAGAACAGTTCTCCTCAGGCCACAGGGTTCCTCTCTAACACCCATCGCCCGAGTATGCAAGTCTCATCATCTTGGTTGAAACAGCTTCTCAGACTGGTAAGTATGGCCGCTCTAGACCTGAGCCTCTCTCCTCCCAGGCACCCACAATCTCTTCTGGCCTGGCTATCTACAAGCGCTCACCGTGGCCAATCATTCCAGAAATCCATTCAAGGGTAGAGAGTCGCCTGGTGGCTTGGAGCTGCTGTGGTCACCCCCCTGCCATAGTCCTTTAGCCTGCAAACAATCATGTTTCCTTCCTTCCCTTGGGAGCTCAGGACTGAAACTAGGAGGAATGCTCTGGGATAGAGAAGACACCAGAGCTGGCAGGACCTGTGGTTGGCTGCTGCCCAAATACAGAGTCGGGGGAACCGAGAGCAGGAGAGGGGAAGGTCTTGTCCAAGTCATGCAAAAGGCATGGGCTTTGAGGTCAGATTTGGCTGTGAGTCACAGCTCTGGCACCCATCAATGTGATTTAAGTTACTTAAACTGATTTTCAATTTCTGCATCTGTAAAATGCATATACCTCCACAAGCTGAGAAATAAATGAAATAATGGATGAAGAGCCCTTAGCACAGTGCCTGGCACATAGCAAAAGTGCAACAAATGGTAGCTTTTACTGTGATAAACACCAACATTTACAAGAGAGGCAGGAGGGCGTGATAAAAAAGAATGCAAGTTTTGCAGTCATGGCCTGAGTCCAATTCCTGACACTGCAAATTCCTAGTTCATAACTTTGGGTGAGTTACATCACTTCTCTCTGACTCAGTTTCTTCATCTCTGAAATGACGATCTCATAAAATTCAATGACGTGAGGCAGGTAAAATACTTAGCATGATCAGGTACTTGTTAAATGTTTAATAAATAGTGCCTTTTGTTACCACAGTTGTCACTATTAGAGCAGTGGTCTCCAAAGTGAGGTACTGGCCTGACAATCCATTGGGGTGCAGGAAGAGAATACTACAATTTTCTAGATATTTTTTCTTGTCCTTTTATGTTCCATTTTTGATGTATGCTATCCATGCACAACTTACATGTGCATACACACACAAATACTAGGGGTTCAGGCTGACAGAAGTATATAATTGAGTGTGGACTCAATGGAACAAAACAGAGGAAGGAGAAGAGAGAGGATGTCAGGCGGAATAGAAACACCAGCATAAGAAAGCATTTCTGTCCTCAAAAGGTAGCTCCTGGGCTTTGGAAGAAGAGTGTACTTTTAGGGAGGGAGATGTTGAGTGTAAGGGGGTGAAACCAGGTGTTGTGAGAAGAGCAATCTGAGAAAACTCAAGAAATACCTAGAAGATCATACAAAAAAATCACCTAGCCACCTGTGCTCCAGGAATGCCCAAGGGACTGTAACTTGAGCTGTGTCACCGCTTGGTCCACTTGTCTCCAATGGTCCCTTCAGTGCCTGCCCTCTAGCTCAGCATTCAAGGCCCCTGACACCCTTCCTGATTTATCTGCCCTCCCCTCCCCCTCCTCCTCACCCACCACCACTCTCTCTCCCCTCTAAACCAGGAACCCCGTCCACCAGCATTTTCTAGCCAGCCGCTAGCATCAACACCAGCGCCTTTTCAATTTTGGCTTCATTAATACCCACTGGGGTTTTTTTCAAAATAACCAAACATAAGGTCAACCCCCAGAGACTCTGATTCAACAGTTCTGGGGTGAAGCCTGGGTTTTGGTAATGTTTAAAAACTTTCCTAGGTGATTCTGCCAACTCTTCTAGAAAGCCAGGAGGAATTTCTCCAGCCTTCGAACCTCCACAGCACTCTGAAACTACCTACACTTGGCTGGCCTGGGTCAACCACTCTGGATTTATCATTCCCTAGCAAGTAGAGGCTACCTGCCTGCCTCTAAGGTATTGTGGGGAAGAAATCTGTACTTCAAACTGTCCAGGTTATCTGATTTCAGCCTTTGTCTTTGAGCTATTTTACAGTTCAATAATTTCTAGATAACTGATAGTAATGCAAAATAATTCTTATAGACATGCCCATTCTGTCCTATCCAGTAAAGGTCCAACTGATTTCTCTCTCCCACTGGTGGAAAAACCAGTTTGACTCCATTTGAACATTCCTTTCAATATGTGTCTGTCTGCTGATTTTCTTTGGAGCTGTTATAATATCTGCCTGGCCTGGTCATTGATTAATGAGTAAAATTAAATCCTTAGTACATGGTCAGGTCATTTTTACGTCTGTGTGAGTCATGACTCTATTTTTTCCTGGAAATTATTGTGTATGCTCCTCGGCTATACCCCCTACCTTAGGGTGTGGGTGTGGCTCATAAGGATTATTAGAGGTGAAGCACTGGCTTTAAGGCTTTCTTTAGTGACTTCCCCTTGAAAAATCACAGTGTAGGGGAGGAAAAATAATTTTCCTTCTGCTAGACCATCTTAAGTCCTTCTGGCTGGTCTCATAATTGAATTGACGTGAGACAGCTTAACAAGAGAAAATAACCAAATTTATCACATATGTGCGTATAAGGGTTCCATAAGAATATAGACCCAAGGACGAATGAGGCGGTTGAGGCTTATATGCCATCTTGAGCTAAGGAGAAAGGGGAGTAGTGGTTTGGACTTCAAAGGGAAGGTAGGCAATTCACAGGTAGATGAGAAAGAGCAAATATCTGGGCCACAGCCATAAACCATGGGACCCAGAGGGGAGTCTAACAACCAGACTTTGCTAGATTCCTCTTTGTCTGCCACACTTGGTTCATATTGTGCTAAGGTGAATTTGCAAAGGTGAATATGCTAAAGTGATAGCCCTTCCTGGAGCAGTATTTCTATCTGAAGTTTTTAGGCAGGTAAGGGAGAGGTAAAAGGCTCTTCTTGAGTCTTCTTTTTGATTCTAAAAAATAACCAGCTTAAAATAATCATAATCCCTCCAAAAGGTGTATTTTGGGGTGGCAAAGTTTTGCTTCCCGTCAACAGAATAAAAGGAACCATCCAGCGGGTTGTTTTTAAACTGCTTTACTCCTCATTATACAGCCAGGAGAGGAAAGAACTTGAAGGGTTAAGTAAGTTGCCCAACTCATAAAGAAAGTTAGTGATTAAATAGGGGTTCATTTTTCAAAACTATTTATTGAACACCTCCTGTAGACCCCTTGTTAGGAGTTGAGGATAGAATAAAAAATGAGACAAACAAGTCTTCAGCCTCCAGGAAGCTGGAAATCTAGTGCAATAATCTGTCATTTTTTTTTTTTTTATCCTAAACACTACCAGTAACAAAAGAAAACAGAGCATTCCTCATTATAAATGAAAACATACTTTTTAAGCATGAGATTAAAAGCATAAAATAAGAGGTCTAATAGTTTCTTTCTGTACCCCAGAAAGTCATCTTTAGTGCCTCTGGGGTGTGTGCACCCCACTTCAGAGGCCCCTGGTCTATAAAATCTAAATCCTTCCCTTTCCCCTTTCCTGATGGCTACACCCCCAGCCTGCAGGAAGACACCCAGGACCAGCCCCAGTGCCTTCCAGGAGCCTCCAGGGTAAACACCATCTCTGGCCATGTGCCTGGGCACCCCCCCCCCCCACACCAGCTCATGCACTCAGGTTTCTTAGAGAGCAGTGTCTTTCCCTCTCCTGACCCAGAACCATTGATCTCAGGGCTGGACAAGTCCCCAGGAGATCATTGGGCTGCCCCAGGTTTGGAACTGGACTGCCCCGGGTTTGAACCCTAGCTCAGGTCACTTTCGTGAGAGGCAAGTGTAGTGTCTGACTACAGTGTGAGAGGCTGGAACCTGACCTGCTATGTAGGAGCTGTGAGGCCCTAGGCAAGTACTTAACCTCATATGTAAAATGGGTGATAAAAATAGTACCTACTGCAGAGGAGTTGTGGTGAGGATGAAAAGAACTGACATGACTAGTGCTTAGAAGAGGCCCTGGCACACAGGACACATTATATAAATGTATTATTGCTTCCTTAATCTTTCGAAGGCTGAGTTTCCACATCTGCAAAATGGGCACGGTAACAGCATCTCACATTTATCAAGGGCTTAGTCAGGGCCTGGCAAGTTGGAAAGGTTTATTTAATAAATAATAGAGGTTGCTATTTTATTATTATTTAAGGAGTACCAGGACACCTGTTTTACAGGCGAGGAACCTGAGGCTCAGGTCATCTGCCTTCTCAAGTACCACACCCCTCTGAGATTATAACAGTAGCACTTGTTTCTCTGTGCACCACACTCTACAGTTTAGAAGGCACTTTCACATCTGCCCTTTTATAATCTCATTAGGGCAGATCCTCATTTTACAGATGGCAATTCACAAATTCAAAGAACCCAAGGACAGTCTTTCCTCCTTAGCCAGCCTCTGTGGGGGCTTCTCCACCCCAGGAAGAAAGGATATGGAATATGGGTGATTCCAAGCCAAAAAGTATATAAGCATTAAGGCACCCCCATCACACATACAGACTTCTTTTTTCTATTGGGGGGCAGGGGGAGGAGACATGCATACGCAGAAATCAGGGTAAAGACCACATCCTGTGCTTTGCCCCCATCCAGGAAGTATCTTGAAGAGGCTGGGTGGGGGGAGGCTGGTGACACCACTGGGCCTCCCCAGAAAATCCTATAATGGTACAAGAAGAGCCATGCAGCTCCAACCCATTTCACCAGCTGGGGCCCTGGGTACATCTCTTATCCCTCTAGAGAAGGAGGAACTAAGGCCCAGGGAGTCGGGAGTGTGCCTGGGGCACCCAGCTGGTTGGTGGCAGGGTTGGGGCTGACGGCCCAGGGCTCCCCTGGGTGCTGCAGTGCAGATGTTCCAGACACTGGCAGCTACCCACCACTGCAGAGTTCCCCATCCTGTCCCAGGAATCAACCCCAAGGGTCCAGGACCCCGCCTTCCCAGATGCAGCCCCTCCTCTGCATACTCGCAAACACATTCTGCCCCAGCAACAGCTGTGGCCCTTGCCCAGAAACCACAAATATTTTCTGTATCTCAGCAGCCCGCCTTGGGAACACGGGGTGGAAGGCAAGGAAGATGGATGAGTGACTGTCACAGCTGCAGAGGGGGGTATGGAGGCCTCAGGCTCCCTCCCCAGCCCCACCCAACTCCCAGAATCCTAAATCTTAGAACAGTTGAATCCTAGAATACCCGCGCTAGAAGTGGCAGCCAATTCAGCAGACTTTGTTACAGATGGGTAACTAAGGCCCAGAGAGAGAGGGGGCTTGCCCAAGGACAACCAGCACCTGGAACTGTAACCCAGCTTTCCACTGACCCCTAGGCCAGTGCCCTCTGCATGGCCCAGGGCCTGATGGCAACAAGGGCAGGGTCGTGGGAGCAGAAGCTGGGAGGGTCATTCACCTGGAAGGGGAAGGACTAAGAGGTCAGCATTTGGCGTCTGGGGCAGTGAGGCCAGCAATTTAAGGTGCGCTTTGGGCGGGGGATGAGGGGGAAGTGAGGGAAAGGCAGACTGGGGGAAACCAGTCTTTTCACAAACTGGGAGCCATATGTCCAAATTTGGAATAGTCCCGGAAGACTTAACAGGATTTAGAGAAAAGGAGGGGGAGGGAGGGAGGAAGCAAAGGCTGGCCTGGTCCTCCCAAAGGACCCTTGCCCCTTCCCCCTGGGGGGCGCACAAGGGTGGGCCAGGCTTCACAAGCCTGTAACAGAGACTTCCTGAACCTGTAATTATCCTTTGCAGCTGACAAATCAATTTCCACAGCCACCGTTTCCTCTGAGAGGGGCTGGGTTCATCAACTCTGGGCTTAGAAAAGGAAACTGAGGCTGAAAGAGAAAGCTATTAATTCTAGGTTACTGTGCAAGTTGTCGGTGGAGCTTAGATTCGGATTCAAGGGATTTCACTCTCGTGCTGGTGTTCTGGGAGTTATCTGAAGCCCCCAAGCTCCGAGAAGGCCTAAGCTGGGCTTGGGGAGAGCAGGAAGAAGGGTAGGGCCTCTTCTCCGCCGCAAGGTCCCTTGAAGGGGCCTCGCTTTACAGAGAAGCAGTGTCCGCGGGGCCCTAGGTGTAGACAGCGGTCCGCACACAGAGAGCCCGCCGCACAACATACTCAAGCCATTTCAAAAGCGGCTGGAGATCTGACTCTTCACGTCCTCTGTCTTCGGCTTTAGCCACACCCTTCCCTGCGGGTCGGGTCCTTAGATCTCCATCCAGCTGTCCCCAACCCCCGGCCTTCAAAGTCTCTCCACCCCGCCCCTCCAAAAAAAAGCAGTGCCAGCGAGACCCCGAGGCCTCAGCCCAGGTGCACCCCTCGGCCAACCATACCCTCTGCAGAGCGTGCCCTCCCCTTCCTCCTCTCCCCTCCCCTCCCCTCCCCCAGCCTGGGTGCCGTCCGCCTCCGCTTCTCTGCCTGCGGCCCTAGACTTGCTCCACTGCGCTCCCCCAGACACACCCAGCCCGCGACCCTCTCGAGTGCCCTTGGGATTCAGCTCCCTGCGACCGTCCCCGCTTCAGGACGCGCCCTCCCGGGATCCCGGAGGGAGGCATGGGTCCGCGATGACGGGGCGGTTATAGACCGCCCCGCGTCCTTGCAGCCCCTTGCATGGAGTACCCTGGAGCCATCCCCGCTCCGGCCTCAACCTCTCACCGAGCAGTGGAGGCTTCCTGTCGCGAACGGGCGGACGGGCAGACGGACCGGCGGACAGGGAGCTCGCTGGACGGGAGCCCGTTAGCGGAGCAGCAGCAGCCGCGGCGCAGGGGCGGGCGGGGAGGACAGCCGTGCGCCCTCCCGCCGGACACGTGGCGCGCAGCGGCCAATCCGGCGGGTCCCGCTCGCCTCTTCCCTCCTCATCTCTCCCCGCGCTCCCCGCCCTCCCCCCCCCCCCCGCAGTTCCTTGCTCCTTGAATCTTAGAATGTCACCACCCCAGCAGGGCCTCGCGAAGAGAGCCTCTGTCCGAGCTCAGACCTGGGACTTGAGAGAGGGGAGGGGATTTGGCCAAGGTTACCCCGCCATTCAGGGCTGGAAGTGAGAGCTCCCAATTCCCAGTTCTGCACACTTTCCCCCAAATTCCTACTACTTGCCAAAGCTTTGTTGAGAAACGGAACATTGAGCCTTGACAAAATTGAGGCCAGGCACTTCATCCGTCTGATCAGATTCCATTGCTCAATAGCCCATCAGATCCGCGACATTACTTACCCACTTTCCAAGAGAGAAGAGCCCAGAGAAGTCCCGTCCTTTGGCTAATGTCGCAGAGCTAGTAAGTTGTGGAGTCGGGATCAGAACCTGAGCCACGTGGCTCCAGAGAGCCGCATAGTCCAGAAGAAAGGGAGACAAAGAGACCAGCAGTTATAATCCAGGGCTGTGGGGGAAAATAATAGCTTTTTTTTTTTCCCCCAGATAAACTCTGGGAATCCAGATAAAACTGAGAATAATTGTCCCCCAGGGGATTTGTAAAGACTTCCTGGAGGAGATAATGTTGCAGTGAAGGTCAGTAGTACCTCCCATCCCCTGCCCCCTTAGAAATTCTGCTTTGATGAGAAGACGGAAAGATGGCAATCCTAGGCTGTCACTCAGCTGCTGAGTCTCCCTATGCAAGACACTTTACCGCTCTGATTCTCAATCTGCTCATACGAAAGATAAGGATAACCTAAGCCTTTTACAAGGGTTGCCCTCAATCTATTGTTAGTTCTGAGACCTCTAAGCCTCCTACAAGGAGACCTGGTTGAAAATTATGTCCTTTCATCTCTTCATTTCTTAACAAACATTTAGGAGCACCTGTGTTGCATGCCAGGTGCTGAGCTGGGAGGCTAAAGTGAGCAAATGAGAAGTGGGGGCCTGACCTGCCCTCATGGAGCTTCCGGCCCTCATGGAAGGCAGATGGTTAGGTCATTATTCTGCTAAAGTTTAGCCAGTTGTAATCTGGGCACTCTAAAGTGCTGTGATGGCCCACGGCAGATGGACCCAGCCTAGCCTAGGCTTCTGAATGAGAGTGATGTTTAAGGTGTGATCAGAAAGTTGAATGGAATCTAGTAAAGAGACTAAGAAGAAATTAAAATAATTACCTTAAAATGAGATCTGCTGTCAGTGGAAGCAACACCTTTTGAGATCGACTATGAGGGGGCTGGCCCCAGTGAGGATGGAGGTGGGTCTCCTCAAGCATCATAATAGTGGCTGCTATTTATTGAGCATGTTCAATTGGAGTCTGAAGGCCTGAGAACCAGATGTGTGTGTGTGTGTGTGTGTGTGTGTGTGTGTGTGTGTGTGGTGACAGGGAGGTGACAGGGAGTTGGGTATAAGTTCCAGAATCTGAAGCCTGAGGACCTAGAACTCAGAAATCTGAGGGCAGGAAAAGATGGATGTCCCAGTTCAAGAAGAGAGAGAGATGAGAGAGAGGGAATTTGCCCTTCCTTCTCCTTTTGCTTCATTTGGGCCCTCAACGGACTGGGTGATGAGGGCAAGTGCCTTTCCTTAGTCTACTGAATCAAATGCCAATCTCATCAAATGCTAACCCTCACGGACACACCCTGAAATAGTTTTACTAGCTCTCTGAGCATCCCATAGCCCAGTCAAGTTGACACATAAAATTAACCATCACAATAATGTTTCTAAAGTTTATTCATATTGTAGCACACATCAGTACTTCATTCTTTTTATGGCTGAATAATATTCCATTGTGTGGAAGTACCACATTTTGCCTATCCATTCATCAGCTGATGGACATTTGGCTTGTGTCTTCTTTTTGGCCATTTTGTACAGTGTTGCTATAAACATTAATATAGAAATATTTGTTTGAGTACGTATTTCCAGTACTTCTGTGTATTTACTGAGGAATGAAATTGCTAGTTCATATGGTAATATAGAATTAACTTTTGGAGGAACCACTGAACTGTTTTCCATAACAGCTATACCACATTTATTTTATTTTACTTTATTTATATTATTATTATTATCACTTTTTAAAAAAATTTTTTTTGGTCCCTCCAATCCTGGAGAATTCCCCTAGTTCCCAAAGAGCTCTCATGGTTCCACATCCTTCCGTGTGCAGTCTCTCTCTCTCTCTCTCTTTTGCTTATTGTGCAGAAGGTGTTCAACTGGCTCTCAGTTGCCTCTCGGGAGGAATTGCTCTAAATGTAGGTGCGTGTTCCATGTGTTCTTGGGAGGGGGTGAGCTCAGAGTCCACCTACCCCATCATCTGGGACCCGCCTCCAGCTGCACCATTTTATACGCCCACCAGCAATGTACAAGTGTTCCCCCACATCCTTGCCAACACCTATTTTCTGTTTTTAACACCATCCTAGTTGGTGTGGAATGGTATGTCATTGTGACTTTGATTTGCATTTCTTCAATAAACTAACGATGTTGAACATCTTTTCAGGTGCTTATTGGCCATTTGTACATCTTCTTTGAAGAAATATCTATTCAAGTTGTTTGCCCCCTTTTTAAATTGGGTTGTGTTTTTGTTGTTCAGTTGTAAGAGCTCTTTATGTATTTTAGAGATGACACATTTCTTAAAGGGTCACTCATACCCCTATGCTGGAAATACTGACTACTATTGGGGGCAAGAGTAGAAGCAGATCTGTTAGGAGGCTTATGTGGTAATCTGGGCAACAGAGGCTGGTGGCTTGGCCGGAGTGATATAAATGGAGGTACTGAGAAGTGGTTAGAGACTGGATATATTGGAAAGCAGAATTAACATAATTTCCTGAAGAATTAGATATGAGGTGAGAAAAAAAGAGAGGGGTCAAGAATGATTTCAGAGATCTTGGCTTGAGCCACTGACAGGGTGGAGCTACCATGGACAGAGATGAGCAAAATTACAGGAGGAGCAATTTGGGGGGTGAAAGTAGGGAAAAGATCAGGAGCTCGTTTTTTGACCACTTTGTTTAATATTTCTATTGATGTTGAAGAAGCAGTTGGATAGACAGATCTGGAGTTTAGGAAAGAGATATGACTTTGGAAGTCATGGGCATATAAATACTGCTCAAGGCCCAAGAAAGAGATGTGGTCATCCATGGTGAAGGGAACCAAAGGACACTCCTACATTGAGTCAGCGAGAGGAGAAGGATCCAGCACAGGTGGCTAGGGAAGAGCTTGCTGTGTGGTGGATGGAAACTCAGGAGAATGTGGTGTCTTGGAAACCGAGTGAAGAAAGTGCTCAGGGAGGAGAGAGTTATACCAGATGCTGTTCTTAGGTCCAGTGGTACAGGACCCAAGAATCCATCATGGATTTAGTAACCTCAAGGTCGACGTTTCTTGTGGTGTGAAGAACAGACTTGGTAGAGCGTTGTAAGTAAAGGCATCATAGGAATGGGTTTAGGATAACAAGCATTCACTACTTCTTCCAGGAGTTTTGCTGCATAGGACAGCAAAGAAATAGACAGTGTCTGACAGGCGGATAGAGGTCAGGAGCAGGGTTTTTTGTTTGTTTGTTTTGTTTTTTAAGATTGGGGACATTACAGCATACTTGTGTGCTGATGGGAATAAGCAGAAGGAGAGTGAAATACTGATGATGAAGAAGAGAGAAGAGAGAGGGAGCAATATTTGGAAAGAGACCTAATGTGCAAGTGTAGGGGACATTACTTAATTACTGAAGTTAACTGGATTTTAGAGAAATTACAGCCTTTGTCCAAAGACAGCCCAAGAGACTGAGGCAGGATTGAAAGCTCGGTCACCTTGAATGCAGAGCCCAGAGTATTATTCCTGAGCTGCAGAAAAAGACTAAGATACTGCTCAATCTTTTTGAGCTGATCATCTCATTTCTGGGAACCAGTCCTAAGAAAACAATCTGAAATACAGAGGAAACTTTGAAGCCCAACACTGTATTTTTTAACCACAAAGAGGAAACAACCTAAACACCCAACGGCCATAGAATAGCAAGTAAGCATATGTTACACGGACTCTCTGGCTGGTGAAAACAAAGCCTGGAAGGAGGTAAACATGGGATGGAAACACACTACGATGACTTCATCTTTTTGGCATTGTCGGAAGCCCCTTCCAGAATGGAATGGCTCTTCCAAAAGTGCTTGTAGGAGAGACAATGTAGTGCAGTGAAGCGGGACAGAACAAAGCCTGGTCTTCCAGACTTCGTCCCTTCTCTGAGCTTTAGTTTCTTTGATGGAAGAGGAGAGATCAGAATCTCCAGGATGCCCACTCGGGAAACTGAAAATGGTCGGATACTGCCATCTGCTGGCAGGTCCCTGTTTTTCCGGCTTCCACCAGGAGAGGGTGCTCTAAGTGCTGAGCGTTCCAGAGATGGGTCTCATTTAAGTTCATTTGAAGAAGGAGCCCTGGGCGGTACTGTTAGAATGAACACTCGGAAGACCCACTTTCTTAAAGCCTGTCTCAGTGCCTGGCACTCATCCGTAAGACTTGAGGATTGCTTCTCTCTGTGGGAGAGAATATAAGGAATTTCTAACTACTTGGCATGAAGCAATTTTTTTCAGCTATGGAGTCTCATCAACGTAAGAACTTAGTTTTGTGAAGGCAGGTCACTTAGAGGGTGGAGAGATGGAGAAGTAGTGTGCAAAGGAAAGATCGCCTTAAAAATCATAGAACCACTTTTCTCATGATTTTTACTGTTTGTTTCATTATTGTAAAAATAATAGGTATTCATTACAGATAATCAAAACATAAAAAAATTTAAAGCCAATTCTATAATCCAAAGATAGCCTACATTAACACTATGTCAACGCATCATTCTTTTATTACATAACAGCAACAACAATAATAATAGCAACATTTATATGACACACACTTTTCTTTGCAAAAAACTGGAACTTATTGCAATATTATTTTATCTTTTATAAACCTTAATTTATTGTGAACATCTTTAGTGTGATTAAATATTCTTCTTTTTTCCAAAACATTTAAAATAACTATCAAATTCTAGTACGTGGTAGTAGTATAATTTATCTAATTGCTTATTGTTGGACATTTAAGTTGGCTCTGACTTTTTTCAGTGTAGCTTAAAGATTTTTTTCTAAAACTTGAATTCCAGATAAAAGAGTAATAAATATTTTTTAGGCTTCTGATAAATATTGCTAAACTGCTTTCCCCTGAGAGGAAGTCAATCCACACTCTCACTCACAGGGCAGAAGGGAAATCACTGAATCTTAGCATTATTACATACATTTCATAAGTCACAAAACATGTGTGCATCCATGCTCCCTTCCTACCTGAGGTAGACAGAGTATGATAATCCTACCTAAAATACATGGAACCTGGGACCCAAGGAGGCCCTGCGACTTAGCCTACATAACAGCTATTTTGTGTCTGAACTCAGACTGGAACTCAGGTTTCCTGACTCTGTGCTGTCTCTTGGACCCCATAAACAAAAACTCACTTCTTTTAGGTTTAATGGCATGACATGGTTAGGTCTTCAGAGGGCTTCTCGGACATGCGAGTATACTATGGACCTTCCAGGCAACTTATCACCCCACACCAAAGTCAAGCCATAAGATTACCTTGACCACTAAGGAGAAAGCTATAGAAAGGCTGAAGTCACTGTGAAAAGGTAGGTCTGAAAGCCTCGTAATTATAAAAAGCTGCACAGTACAGTGCTTTAGAGAATGGTCTTTAATTAAAAAGCACAAAAGCCCTAGGGGTTCTGGTTTCACTATATTCTAGCTGAGTGACCTTTAACCTTTTTTATTTTCTGAGATTCTGTTTTCTTAATTATAATACATGGGTATAATAAAAGTATCTACCTCATAAAATTGTTGTTGGAAGTCACTGACATAATGATATAAATTTCTTAGCAGCAATTTGCACATAGTAAGGAGACAATAAATATAAGCATTGCTACTACTACTATTATTATTATTATTAATTAAATGAATAGAATCCTGGTCTATTAATAATAAGAGGTGAGAGCTAGTTCTGGCTTGGTTATACGCCCCCTGAATTTTGTTTTGTCCTTATCTGTAAAATAGTAGAGAGAAGGGGATGGGAACGAATGATCTCTTAAGAGTCCCTTTGTTCTTAAATGTGAAGACTGAATCTCTAACATTCTAAGATTCTATTTAGTGTGAAGAGTCTGTAAGTGCTTCTTTCAAGATTCTATGAGATTAAGATACTATAACTCTGAGATTCTCTTTCTGGAATTCCAAGATCCCATGAGTCCCTGAAAATTCTATTGAAAGATTCCATTTGCGTGGAATGAAAGTTTTTCTAAGCTTGGCAAAAGCTTGCCTGACTAGCTCTTACTATTCTTGTGGGGTTCTCCTTAAATAGCACTTCTTCAGAAATTCCTTCCTAATCCTTCTTCCAGTGCATTTTATACACCCCTCCCCATGTCTCTCCTGGGATCCTGTTCTTTCTTGTTATAACACAGTCCTAATTGGCAATGAGATATTTGTGTGATTTGGTTAAAGCCTTCATATCTCCATTACTTGGTAGACTCTCATAAAGTAGACTCCCACCTTTCACCCAAAGGCCGACACCCAGGAATGGGGTTTCTTCTCCGATTCACTAATGTAGCCTGGCCCATTTGTGTCCCACACCTCTGTTATTTGCCTCTTTGGGAGCCCTTGGCTAGGCGAGAAGGCTGGGCTGTATCTCTGCTGTTGAAAACAGCCTGGATCAGCTTATTCATTCGTTTAGTAAATGTTTGCCCACAAAGTGCCAGGCACTGTGCTAAGGGACTGAGACAAAGGTGAACAAAGCAGACCTGGTTCCAGTTTTCACAGAGCTCATACCCCAGAGGGCCAGAGATGGACATTCATGACACATAATCACACAAATTCTCATAAAATTACAAACTGTGAAAATGTTGTGGGATGGAGAAGAACAGGGTGTTCTGAGAGCATACAGCAGCCCACAGTCTAGATCTAGGACCTTGGGCTTGAAGCCAGAGCGGGGCATTCTCCAGGGCCTTGAACTGGTCCCCTGGGCCCATTATCTGGGACACCCGGATTCTCTCCTTGTGAAACCTCTCCCTGGGGAACGATCAGTTAGAACTTAGGTTCAAAGTAGTGTTGTGCCAAGCTCCCAGCACCTCCCTTGAGAGTACGTTGCCATCAGGCTGGAAGCTAAACCATCACCTCTCAGGGCCCTTCCCCTCCTTGCAGGACTCCGTCACTGAAAAGAGAATGTTAAAGCTGTAGGAGACCAGAGCTCTAGGTGTCCAACAACCCCCTTGAACAGTTGGGGAAAACTGAAGCCCAAAGAGACAAGGCTGCTCAAGGTCACATAGTAAGTGGCAAAGTGAGAACAGGACCCCAAGCTCCCTATTCTTTGCTGCTCCTCAGCCCCCATGCTACCTCCCACCTTCCAGGAATGACCACTGAGTGTACACAGGGGGAATCTGCCTTCAGCCGGAAGCCAGAGGGGGCTCCACCAGCTACGAGCGATGGTTAGAATGAAGACAAAGCTGTGCAGGAGACCAAGAAGCTTAAGGCTGCTTTCGGAGGGTTCGGTGCTGTGGTGTTTACTTAGGTCACATACATCAGTGAAAATATACCAGGTGACAGGTCTGTATTGAATACCATGATTTTATTTAACATTTTCTTGTAGGAAATATAGCTATTTGAGCCTGGAAATGCTAGTTCTTGCTCATTGCAGCCTTGTTTCCAATAGCAAAAGAAAAACAAAACAAAACAAAACTGGAACAACCTAAATCGAAACAAGCTATAGAACACTATGTAGCACCAAGGAACATTGTTGATTAAAAAAAAAAGAGTTTAAGAAAAGATATCTACAGTGTAAAGGCATCTTAAGCTTCATCTGTAATATTTTTTGAGAATGAGTATTATATATTATTTATTTAAGTAAAATTATTTTTTAGAAATATCATCCTTTAGAGCAAGGGTTGACAATTTTTTTTCCTGCAAAGGCCCAGACAATAAATATTTTAGGCTCTGTGGGCCACATGTCACCATCACAACTACTCCATTCTGCTGTCATAATGCAAAAGCATTCCCAGAGAGTACACACAAGAGTGGGTGGCCATTTTCCAATACAATTGGTTTATGGAAACTGAAATTTGAATTTCATATACTTTCATGTGTCACCAAATGTTTTTTTAACCATTTAAAAATGTTAAGACCATTCTAAGCTCACAGGTGCAAAAGCCAGCAGCCAGCCGATTTGGCCCCAGAGGCAGTAGCCAAACCCTGCTTTAAATCTAGTTGAAGCCCCACCTCACTCCCAGCCACACTCACCTATTTTGTCCTCAAATATCCCTGTCCTTCAGGAACCCCTCATGACCTTCCTGTGACCTTCAGTGACCCCTCCAGCTGCTGCCTCTCAGCTCTGCTTGTCTGCCCTTGGGGACCCTCCTCTCCTGGCTGCAAGACTGTTTTTTCCTGAGCAGGACTCTGAATAGCTCCATTCACCTTGGCAGGGGGAATCCAGAGAAAGGAATTTTGTTTTGAGTCCCGGAGAAGCCAGGATTCGGGGCTTTGATTTGCCTTTGAAATCAGGCCCCCTCCCCTGCTATTGGGAGGAGGGGTCCCTGGCCATTTCCCTGCTCACGCCCTGCTCGTCCCTGACAGTCTCCCCTGCAGCCCCTGTCGCTCATCATGGACTCCAGAGCCCTCTGCTTCCTGGCCTGTTGTCTGCTCCTCTGTGTTATTTCAGGTATGGACCTTTCTCTCATTTTGGTGAATTTTTACTCCCCTGGGATGTCTTGTGAACAGCCCCCTCACACCCTACTTCTGCCTTGCCCAGGAGTACCCTATTGACAGCATGGGGGACGGGAGTGAGCCCTGGAACCCTGGTGTCAGGAGGCTCAGTGCTATGCTCAGCTCCTCTGCTCACTATCTGTGCCAGCTTGGTTGGGTCCTGTCACCTCTGTGAGCTCAGCTTTCTCATCTATCTGTACAATGACAGGGATGGACTGTGTGATCTTCCAAGCCCTTTTTTAGACTCAACAGTTCTCTCTGATCTGAAAGTCAGAGGCTGTGATTTAGATTCCTGGGGTGGTTCAAGCATGTGGAACTCTGAAATCCATCAGAACAAAGTCTGGCTCCTCCACTCACTGGCAAGATTTAATAAAACTAAGTCTCTAAGACTCAGTTGATTCAGGAGTACAATGAGAATAACAGTAATCTCAAAATTATAGAGTCGCTTTGAGGATTAAATGATGTAATGTATATAAACGTTTGGCCTATAGCCTAGTACATAAACACTCAATAAGTAGCAGCAATATTATTTTAATTTTGAAGACCCCAATGATACCTGATCATACCAAGATTATATACTTTTAAGAGTCTGTGTGTTTATTTCTAGATTCTTTGACTCTAAGAGCCTATGATTTTGCTCACAAAATCTACATTTGAGGGCTCCATCGGGGGCACAGACCAAAAGATTTCTAGCCCAGAACCTGATCGAAGATAGATCTCCAGGGAAGGCTGAGGCACCAGAGAGACTTTTCTTCCATCTTTCCACTTCCAGCCACCCCAGGAAGAGATTGGGACTGGAGCAATCTCTGCGAGAGACTGTCTGGGCTTGGAACAGGATTTAGAGAGATGATGTTATCCCAGACTTCTTCTTCCAGATCCTACCTGGCCATTGGCGATATTCCCACTTGGTGCCATCAGATAATCAGGGAGCCCTGGTTGGAAGGGAAGGGGCAGGCACCTTCCTGGTGAGAAAGTAGCAGTTTTAGTAGAGGGTCGATGGTTGGGATTGGAGGATTTATTTGAAGAAGGAGTTGGAAGGTGGGAGATACTGGTGGTGGTGTGACCTCAGATATTTAGAACCCAGGCACCGAGAAGGATTCCTTGAGAGTCATCATGTCCAAGGTTTTAAACATTTTGCTCTGAGAAATTGATTCTATTGCCCTTACTACCTGCCTCGGGGTGGGGGAGAGGAGGGCAGAGTAGTTACTGAAGAGCTAGATGCGTGGGTTTCCAGCCCCCACCCCCTTCAACCAGAACAACCTTATTATTATTTGTTAATGATCTTTCAATATTTCAAGAGAGGGTTTTGTTATCTAGAATCGATCTATTGATTGGTATGTTTTAAACTTGAAAAATCTCTGGGTTAGTCCGACCTCTTCATTTTATTGATGCAAAAACTGAGACCCAGAGCAGCAAGATGATTAATACAAAGAGGTAGCATCAGACAGGGCCCTTCTAATTTGATGACCTTGGGCAAACTCCGTGACACTCAAGTTTCCTCATCTGTAAAATGTGGATGTCAGTGAAAGCTTCCTGATAGAGTTTCTGTGAGTGTTAGAGGAGATAATGCACGGATAGCACTGTGCACAGTGCCGGGGCACCCAATATATCTTAGCTGTGATCATTATCATCACCATCAGGTCCTGAAATCAAACTTGACATCTTTCTTAAGTTTGCCTAGGTGATCTGTTGGCTTGGCAAGCCCAGAAGCTCTAAAGCTATAGACATCGTGTGATGGCTCCCAGAGAGCCCCTTCCCACAGCTCTCAGTCCTAGAAGGTGGAACCTCTCATAATGAAGATGTGTTTGCAGCCACCCCATAATCAGGCCTTGTAGAGGGTGGACCCTGTTAGAACTGGCCAGGACAGCCCCAGCTCTGGGAGCCACTCTAATCCAGCCCTTGGTCAGATTTTAACTCCAGGCCCAATAGGATTCCAGACCCCAAATCTAGGGACTTCCTCCAGCCAGATGCTCTGACAAGTAGCCTGTCAATTAGGACAATCAAAGAATCAGCAGGTATTCCTGGCCCTTCTCTTGTCCTGCCCTCTGGCTTGCTTCTACTTCATGGAAAACCTCTATCTGTGGATGTTTGGCTATTAAAACATTAGCTTTATATTTGGATTTTTAAAAATACACACTTTGTGGCAGGAAGATAATGTGCTCCCAAAGATGTCCACATCCTAATCCCCAGAACCTTACAAGGCAAAGAGGAATTAAGGCTGCAGTTGGAATTAAGGTTGCTAATCAACTGACCTTAAAATAGGAAGAGTATTTTGGATTAGTTACCAGGTGTCATCACAAGCATCCTTAAAAGTAGAAGAGGGAGTCGGACAAGAGAACCAAAAAAATACGGCCCCCTGAGGAAGACTGGGACCAATGCTGCAGGCTCTGAAGATGCAGAAAAGGGGCCATAGCCAAGGAATATGGGCAGCCTCTAAAAGGTGAAAAAGTCAAAGAAATGGATTTTCCAAGAGCCTCCAGAAGGAATGCAGCCCTGATGACACCTTGATTTTAGCCCAGTGAGACCCAAGTCAGCCTTCTGACCTCTGGAACTCTAAGAAAATAAATTTGTATTGTTTTAAGCCACTAAGTTTGTGGTGATTTGCTATAGCAATAATAAAAAACGAATATAATATTCATGATGACAATTATTTATGGAGGTTCTATTTTATGCTAGGCACTGTGCTAAGTGATTTATGTACACTATCTCATTTAATGTACATAATACAGGCATACCTTGGAGATATTGCACATTCAGCTCCAGACCACTATAATAAAAATAAGTATCACAATAAGGTGAATTGTAATCTTTTTCGCGGTGGAGGGTTTTGCCTTCACTTTGTAAGAAATGCAACGTTTAGGGGTAAAGGTAGTTAAACAGGGTAAAGGGGGTTAAATATGTGCTGACAGAAAGAAATCTAACTATGGGAGGTGAACACACAGTGTAAATATATATATGCCTGTCTGTTAAAGTGTACAGCTGAAACTTATTGGATTTCGTTAACCAATGTCACCATAAATAAAAGTTAAAAAAAAAAAGAAGTTATGGTTTATATATACAATGGAATGATACTTGGACATTAAAAAAATGAGATCCTACTATTCGCAATGACATGGATGGACCAAGAGGTTATTATGCTGTATGAAATAAGTCAGACAGAGAAAGAAAAATACCATGTGATTTCACTTATATGTGAATCGAAGGAACAAAAAGAACAAACTAATCAAAAACTGATGCACAAATATAGAGGACAATCTAGCGAGGGCCAGAGAGGAGGTAGGTTGGGGGACTGGGAGAAAGGGATGAAGGGTTAAAGTACAAATTAGTAGTTGATAGATGGTCACGGGGATGGGGAGCACAGCAGAGGGAATGCAGTTAGCATTGATGTGATGGCTAGGTGTAGAGCCAGAGGAGAGAAAGAGCAATCAGGGGGATTGTTTTGTAAACTATATAAATGTCTAACCAACGTACTGTGTACTTGAAACTAATAATAAAATAAATTTTTTTTTTAACAAAAGGGAAAAAATACCCTGCAATGTCTGTGAAGCACAATAAAGCAAAGCGCCATGAAACGAGGTACAGTTGTAATCCCGCGAGGCAGGTGTTCTTGTTCCCATTTTCTAAATAAAGAAAATGGGGCTCAGGGAAACCAAGTGACTTGGCCAAGGTCACACAGCTAGTTTGTAGCAGAGCAAAGACTGAAAACCCAGCACAACTGGCGCTGAGGTCCACATGCCACCAGCTCGCCCGGGTTCACCACCCCTTCCCTGGAGTGGCCTAGATATTGCCTTAGAGAATCTTTGTTTCTAGATGCCAGGCTTCAGAGTGCTAGGTCACCTCCTTAATATGTTGAGACCAACTGTTCTCTCTGAGGCTTAGTTTCTCAACCTATAAAAAGGGATTATAAATGCTCACTAGGTGCCCTTCGGGGGCTGTGGCAAGGATTAAACCAGAATCTGTATGTGTGTGGGAAATTCTTTGAACTGTTATGTGCTCTCCCTATGTAAGGAATTCAGAGTAAACCTCCCCCAAACTATCAAAACTTCTCAAAACACCCCTTTCCTTCCAAGATCGGGCTTGGCCCCCGGGATAAACGTCCTCTAGGGACAACAGGGAGATCTTTTACATTGTTGTGAAATAATAGACAAAATATATATTGGTCTCTGTCCCTGATTCCTGGCACAAAGCTCCTAAAACCCTCATAATTTCCTAAGCGGTAAAAGCACTAAGAGCATCTTTTGTTTTAATATTTGGTCTTTGATCTACCTTGGTGCCTCACACAGTGTTTCCAAATCTCTCGGAATTTCCTGGGGGATAAGGAGCATCTTTTGTTCTAATGAGGCGACACTTGACGGGCTCCTGGATGGCTTCAGGATGGTGGCAGGTCACCAGAAAGACCAAGCCATGCTTAGAAGCTTGGCATTTTCAGCCCCACCCCCATCCTCTGGGAAGGAAGAAGGACTTGAGATTGAGTTAATGACTGATCACGTCTGTGTGATGAAGCCTCCTCCATAAATATCCCCAAAGCAGGGGGTTCGGAGAGCTTCTGGGGTGCTGACGCATGGAGGTGCTGGGAGAGCGGTGTGCTGTCAGAGGCACGGAAGCTCTGCGCCCCTCCCACATACCTGGCCCTGTGCATCTCTCCCATCTGGATGGTCACCTGTATCTTTTATCATATGTTTTAAAATAATAAACTGGTAAATGTTTCTAAGTGTTTTCCTGAGTTATGTGAACCATTCTAGCAAATGATCAAACCCCAGGAGAGGGTCGTGGGAACCCTGATTTATAGCTGGTTTGTCACAGAGCACAGGTAACAACCTGCGACTTGAGGCTGGCATCTGAAATGAGGGGGGCTGGTCTTGTGGGGCACAAGGCTTAACCTGTGGAATCTGGTGCTTTCCCCAGGTAGATAGTGTTGGAATTGAATTAAATTGTAAAACATCCAGTGGTGTCACAGAGAATTGTTTGGTGTGGAAAAAAACCCACAAGTACCTGGTGTCAGAGGTGTTGTGAGTGTGGTAGTGACGTGAGTAAAGGAGACATACAGGAAGAGTGTAGTTTCTTCCTCAACAATCGCGAGAACCAGAGGACTCAGTTTTGAAAGTGCTGTTTTGGTTCTCTATTTTGTTGTGTTTTGTTTTTGCCCTTTGGGTACCCGTGTGTGTTGGTGATGGTGGTTGGGGGCCATAAAAATGGACAATTGATTAACTCCACTGGGACCTTTTTTATTCCTGCTGTCCAAACACTATTCCAGCCCCCTTGCCCTGATTGGCACCTGACACCCCCATCAGTGATGGGGTGGCCCAAGGTTTTTGTGACATGATGGTTTAAGAAGATGTATCTGATGTTGTGTATAAGATAGATTGGGGCAAAAAGACTAGTTAGTTGGGAGCTACAATAATAGCCTGTATGTGGTCTGATCAGGGCTTGGACTGAGAAAGAAGTGTTAGCCGTGGGGATAGAGAGAAAAGGGAGCATCTGGGAACTACTAGGAAGGAAAAGAGCCTCAGGACTTGGTGCAAATTGCATAACTTTCTCCGTATGAAGAAAAAATTGGGGGCTGGGGTGGAAGACAGGCATATGGAATGATTCTGCTTCCTCTTCCACAGGGAAGAAAATTAGATCAGTGGTAAAAGTTGAAGATAGTGGGTCAATATCTGCAAGGATTTCTTAGCATTCAGAGCCATTTGGCACTGAGATATGCCACTGGTGGGGTTACCATAGGCCCTGGAGTCAGGCTGACCTGGGTTTGGGTTCAAGGTCTTCTACTCCTTGGCACTGTACCTTGGGGAAGTTAGCTTCTGTGAGCCTCAAGTTCCTTATCTGTAAAAACAGAATAATACTTACTTTGCAGTCATCAAGAGAATGTAATAAGAAAATGTATATAAAGGGGCTAGTACTGTTCTACAAACACTAGTCTCCATCAGTGGTAACTATTTGTGTTATTTAATACTGAGCTCCCTCCCCATCACTAGACATATCTAAGTGATGGGGAGCAACCTCTTTTGGAGCACACTTTAGGAGGTGTTGAAATGTTGGTGGCAACTTGGACAAGAAAATGTGTAAGTTCCCTTCCATAGCCTACCAGCAGTCCACTTGTGAAAAATTCATTCTAAGGAAGCAGTCTGATTAAAGGTTTATGCACAAGATGATTATTGCAAAATTGTCTACTTTGGCTAAGAATGTGAAAAATCCAATACCCAACAACGAAAAAATAAATCATGATACACCTCTACCATGAAATATCATGGGAGTCATTAAAAATGTTGGTGCACATGTGTTTGATATGGAATGACAATCACGACATATTACTACGTGAAAATGCAGATTAAAACATCTATTGCATTGTCCCATTTTATTTTTTAACAAAATAGCTATTTAAAATATTTGCATTAAAATAGCCTTAAGAAAATATGCTACAAATATTCATGGTGGTTATCTCTGGTTGGTAAGTTTAGGGGCAAATTTAATTCTTTTTCTTGGTTTCTCTGTATTTTATAATTTTTCTCTAAAGAGTGGCAATTACTTGTGTAGTAGTAATAAATGTAAAAGGTCCTAACAGAACTCCGAGGTTCTGTCAACTGCTGGGGTGAAGAAAAGACAGAATTCGAGGTGAATGGCGAAGCTGATGACCCCTGACCCATCCTGTCTTCCCTGCAGCTGAAATTCAGGAGCCTGTCAGAATTCCAAAAGCTCAGAAAATGAGGGGCCTCAAAGCAGCCAGCCCTGGTGAAGCAAAGCCCTCAGGAGCCCCAGGCGGGAGAAAAACCAAATTGGACCAGAGCCAGAAATCCTTGCTGATGAAGCTATCTTTGGAGGTCGCAGCCCCACGACCCCTGGCCTCCTCCATCCTGACCCAGGTGTTAGGGAGGGGCCGCTTCCGGAAGGTGGGGGACTCTCTGAGCCTGCGGGCTGGGGAGCCCCTGGAGCTGCGCTGCCGGGGAAAGGTGGTCCACTGGAGGGTGCCCGCGTACCTGGAAGAGGAGGGCGAGGGACGCCTGAGGTATGGGGTGGAGAACTCCCGTGGCAGTCCGAATGGGTCCAGGGGTGGGTCAGAGGATGCTGGGCAGCACTTTATCAGCACTTTAACAGTTTTTTAAAAAAAGGATGAGCATGTCCCAGAACTCACACTGGGCATCCTGTTAAGTACAACCATAGGCACCTAAGAGAAACAGTAAGATGGGCTCGCAAGACCCATCAGATGCATAGTGGTTTTACAGAACAGGAGACAAGGCTTCCTGCAATCCTGGGATGTCAATTCTGGGGGCAGCAAATAGTGCCTATAGGGAGAAAGATGACAATGGCAAGGCAAAAGAGGCTGACTGTGCCACCTGTCTGTGCTTGGATGTCAGGCTGGAGGCCACCCTTCTGTCAGGGGAGCTATCACAGGGAAGCCGGAAATAAAGGCAAAGTTGGCCCTATCAGCATTGCCCACCCGAGTACAGAAGAAAATCAGGCAGAGGCTGGGACATAAAACTGGCTTCTTTTCTCGATTTAGTCTCTTAAAATGAGATTTCCTGTGGCTTTGCCTCCTTTGACGGGTGGAGGTGCTTAGGAGGCATTTGCTGGCCTGAACAAAGGGACACAAGGAAAGAGCCAAGGAGCACAAAGGAGTTTGGGAGGATTCCACTTAAAATGTGTGTGCAAGGTCAACGGGGAGTAGATGGGACCCCCTAGAGGTTGCTCGTGAGGCCTGAGAGATAGTCGAGCCAATCAGAAACTGTGGGCGGGGCCAGTCCTAATCCTGACAGCTAGATAAAGGAGGAAAGACTAGGAGGGTGGGGTGATGAAAGTTGGGGAGGAGGATTGTCAGCGGATTAAATGATGCCACTAGGCGTCTCAGGCCATTCCCATCTTCTGCCCACCCCTGCCCCACCGACTGTCTTTCAGAATCAAGCACTTCAGCAAACACAGTCGGTTACAGCTGGTGAACACCACGGGTGCCGACACAGGGGAATACAGCTGCTGGGCTCGGCACTGTCAGGAAGCCACGTGCGTGGAAGGAGAGGACCGTCAGGAAAAGACTTTTATCTTCTTCACAGGTGCCCCAGAGTCAGAATCTCCAAGAACCTCAGTCCAGGAACAGTCCTCCAAACATAACTGTCTTAAGTCCTTCCCCTTACTCCCACCTGTAAAATGAGGGAATTGAAGTAGTGGTTCTCCAAGATCTTTCTTGTGACATCCTCCGATTCTATGGCTAATCCCATGTAGAAATGAGGAGTCACAGAGTCCAGCTTTGTTCGAAAGAGGGAATAGATGACTCTTCTAGATTCAGCAGTGTCTCCCTTGCTCAAATCCAACCATAACAGTGATGATTACCAAATCTAGAGGTTCTCGACCCCAACTATCACTGTCACCTGGAAACCTGTTGAAAACAGATTCCTGGTCCCTATGCCCATCAAGTCTGGTTGAAGTCTGGAACCCTGGAATGCCAACGAGTCCTACAGGGAAGTCCTATATTTGGGAGGATTTGGAAACCAGCAGCCAGTGCTTCCCAACTCTAGTTGCTCATTAAGGTTACCTGTGGAACTTTAAAACTATTGATACCATGACACTCCTTCCTCTCAACGAGCAAGGTTCTGATTTACTAGATTTGGGGTTGGTACCCAGGAACTAGTTATTTTAAAAGCACCTCAAGTGATTTTAATGTTCAGCCAAGGTTAACCATTGCATTTGTCTCACTCTAGAGCCACTTCACCTAATACAGAAGTCACTGAACCAATGTGACTATTTAAATCTGAATTAAAATGAAATAATGTTTAAAATTCAGTTCCTCAGTTGCACTAGCTATATTTGAAGTGCCCGATAGCCATGTGTATTAGACCACGTATATCTGTATCACAGATACAGACATTTCCATCATGACAGAAAGTTCTACTGAACAGCAATGCTCTAGAAAGCCGGTCGCCAGATAGTTCCTACTCACTGCATCATTGTGTATCCAAGAATCTGACCTGAGACCATTACTGATAGTACCTTGAAAGAGTTTGATGAACAATTGTCTCCCACAGTCTTGGTGCCTCATATTTAGTATCTCATTTGCTTCTCATCAGCTCTGAAAAGTAGGCCAGAATGGGATTATTGCTTCTACCTGACATGTAGGAGGAACCAAGGTTCAGAAGAAGAAAGTGATTTGCTTAAGATCCCACAGCTAGCGAGTGGCAGAATTCAGAATCAAACCAGACACCTTGACTTCAAGTTTAGACTTCCTGTAATACTTCTCACATAGGAGGACGCTTTGAGAGCAAGGCTTCTGAAACTCCTTATTGTACAAATGGAGACACTAAAGACCAGCGCCAAACCCTGGGTGCACGCTGTGAGCATGTGGGAGAAGATGCCCCCCACCTTCAGAGATCTAGTTCTTAAGGGGAAATGGCAACATCCATAGGTCAGGGGTGGAAGTGGGGTGGGGGAGGGAATTAAAGAGGGGGGAAAATAAAGATATTGAAGACCAGAGAGGAAAAGGGAGTGTTTAAGATGCACAGCAAGCTAATGACAAAGCTAGAACAAGCAGGCTGGTCTTCAGCTCCCAGTCCAGGACTCCTCACCAAAGAGGAAAGAACACGGAGAATAGAGAGGGGCAGGGAGAGTGGAATTTCAAGTCCTCACAAGGGACCTCATGCTCATGGGTGGTGGTAGAGCATTAGATACAACAAATCTGTCCCAAGCTCATTCTTCTCTCTCCCTTCTTCCTTCCCAGACCCAGAAGAGCTCTTTGTCCCCACAGAGAATTATTATGAGGTGGTACAGTTACGCAGTCATCAATCGGTCCTGCTTCCCTGCCAGGTGACCAACCCCCTGGCCCAGGTGACGCTGCATCGGGAGTTCCCCCCGGAGGAGGTCCCAGTGGATGGGACAGACATCTCCTTTGATGTGAAGAAGGGCTTCACCATCCACCGGCCCCGAGCTTCCTTGGCTGGTTCTCTTTTCTGCCTGGCCAGCCTAGGTGGCATGAGACAAATCTCTACCAAGTACATGCTGATCTACATCAATTGTGCGTGAGCCTAGGGCTCTAGGTGGGCAGGGCAGGGGAGGACATGGGGTGAAATGCCTCTTTTGGGACACTCAGATTAAAGTTCTGTGGATTTTGGAGTTCTAAATGACCAACCACCTTTCAACATCCTCCATGTATTGAAACGTCTTGTCCAGATAGCCAGCTGATCAGCTATTGAGCTAGCCTGTATCAGTTCAGCCTTTCTGTCCATTCACTCATTCTCAATCAAGTCACATTAGTTCATTCATCCATCCTCCCTCAAATCAATCATTCCGTTCACCCATCTCCATCAGATCAACTGTTCCATCATCTACCCATCTTCTATTAATTCATTATACCCATTCACACATCTTCTATCAATTCAGTCACCACAACCCTTCATCCTCTATCAATTTAACCATCTCACCCATACCATTCAATCATTCTAACAATAAATTCAACCTATTTGTCCCCATTTCTCTCCCTTCTTCTCCATGGCAGATCCATCTTCCCCACCCAAACCCACCATCCAAGCTTCAGCAACATCAGTCCAACTGGGGGAGAACTTCAGTGTGACCTGCACAGTTCTGGGTGAGCTGGAGATTGCTGTGGACTTCAGCTGGGAATATCCAGGGCAGAAGGTAAGCAGAGGGTAAAAGGAAACTGTAAGTATGTGTCTATATGGTGGTGTGTTGGGGCAGGGGCGTGGGAGTGAAGGATTAGGATGAGGGCCAGGAATGATCTCAATTAAGTGGAACCAATGCTTGACTGGGAATCTGATAAACCTGGATTCTAGTCCCAACTCTGACACTACTTCTCTGAGTGACCTTAGGAAAGTGACTTCCCTTTTCTGGGCCTCCGTTTCCTCATTTGTCAAATAGAGCTACTTCTCAGGTTACTATATAAAAATGTGTATTTCATTCCTTTGTTAATTTATCCAACAACAATTACTGAGCACCCACCATATGCCAGACACTGTACTAGGTGCTGAGACTACAATGATGAGTCAATAAGAGATGGCTTCTGCTCTCTGCAAGCTTATAGTCTAAATGGGGAGGAGGAAGTGGGAAGTGAACAATCATCTAGAGAATACTGTGTACTACATCAAGGATAAAACAGGAATGTGATCAGGTATACTTAAGATAGAGCACTCAAGGCATCTTCTCTGAGGTGACATTCAAGGTGAGACCAGACTGGCCAAAATCACATGAAAATGGGGCTTGAGCAAGTACTCAGGCCCTATGGTTGGGTGTAGGTGTGATGAGTGATGGACCAAACGCATTAGCAACTGTTTCCTGGGCACCTGCTGTGGGTCCAGACCTTCCCAAGGTGGTGTTGGAGAGGTGGGGGTGGTGATGTTCTTTCCACTCACAGAAGTTACCCTCATCACCCTCAAACGTTGGGGAAGGGCTGTGACTAATACTGATTACTTCAGAAATTCTTTTTCTTTTCTTTTTCTTTTTTTGGGAATAAGATGTTCTAGTAATGCTAAAAGGAGATTTACTCTTATCAGAAATATAAAATATCTAAATGTCTCAGATTTTATTTTTATTTTCTTAAAATGACATTGATTGTTTTTTTGTGTGTGTGTGTTTTACAAATTCCCATTCCCCTATCCCCTCCCCTTTAGCAATCATCAGTGTGTTCTCTATATCTGCGAGTGTATTTCCATTTTGTTTATTCATTTGTTTTTTAAGATTTCACATATTAGTGAGATCATCTGGTATTTGTTTTTTTCTGTCTGATTTATTTTACTTAGCATAATACCCTCTAGGTCTAGGTCTATCCACGTTGTCGCGAATGTGAAGATTTCATTTTTTATTGCTAAATAATATTCCATTGCAAATGTGTGTGTGTGTGTGTGTGTGTGTGTGTGTGCACATACATCACATCTTTTTTATTCATTCATCTATTGATGGACATACAAGTTGCTTCCATATCTTGGCTAAAACTAGTAATGCTGCAATGAACATAAGGGTGCATATATCTTTTCAAATTAGTGTTTTTGTTTTCTTCAGGTAAATACCCAGAAATAGAATTACTGGATTGTATGTCAGCTCTATTTTTAATTTTTTGAAAAATCTCCATACTGTTTTCCATAGTTGCTACACTAATTTACAATCTCACCAACAGTGTACAAAGGTTCCCTTTTCTCCATATCCTCGCCAACACTTGTTATTTGATTTATTGATGATAGCCATTCTGACAGGTGAAAGATGATGTCTCATTGTGATTTTAATTTGCATTTCACTGATGATTAGTAATATTGAGCATCTTTTTTACATATCTGTTGGCCATTTGTATGTCTCCTTGAGAGAAATGTCCGTTCAGATCCTCTGCCCATTTTTTAATTGGATTTAACTTTTTTTGGTGTACAGTTGTATAAATTCTTTATATACTTTGGATATTAGCCCCTTATTGGAGGTATCATTTGCAAATACCTTCTGCCATTCAGTTGGTTGCATTTTTGTTTTGCTAATGGTTTCTTTTGCTGTAAAGAAGTTTTTTAGTTTGATATTGTCCCATTCATTTATTTCTTCTTTTACTTCCCTTGCCTTTGGAGTCAAGTTCACAAAAACTCCTCTGAGACCAAGGTCCATAAGTTTAGTACCTATGTTTTCTTCCAAGTATTTTTTTTTCAGGTCTTATATTCAAGTCTTTAAACCATTTGAGTTAATTTTTATATATGGTGTCAGATAACTGTCTAGTTTTATTCTTTTGCCTGTAGCTTTCTAGTCTTCCCAACACCATTTATTAAAGAGATTTTCCTTTCTCTATTGTATGTTTTCAGCACCTTAGTCAAAAATTAGTTGCCCATGTATGTGTGAGTTTATTTCTAGACTCTCAGTTCTGTTCCATTGGTCTGTGTGTCTGTTTTTCTGCCAATAACATACTGTTTTGATTATTATAGATGTATAGTATAGTTTAAAGTCAGGGAGTGTGATATCTCTCCAGCTTTGTTCTTTTTTCTCAGGATTGCTTTGGCTATTTGGGGTCTTTTGTGGTTCCATATAAATTCTTTTTTGTTCTATTTCTGTAAAAAATGACATTGGGATTTTGATAGGGATTCTAATTTGTATTTGTCTTTATGTATCTTTTGATCTCTTTTTTTCTTCTTTGACTCCATAGTTGTTCAGTAGCATGTTGTTTTATCTTCACATATTTGTGGTTTTTCCAGTTTTGTTCTTATAATTAATTTCCAGTGTCACACTGTTTTGGTCAGAAAAATATGCTTGGTATGATTTCAACCTTCTTAAATTTATTAAGATTAGTTTTGTGTGCCAACATATGGTCTATCCTAGGGAATATTCCATGTGCACTTTAGAATGTGTATTCTCAAGTTGTTTGGGCTGGAAAGTTTTATAAATTATCAATTAATCCATTTGGTCTGAAGTGTTATTTAAGGCAGATATTTTTTTTAATTGGCTTTATATCTGGACGATCTATCTATTGCTGTCAGTTGGTTATTCAGGTCCCCTACTATTCCTAGATTTCTATCTTTGAACTCACCAATTCTCTCTTCCATCTGTTTGGTCTATTTCCAGTGCTCTCTAATGCGTTCCTCATCTCATTTATTACTAACAGACCTCCAGGGAGAAATTGAATAACCAATTGACAGCAATGGATATTGAGTTCTTCAGCTCCAGAATTTTTTTTGTAGTTCCAATCTCTTTGGTAAGTACTCCTTTTGTTCATTTATCCCTGAGCTCATTTTAACTGCCTTTCTGAGTTTTCTTCACAACTGCAATCTTGAATTCTGTCATTTAAATCACAGTATTCCATGACTTTGAGTTTGGTTTCTGGAGAGTTTTCATTTTCTTTCTGTGCTCCCAAGATACCTTGGTTGTTCGTGCTATCTGATAGATTATTTCTCTGCCTGCACATTTGAGGCAGTGAGCTCTTTAATTGTTTAGATACTGTTTTACTCTGAACAATTCTGCAGCTTGATAGGTAGGGCACTTTCTTCTGTTTTCCAGTAGATGGTGTTATAGTGCAAGTTTTCTCTTACCTGCACCATTTGCACCTCTGAGCTTGCGGAGTGGCATCACTTAGGTTGAGGAAAATGCTGGTAACCTGCTGGGATGATGGGTGTTCCCTCTGTGACCAGCTTGCCTCAGTTACAGGGCAGGACATGCGAGAATGTCATGGGTGTTAGAGAAATGGTTTTATGAGCTCCCAGAGCTACCTCCTTTTTCCTAATGCCCACTGACCCACTGTTTTTGGAGGTGTCTCCACTGCCAGGATGAGTAAGGCGGGGGAGGCAAGTTTGCCATCTCGCGGCTCCACCTCCCTGCCAGCAATGGCTGTTGGCACTGCTGTGTTGTTTGTGCTTCCCAGCGCCCTTTACCTGGCTCTGCCGCAAGGGGCAAGGGGAAGGGAAATAGATGCCTTTTCCCAGAGGGAAACTGCTTCTGCCCCTCTTACACTGCAGGCCCTAGTGTGAGGGCTGAAGCCCAACTCCACTGCTAGGATGGCTGCTGGAGACACAGTGGATGCCGAACTGCATCTGCAGCCACTGCCCCTGTCCTTCCTCTGTCCTACCTCCCCTAGTCATTGCAATACTCTCACCTTCAGGTGTCCCTATGTGTAGACCTTGAGCAGGGAGTCTTTGTTGAATTATAGTTGTCCAACTTGTTATAAGAGGAGAAACAAATGAGTCTTGTCACTCTGCATGATGGAAACGTCATTTTAGGAATTCTTAGAAGGGCTTCCTGGAAGAGCTGAAATTTGACATGACCCTTGGAGGGAGGCCTTGACCCAGCAAAGATATGATGAAGGTGAGCACCCCTGGCCTTAGGACAGAAATAGTGGGGGGGTCATTTTCCTACTTGTCAAAAGTGAAAGTTGAGACCCAGTAGGGGGAAAATAACATGTAGGTGGTTGGGAGACGATGGCTTCACTGTGCCAGCATCTCCCCAAACTTGTTTCTTGGAATAACAGAATACAATCCCCCCCTGCCCCCCCGCCGCCAAAAAAAAGTGTTCCTAGGAAGTCACTGCCTCATAACCATCACCTACCTTGGAGATTCAAAACCCACCTGCACAGGGGACAGACTCAGTGGTCTGAGTCTCCCCAATTTAACTTTGCTTGACTGTTTCCCAGACAATTTTGATAATGGTCCCCCAACTCCCCCCACTCTTAGGGGAGGGAGCACTCATTAACATCCCCACAGAACCACACTACCACAAAACCCACACAGAGATGCTGATCTCGGCTGAGTTACCTCCTGCATCTCAGTGAGTAGGGGAGGAGATTCCAGCTTCTCTCCAGAGACTTGAGGAGTTTCACATTTTCTACAAAGAACCTGGCCTTTCAGGTGCTCTGCCACTGAGGTGTGATCTTGGACAAGTCATTTCTTTTTTCCCTGAAGGTAAAAGTCACTTGACTTTTACCTGCCCGCTGATACCCAAGTCAGAGATGGCATCTGGGAAACTGATGGACAATTATCTTTTATCCTTGCAGCTGGGCCGACCCCTCTACACCAATGAATGGGCCGACTTGGTACGCCGGGAGGACCAGGTACAGCAGGAGGCAGGGAGCACCCTGTACGTGGAAGAGGCCCGGGCTGGGGATGCTGGCGTCTACACCTGCCGGGCCACCAACCTTCAGGGCACTGGGACTGCTACCACCCACGTCAGTGTGACCCAAAACCCTCACGTCTCCCCTGCCCCTCACTAAATCCCTCCCTGGCTACAGGCACCCATGTGTGGAGCAGAAGCAAGAGTAGGTAATTGTGTGAATATTTGTGTTTTTTATGCCAAGGAGGTGCCTTTGCAGGGCAGAAAGAACCTTAGCCTTAACCGCTTACACTCTCCCATCTCTGCTTTCATACCTCACTTCAACCTTGCAGCCTTATTTCAAGCCTTGACCTGTTCTGCCAGCCTGAGTTCCAACCCCAGGTCCTGAGGCTGGACAAAGCTAGGGCCAGTGCAGTGCCAGTACCCAAGAAGGGAGCCCAGAATTGCTGGCAAGTCACCCATGACCCAGGACTTATTTCTCAAAGATGCCTACCCCTAGCAGAGGTCATCAAGAGGACCCGCCTCTTCCCTCTCCCAGGAAAACACAGAGGCCAAGGAAAGATGATACTGTGCATTCTATTTAGTTTCCATAGCTCATCTGCCCCAGGGTGAGGCTAGGGCCACAGTTTACCCCCTTACATCCACCATAGGCGACCTGAGGGGAACCCTGCTCCCCACAACTTGCCCCTTCTCCGGCCCAGCTAAGCCCCATCAAAACGATGCTTTCTAAAGGGCATTCTGCAGCCTGAAGTGCTTGTGTTGGGGTAGAAACTTGGTCAAAGAAGTTTAGGAAATGCTGAATACTTTGCTTCCTTCTTGGGAATTTGCAATGTACACTAGCATATTAAAGGTTCTGAGAAGTCCTGCAGTTTACAGATCTGTTTAATTTGATTGAACCTAGAGATTCTCTAATCACTTGGCCATTGATTCTTTTCTCGGGTATGCCCGTTAATGTCCAACCACCCAGCGTATCCCGGACAGGCTCTGGGAAAAGTTACGTGAAGAAGCATGTGTATAATTCACTCCAGAGCAGCCCCAAGACTCCTTCCTGGATGACCCTTTTGCCCATAGCCAGAGATTCAGCTTGGGACTCCCCTAGACCCGATAAACTCCCAGAAGTAGAAACAGATGATGGAGGCAGTCTGGGACAATGGAGGAAACTTCAGTTCTAGTGGACTGACTTTTCCTATGTGCTGGCCCAGGGCTGGGCGCTGGGCGGGGCACTGGGGCCTCGGGCAAGGCCCTGTGGCTCCTGTGATCTCAGTCTGCTCTCCTGCTGACGAGGGATAAGAACCTGCTTCAAGGAGCGAATGCAGATCAGAGACGAGGGGTGTATGTGGAAGCATTTCATTAAAATGCTCTGTGCCAGGGGAGGGTTATTACAGGCTCCTGCTGATCTGACTTCCTGAGAATAATCTTAAACCCACAGATGTCAGGGCTGGACAGAGCTGCTGTGGTGGGTTACTCCAGCCACCCCTTTGCACCGATGAGGAAACGAAGGGCCAGGTTCTCTGGGCATGGGGTCAGGGGTGGTAGAAGGAGTGAAGGTGGAGAGCAAGAGTAAAAGACCAAAGTAGGTGGGGGACAGATAAAGGAAGGGGTTGAAAGACTGTCACAGATCTGATCTTCCCAGAGCCTGGGGAGAAAGAAAAAGCACAAGACCTGGACAACAGGTGAGGTCCCAGTCCTGGCTTTGTGGGTCTCACTCCCTCCTCGTTTTCCCCATCTGTTCAGGGATGAGGTTCTAGCTCTGGCTGTGGAGTATATTCAGGCCCACTAGGTGGCCTTGATGCCCATGTGGCACTGAACTAAGGGATCAGAAGGGCTGAGTGAACTTTGCCTCATCAAGGAGGAGGAGCTCTGGCCATAACCCCTGGGCAGACCGGACTCTGGGGCCCTGAGCAGTGGCGGGCCAACACCCTGCCCAGCCCCTCCTCGGCTGAGTCGGCCCCTTGCACCACCAGCACCAAGGGCCTCGAGTGACCCCCTCCCAGCTGCTCACCTTTCCCAGTTGATTCAAAGGCTTCGGCCTCCTTCCTCCCCTGTCCCCCAGTCTGAGTCTGACCTTCAGACAATCCTAGAATGGGACACTGTAGTAACTCAAGAGTTGTTTGTTCAGTTCTCCCAACTGTTTTAGAAGATCGGTAAACTGAGGCTGAGAGAAGGCCAGGGCAGAAGTGGGGACATCTAGGAGTAAGGTGATGAGCTGGCAGCAAAGCTGACATGTTAGGACAAGGAGGTTGTGTCCTCTTTGTCAGATGGCCTACGTGGCACAGTCTCCCCCTGAGAAAAGCCTCAGAACTCCCAGACTTGGACAGAGAGAAGGATGGGAGGAAAGGCCTCCTCTTGCTTGTTCCCTGGGCCAACTCAAGGGAAGGCGCTTCTTGGGGCCTCCAAAACTCCATGGGCAATTCGACATGGCCCAAGCCCCCAGGGGCTCATGGGCACACACCCTGGCTCCCATCTCACCCCTGCCCTCGTCTCCTCCTGGAAAAAGAACGAGAGGCTCCTGCTATCTTTTCTGGAAAGTCCTGGAGAGGGAGCTATGACCACAGGTATCATGGCTGATACCAGGACCTGAGCCTATGTGGCAAGAAAGGAGACCTCGGTGGGGGTGACTGAGGCCAGGGGGAAGGCGGGGGAGGCATCAGCCCCAAGGACCCGGTACAGCAGCTCCTCCTTCTCTTGCTGAAGCTGTCGCCTTAACTGTGACTCCTTCTCCAAGGCTTCGCGGGTGAGAAGTAGGTCCTCCGAGAGCTGCCTGTGGATGCAGACAGAGGCCAGGGCTGCCTTTCAGGGTCTACAGTGACTGCAGAGACCAACCCATTGCTCTAGGACACCTTCCTCACATGGGCCACCAGACTGTTACAGGGTCCCTACTGCCTCATCTTGCCCCGTTTAACACAAGTGATTCAATCTGCTGACCAAGAAGCAAGGTCATCATAGGCAGACAGCTCCAGGTTCAAATTTACTCTATCGTTTGGCTGTGTAACCTTGGATGAGTTACGTACATCTGCTGAATTTCAGTTTCCTTATTTGTAAAATGGAAATGAGACTATTAGGATGGAGCTCTTAGATTAATTATGAGGATTAGATCATATGTAAAGTATTCAACAAATTATGTCTGACACATGATATTAGCTCTCATTTGCTAAGCCCTTAGAACTGATTCATTCATATACATTGATTCATTCATTCATTTGGCCTCTTGAGTTATAAGTTCCTGTTTTCTCTTCCTAGATTGGGCTTCCCCATGGAGCTCACTCAGCCAGGATGGGGACAAACAGGTACTAATTAGGGCCTTTGATTTAGGCTTCCAGGCAGAGCTGGTCCCTAGGGACACCCGACTCCTAACACAAGAGGAGCTACATTCCTAAGATAGGGCTGGGCCCACCTGTGAATCCATTTCCTGGGCTTCTCTCGAACTCTAAACTGGAGATTTTGGCAAAAAGGGTGGGGACGGAGGAAAGTAGGCAGGGGGCCAGCTACCTTGACACAACCGTCTGGTTGCGGCCTCGGACGTGGAGGTCCTCATACTCCTGTCGGAGGGTGGTGATTTTCTCCTCCAACATCAGGTTTTTTTCTTTCTGTAACAAATTAGAATGAGCTCTGAAAGCCACCACATTCACATGGCACAATGCATGCGGTCACCTCCCTCTAATCTGTGGTCACTGAAAATACTGGTTCATTCTAGACTAAATGTTACATTTCACAGAGCAATAAGATTACTGAAAAAAAAAAAATAAAACTAAGGAGTGAACAGAGAGCTGCCAACTTTTGATCTTGCCACATAAGAATGTTAAAAAAAAAAAAAAAGATAAAAGAATACAACCACTACCATCTAGTATCCCTATCAGTTCATAAGAGAAAGGATACATATAAATAAAAGTATGTCTGTTACGCTATGCCATAAAAATGTTTGAACAAAATTTATAGGGAACATTTGAGATGGTCTGATTGTGTGGCACACACAGGACCACTAAGGCTTCTTCCAGAGCAACATAATCTCTGCTCAGATTCAACCCTTGGCTTCCAAGGCCTTCCTTCTGGAGACAAGGCCAATTGTGTCCTCAATGCCTGCCGCTCCCCAAGCCTGTCCTTGCTGTCTCTAGCCTCCCATATCTGTCTTATTTTTCAGTCTTCCTCAGCCCCTGCCTGACATGTGACATCTGCCAGACCCTCCTAATTAGCCAGGCTACCTGCCCTGATGTCACCCAAGTTATAGCAACATTCACGGCCAAGAGAAGTACAGGTCTCAGATGACAAGGAGCCACTGCTTGACCCACATTGGCTGTGGACCAGGCTCAGCTATCTCAAGGCCTAGCATGGGTCGCAGGTCAAAGCTGGTGGGAGCCTCATCAAAGTACCTACCCTTTGCACACCTGACAGAGGAAATACCCAGAAAGCAGAAGCCTGAGGCTCCGTCCCCCCAACCACTTCGACCCACGCACCACTGTTTCCATGAGGATCAGCCGCTTGTCTAGCTCATGAATACGCTCATTCTTCATCTCGATGACAAAGTGCAAGCTCTCCAGCTCCTGCTCCCAGAACTGACTGGGGCTCCCGTGATCCTAGACAGAGACATAGAGTGACTTCGTCAGACCAGCATACAGAGGGGCATGGGCTACATCCCTCCTCCCCATTCTCCCTCCAATTTACTGTTTGACTTAGGAAGTCAAATCCCTTTCTTGGCCCATGGTAAGTGCTTAATATGCCCTATCTCATTCTATCCTAATTACACCCCGAGGCATCACAGATGAGGAAACCATGGCTTATTGCTAAATGGTAGGTTTGCTATTTGCATCTAGTTCCTGTTGAATCCCAAGCCTGAGCACTTTACTATCCCATATGCCTCTCTCTGAGCCTTACTTTTCCCCTTAGTGACATGGGGACCCTATTTCTTCCAGTCTGTTGTGAAGGTAAGAGTGTCAGGCCTGAGCCTTATCCTTGAAGAGGGACTGATCTTTCTTGATGCCCAGACACTGGCCTTCCTGGCAATTCCAGAAGGAAAGGCCCCCGGGTGTACTGCCGCTTACCTTGATGTGCTTCTTATAGTCTCGGCTCAGAATGGACTCCTCTACTCTCTTCATCTTGGCCTGGAAGGTCTCCAGCTGTGAGGTCAGTCCATCAATGGTCTTCTGGAGAAGGGAACAGGAAAGAGATGATCAAAGCCTGGTTGGTAAAGGCTGTAGGTAAACTCCACATTCCAGAGAAGTATCAGTTTTGGGTTCTTTAGCCAGATTTTGCTCTACCCTAACCAACAATGCAGACTTAAACCACTTCAATCACTGCTTCAAACATATCAGTCCCACCTCTTATTCTAAAGCCTTTAACAACTCTCCATAGCCTTGGGGACAATGAATGCCCTGGTATTCAAGGCTGGTGTTTGGTCCACATTCAGAATACAAACAAACTGGGCTCAATACACTCTCGCAGTCTCATCTCTCATTGCTCTCCTTCCCACACCTTTTCCAGCAGGCAAATATCACATCACTCCTCCAACTGCAAGGTGCATTCTTGTCTCCATAGTTTTTCCCTGTCAAGAATTCCTCCACCCTAACCTTGCCCTTGTCTTTAGGATAGAGTGCAACCCCTTAATATAGCTTATAGGCTCTCCCCACTTGGCCCTTGCCTACCTCTCTTGCCTCGGCTCTCTCCCCTACGCATACTCTCTCTGTACCCCAGGCATCTTGGGCTTCATTCAGTTCCACAGGTATTCCATATTTTTCCTCTTTCCTCTCTACCTTTAAATATACTGTTTTCCCCCACTGCCTACAGTACCCTTCATATCCTTCTTCATCTGAAGAATCCCAATCCATTCATCAGATTCTAGCTTACGTCTCAGTACCTTTAGGAAATTCCTGACCAATCACATTAGGTCAGATGCCTTCTTTCATGCTTCTCTGTGCATTCACTCGCCAACCTAATCACACTGTAGCAAACAAGCTCATGAGGTCTCCAAGATCCTCCTAGAAATCCTTGGAAAAATACACCAACCCCAATCTCAAACCCAGTCCTCCTGAACTAATAGCCTGGTTGCCACATCAAGGGGCCTGTATACATGGAAGGAAATCATCTCTGTCCCCCATACCTAGGTAGAGGACATTGGCTTGGGCTGCTTGGGGCTCCGTGCTGCTTTCTGACAGGTCCTCCCCTACACTCACAGAGACTGACATGGCCCAGCCCCTCTCACCTGCAGGGCTGTCTTGGCCTCCTGGAAGGAGTGGGTAAGGGCTTCTTTCTCTTGCTCATATGAGGCCCGGAGGACTGTAGGGAAAGAGGTTCCCTGTGAGCTCAGACAGCCAGACGCTTTACCCTAAAGCCTTCTGGCAGATCCCATGAGGGCCAGAGAAGCCAGGTGACCACCTGGGGCCCACAGAGGCCAGGAGTCTGGGAATGCTCTTATTTATCCATCTCGGGAGCTTGGCACTGGGCTAGAAATACAGTAGATGTTTAGTAAAAGCTCATGGAAATGGAAACAAATTACACCCTGGAACTGTGAACCATACCAGATTGTGGGTGCCACCCACATCTTGCTGAAACTAAGATCCAAAGATCTTGCAGCAAGTTCATTCATCTTAGACCATAGCACAATGTGGAAAATGCACAGGGCCAGTGTTTTGTAAGCTGGGTTAGTCAAATCATAAAATCATTAGTTGTCAAACCGTGGCACAAAACTGCAGTAAGTACGTCAGACTTGGTGCCAGAAAATCTGCCTGGTCCTGATTCTGCTTCTTCAAAACTGAGAAACTTACAAGTCCTATTACCTCCGCCGTGAAATGGGTCAATAAGCCTGGCCTAGTTGAGGGATGAGAAAAGGACATGCAAGGGCTTGCCAGGCTGAGCAGTGCTGTGCAGAGCTGGGTTTATCATTTCCCCAATCAATACAGTTATATTTTTCATCCCACCTCCTCTACAAAGTTCCTTCTGGAAAATTCCAACCTTGTCACAACTGAAAGAAGATAACATGGAAATTACTAGCCAGTGGTAGGATGGGAAATAGGATAGAGAGGACAGAAAATTTTAATATAGCCAAAGGGTCAGGTGTACAGGGGCCTGTGTCACAGTGGGCCCAGAGAAAAAGAATGTCCAGTAATATGAATGTGATATAGCTGTCAAAAGTTGAGAAGATCAGCTATATAAAAATTATAATCTTAATTTTTAAAAATTATGGGCATAATTTGCATATCAAGACAGGTTCTGATTTCAGGTAAGATGGAGAAAGTACACTGATACTCCATCTAATCTGTCTTAGTGATTGTAGCTGTAAAAAAACCTGGACAGAATAAAATGCAGCAGCTATTTTCAGACTCTGAAAACTTAATGGTAGCAGGAAGACAGCAAGAAGTACCACTGAATTTGAAGTACCACTGAACCAGTAGATTTAAACAAGACCTAGAATCTCATATATTCAAATATCCAAAATGTCCAGGATATAATACAAAATTGCTCAGCATATAAATCCAAAATGGCTCAGCATGCAATCCCAAATACTTGGCATACAAAGTAGTGAGAAAATCTCAACTTGCCTGAGAAAAGAAATTCAACAGAGGCCATCACCGAGATGCCACAGATGCTGGAATTATTAACAGAGACATTAAGGCAGATGTTTTTTAAATACTCCATGAAGTAAGGGTGAACACTCTTGAAAAGAATAGAAAAATAGGAAGTCTTAGCAAATAAACAGAAGATATTAAGAATCAAAAGGAAATTTTAGAACTAAAAAAATACTATAAATGAAGTTAAAAACTCACTGAGTGGACTCCATAGCAGAATAGAGATGACATAGGGAAAATGCTAATGAAGTTGAAGAAAGATCAGTAGAAATTATCCAATCTGAACACACAGAAAAAATATTGGGAAAAAATGAACAGAGCCTCCGAGACCTTTAAGACAATCCCAAAATGTCTAACATTTGTGTCATCAGAATCTCAGAAAGAGTACAGTGCAGAAAAACAATTTAAAGAAAGAATGGATGAATGCTTCCCAAATCTGGCAGACCAGAAACCTACAGAGTAAAGATATTCACTGAGCCCCCAAAAAAGTAAACCCAAAGAAATCCACACCCAGACACATGATTGTTGAAAACTAATGAGACAGAAAATATTTGGAATGAAACCAGAGAAAAATAGTATATTACTTAGAGGAAACAACAGTTTGAATGACTGTGGATTTCTCATTAGAATTCTTGGTGACCAGAAGGAATAGGAACATTTTCAAACTGCTGAAATAAAAGGACTGTAAATCAAGGACCCTATATCCAGTGAAAACATCCTTCAGGAAAGAAAGTGAAATAAAGACTTCTCAGAAAGGAATACTAAAAGAATTCACCACTGGCACACTTGTTCTAAAAAGAATTGCTAAGAGAAATTCTTCAGACAGAAGGCAAATGATACCAGAAGAAAACTTGGAACTTCAGGAATATAGGAAGAGAAACAGAACTGATAAATACCTGGGTAAATATAATGGACTATCCTTCTTCCCTTGAGCTCTTTAAAATATGATCGATGGTTAAAAGCAAAAGTTATAACATTGTCTGGTATTCAGTGCACGTAGCTGTAAGACATAAGATAAGTACAAATAAAGGGGAGAGGGGATAGAGGGACTTACATGATGGTAAGGTTTTTACATTCTACTTGAAGTGGTAAAGTATTAATTTAAGCAGGCTGTTAAATATATTGTAATTCTTAGAGCAATGATTATACACACATGCATACAAAGAGATATAGTAAAAGAGACAATAGTAAGTTAAAATGGAATACTAAGAAATGTTCGGATACTCCAAAAGACAGCAGAAAAGCAAAAATAGAGGATAAAAAACAGAATAGACAGAAAACAAATACCAAAACGACAGATCTAAATTCAACCATATCAATACCATTAAATTAAATGATCTAAACACACCAAATAAAAGACAGAGTCTATCTGAATGGATAAAAAAACCCCAACTATGTGCCATTTATAAGTAACCCACTTTAAATACATGTCATTTAAAAGTAAAAGGCTGGAAAAGCAAAATTAATCAAAAGAAAGCTATAGATGCTATACTATTCTCAGATGAAGTACACTTAAGAATAAGGGAGATTATCAAGGATGAAATACATTACTAATGATAAAGGGGTCAATTCTCCAAGAAGATGGAACAAATCCTAAATGTTTATACATCTAACAATGGTTCTTCAAAACATACAAAGCAAATACTGACAGAACAGAAAGGAGAAATGTATAAATACGCAATTTTAGTTGGTGACTTCAACATTCCTCAGTATTCAGTAGAAAAAACAAGCAGAAAATCAGTAAGAATGAAGCAGAATTGAGCAAGACCATCAATCAATTTGATTTGATTCATTTATGAAGTACTCAGCCTAACAACAGCAGAATACACATCCAAGTGTATATGAAACATTCACAAGACAAACTATATCATGAGTTAAAAAACAAATCTTAAATAATAAAAGGAGCAAAATATAAAAAATGTTCTTGATCATAATGGAATCAAAGTGGAAATCAGTAATAGAAAAGAAACTGGAAAATCTCCAAATATTTTGCAGGAAATGCACTTCTAAATACCAGTGAGCCAAAGAGGAAGTCTCAAGAAAAATTAGAAAATATTTTGAACTGAAATTAAAAAAAAATACAAAATGTCAATTTGCAGATAATGCAGTAGTACTTAAGGGGAAATTTATGGCACTAAGTCTTTATGTTAGAAAAGGAAAAAGATCTCAAATCCCTAATCTGGGCTTCTAGTTTAAGAAATTAGAAAAAGAGGAGCTAACTACATATAAAACAAGTAAGCAGAAAGGAGGAAATAAAAATAACAGAAATCAATGAAATGGAAAATGGAAAAAAAAAGAGAAATCAATAAAACCAAAAGCTGTTTTTTTGGAAAAAAAAATTGATAAACCTCAATCAAGACTGACAAAGAGAAAAAGAGAAGTCACAAATTACCAAAGAGGGGATATCACTACAGATACCTTAAATACCTTCTGTATTTAAAACAATTTTAAAAGACTACTACAAAGAATTTCATGTATATAAACTTGACAACTGAGATGAAATGTACCAATTCCTGAAAAACTACAAACTACCAAACTTACGCAAGGTAAAATATACAACCTGGACATTCCTATAATTATTAAAGACTTTGAACTTATAGTTAAAGACTTTCCAGAAAAGAAATATCCAAACATGGTTTCACTGGCAAATTCTACTAAACATTTAAAAGTGGTATAACACCAATTTTTTACTTTTCCAGAAATATAAGAGGAGAGGACATTTCCCAACTCATTCCATGAGGCAATCTTTACTCTTATACCAAACCAGACACATGGTACAAGAAAACTACAGACCAATATCCTTCGTGAAGATAAACACAAACATGTTCAGTAAAATATTAACAAATCAAATTCAGCAATGTATAAAAAGAAGAATATACCATGACCAAGTAGGTTTTATGCCAGGAATGCAAGGCTAGGAGGGCAATATTTGAAAACTCAAATCAATGCACGCCACCATATTAACTTAACAGTCTAAAGAAGAAAAACCCCATGATTATATGAATCGTAGATCTAAATGTAAAAGTTAAAACTCTTGGAAGACAGCATAGGAAAAGATCTTTGTTATCTGGGGTTCAGCAGAGTTTTTAGATATGATACCAAAAGTATAATCAATAAAAAAATAATAAACTGGAATTTATCAAAATTAAAAGCATTGCTTTGTGAAGGACACCCTTAAGAGAATGAAAAAATGCTCAGATTAGGAGAAAAATATTTGCAAATACAAAGGACTTGTATCCAACAAATATAAAGATCTCTCAAAACTCAACACTAAGAACAAACAAGCTAATTAAAATGGGCAAAATATTTGAAAGGGCATTTGACCAGAGGATATACAGATAGCAAACAAGCACAAGAAAAGCTGTTCAACATCATTAGTCATCATTGAAATGCAAATTTAACCCATGAGGAAATATCACTGCACACCTATCAAAACAGCTAAAATTAAAAATACTGACAAGTGTTGGCAAGAAAGAGTAGTGGAACTCATACATTACTGATGGGAATGCAAAATGACAGTCACTCAGGAAAACAGTTTAGGCATTTCTCGTAAAGCTAGACATACATTTATTATATGATCCATCAATCCCACACCTATGGATATATATATATGAATTTATGGAACTGTATACCGAAAAAAAGTCAATTTTACTATAGATATTTTAAAAAATAAAAATAAAAGTAGAAAATAAAAGACAATAAAGGTCATCAAATGTAAAACCCCACCACTAGCCTCTCCCTGTATACCTGTATACCTGCCTCAAAACAAAGCCCATATATTTCCCCTATGCAATCCTTTTATTCATTCATTTCATACATGCTTATACAGCACCCAATATATGTCAAGCAACTTAATAATAACAATGAAAGAATTCTGACTGATGAAAGAATTCAAGACAGGAAGCCCCTTCTCCTCTGGTTTTATAAAAGGAAAATTTTCTTATCAATATATTTATAATGCTAAAAAGAACATTAAAACAATGCTTGGAGAACAGAGTTGTTTTCCCACAATAGCCTTGTGAGGTAGGGAAGGCGGGTTTTAGAGATATGGAAAGTGAACTGAAATTCAAGGTAGATTTTGAGAGACAGAAACTGAACTGAGGTTAAGTGTCAGGCCCAGTTTCACAGGGCGTATTAGTATTAAAACGCAACTCTTCAAATTCCCAAGGCAAGGGCTTCAGTTACACATCAAAACATTTTGTGCTAATGTTGCAATATGTTTCAAGATTCTTAAAATTGGTCAGACCTCTGTTCTAGTTATTCCATTTCTGGGAATCTAAGGACATAATGTGAAATGTGGGCACATCTTTATGCAAAAGATATTGAGTGCATAGTTATTTACAGTAGTTAAAATCTAGATGTCTAGATTCACAGGAAATAAGAAAAACTAAGATCTAACCTTTATAAACTTTTTAGTCACAGCATAATTACATGGAAACCTGTTTGATACAATGTGAAATGAAAAGAACAAGGTATAAAATTTTATATATAAATTAATCATTACTGTGTTTTTAAAAGATTAAATAATTTGGGGGAAAGATCATGCAAATACTGATGATTGAAGGGAAAACTGGCATAACACTTTTCTAGGTCAATTTCAATAGCATCAGAAATATCTTATATATCTTTCCAAAGAAGATATACAAATGACCAACAAGCATATGAAAAGATGAGCAAAATTAGTCATTAGGGAAATGCAAATCAAAACCACAATGAGATACCACTTCTCACTCACTAGGCTGACAGTAATAGCAACAATAGCAGAAAATAACAAGCGTTGGCAAGGATGTGGTGCAACTGGAACCCTTGTGCACTGCTGGTGGGAATGCAAAGTGGTGCAGCCACTGCGGAAAAAAGTTTGGCAGTTTCTCAAGAAAGTTAAGCATAGAATTACCATATGACCCAACAATCCTACTCCTGGGCGTATGCCCAAGAGAACTGAAAAGCAGGTGTTCAAGCAGGTGCTTGTCCTGGCAGTGGCCAAAGGGTGGAGGCAGACCATGTTTCCATCAGCTCTTGAATGGATAACAAAGTGTGGTGCATCCATGCCAATGATAATGGAATATTATTCAGCCATAAAAAAAGAATGAAGTCATTTGTAAAATGGGCCAAAAAAAAAAAAAAAGGAATGGAGTGTACATGCATGCTGCAACATGGATGAGCCCTGGAAACATGCTGGGTGACAGAAGCCAGAGTGAGAGGCACAGGTTGTGATTCCATTAACATGAGTCTCCAGAATGGACAAAGTCCTGAGACAGAGAGCACACTGGTAGTTGCCAGGGGCCGGGGGTTGAGGGATCTGGGGAGTGACTATTTGGCTTACTTTTTGGGTGATGAGAGTGTTTTGGAATTGGATAGCGGTGATGGTTGCAGGGCACTGTGAATATACTAAATGTCACTGATGATAAATCTTATGTGTATTTTACCCCCCAAAAATGTGTACACACACATGCACACACACACACACTTTGCCGCACTAATTCTACTAAGACATTATTCTAATGATCGAATCATGAATGTGGCCAAGATTTTACAAAATAGGGTTCACTGTGTAAGTACCATTGCTATTGTAAACAATGGCAAAAGTTTGAAAGGACTTAAAAGCCTAACTGAAACAGCTCAGTTAAATGAACAGGGCACACATTGGAATGCTGTGTTGTTACCAAAATTTATACTATAGAATTTTATGACTAGTTGTTAATACAATTCAAAGTTTTAAAAAATCCATTTATCTCCTCCCTCCCCCCAAAGTATGTGTGTGTGCATAGATGTATATTCTAGGTATATACAAACAAACAAACAAAAAGAAATTAAAAGAAAGAAAGGGATCTATAGTAAAGGAATATCAATGACTGGTTCTGGGTAGAATTGTACACAATTTTAATTTTCTCAATAATAAAATAATAATGCTAATAATTATTTGCTAAATATCTTACAAAATATCAGGCACTGTTCTTACTTCTTTATATCTATCTATCTATCATCTATCTATCTATCTAAAATTAAATTAAAGACCCTATGAATTAGGTTAACTTCTTCAAGGTTATACAGCTGGTAAGTGGTAGAGCTAGGATTGAAACCTGGGGTCTGTGATCTTGTTATGCTCTAAAATATTTTTGTTTAATTCATAGATTCTAAATTTTCTATGATGACCACGTTTGTTGATATAAGAGGAAAGAGTTTTTTGGAAAAAAAAAATCACCCTAACTAGAAATTGTAAGCTCTGTCATTATAGTGGGGAAGGAATATGAATATTTAAAAATTCTCCTGTATGTCTAGGTTTTTCAAATTTCCTTTAAGGAATATGAATTAATTTTAAAATGGAAAGAAAAAAAACCCCATCTTGACTAAGGTAAAACAAGGTATGATGTCAGACTTTTAAAGCTATGGCCCAAAGGACAGTTTAAGGACCTATAGACTCCAGCTCCGAAGTAGCCAAATGCTGCGGACCAGAGGTAGGAGGGAGGGGCCCGCAGGAGTCCCCCGTGACGGCACCTGAAGGAGGGCCCCCGCACGCCCCCTAGAGCGGCATCGCTGTCCTTACCTTGCAGGGCAGCCTCATGCTCTCCCTCCAGGGCTCTTCGCTGCTCGTCCAGCTTCTCCTGAAGCTCTAGATCTCTCTCCTTCTGCACCTAGGGGCAGGGGTACCCAGCAGGATGAGATCGTAGGTACAGGTTCAGCAGAGCCTCACTTATCCACTCACAGACCCCTGGAGCTATGTGGAGCTTGGTGATCAGAGCTCCGTCCCCTCTTCGGAGGGATGGAAACGACATGTGCTCAGAGACAGCACAAGACTTCCGAGACACAGCAGTCGTGGCAGACTTTGCTTTCTACAGGGCTTAGAGGGGGCTCCCAGATGATTATCTAGGCACAAAGGGATTTAGGAGTCTTCTAATCCTGATGCCCACTCAAGGTAGGAAGCCCTATGTTAGCATTTCTTCCCTCACCTTTCATTTCATGTAATGAATATAATGAATTATATGCAAGTAGTTATGAATATTTATTTGTTCAACAGATAAAGGACTCCCTTCTTGGCCAAAAGAGTAAGAGAAACCACAACAATACAACTGAAAGTTGGTCCTCACTCTTGGATTTTGCAAAGGTAGCTGAGCAGGAGGAAAAGAGAGGGGTTGGAACTTACTTGCTGTGTCCATTTCTTCTTGTCCTCTTCGTGCTGCTGGAGGATTCTGGTGAGCTCCTTCTGGTGCTGCTCAGCCTCCTCAGTTGTACAGAGCTGGACAGTTGCGGCTATAGATGAGAAAGCAAATAAATAAATCACACTGAGCAGAGTGGGGTAGGGTCCAGCAGAGAGAGCGTGGGAGGCTGCGGCTGAGGGGCGAGAACCCTGATCTCCACATTAGGAATGGTTTCAGTTGGGGACCAACCTGTAGACATAGTCCCCCAAATCTCTCTGGCTTCAGTGCAGGAGCCAGTGGTCCTGTTTTACTTCCTAGGATCTGTAGTAGATCTGGTACCTCACAGGACAGGTTCAGCCCATAAAGATGTTCTATTTACCCTAAGATCTAAATTAAAAAAAAAAAAAATAGTTGCTGATATTTAATGACTGGGCAGCTTTTATTTTTACTTAATATAGAGTTCTAACTTTTCTGGAAGAAGCCACAGAACTGGCAGTGTACACCTTTGTGTCAACCAGGAGCCGGGGCTGGGGAGCAGCTGCCTCCCAACCTGTCCAGGATGCAGCTCTGCCATTCACCACAGCCCTCGCTTCTCCCTGCAAGGTGTGTATAAGGGGCCACTTCATCGTGTGCTTTACCTGCTGGGGCCTGTGATTGTCTGAGCGTGTGAACCCTCACCTTTAGCCTCTCCCCAGCTGGAGGCAGAGGAGCTGCCATGAGCAGGAAGGAGAGGCAAACAGGAAGTCTAGCTCTTGCTTGGGGAAGCTTCAGATCAGGCCCCGTCCATGCTTAGACTCCAGGTCTGACCTAAGGCAGTGACCCATCCCCTCTGTGCCTCAGTTACCCAATATGTGAAATCAGGACAATAATAACACCTTCCTCATGGGGCTATTGAGATGATTAAATCAGAAAACAATGACAATGGACATAACAGCAGAGAAGGAATACTGAGTGCTCAGCCTGCCCAGGATCAAGTGTCTCACAGGTATTACTCAGCTCATTCTCATGAACACCCAGGTGGGTGGATCCCATGATATTCCCATTTCACAGATGAGGAAACCAAGGACCAGGGAAGTTACACAGCTTGCCCAGGATCTCCCAGTTCACCAGCGGGCAAGAAGGGTTGTGAACCTACACCATCTGATTCCTTGGCAAACTCTCCTGCCTGCCACCTTATTCTGCCTGTTTATGCACAGAAAGCAGTTAAGTGTTGCTCCAGGCTTTCGGAGGTGCTCAATAAGTGTTCTCTGTTGTTCACTAAATGTTCTCTAAAGGTTCATCAGGGCTCACGAAAAGCATTAGAGGCAAATACTAGTGTCGTTAGCATTGTTATTCGTGTTAGGATTACAGACCTCCACAGGCAGGGTCTGGAATTGGGTACAGAGGAATGTGGGGACAAGGGCTGCTAAGCAAGAAGTCAACACTGTGGTCAGGCCACCTAGATAGAGGAGGAACAGTCAGCACCCTGGGTCAAGGTGAATGGCAATGGTCAGGATCAGAGAACCACTACTCTCACAGATCATTTGGCTCAGGGTCCCAAATGTTGCTCCACAACACCAGTGCTAGACTGGGCCCAGCTGGGAGAAGTTTATTCAAAAGATACATCATCACTAACAATGCAGGTTCTTCAGTCCCATTCCCAGAGATTCTTATTTCACTAGCCTGTAGTGGGGCCCAGAATCTGTATCTTTTTTTTTTTCTTTTTTCCTCTTTGATCAGGTTTTTATTCAGCCTAAGCTGTCCGAAGAGACTTGACCTTTATGTAATAAACCAATTTCAGTTTATGCTGCAGACTTTTTTTCTTCTGTATTATGTTCACTCTGCAGCGCCGACAGTGCCAGGTCTGGGTTGGTGCAAACATGTAGCCCCATGACACACTGCCAAATACACCCTGGCCAGAAAGATAAGTCCCACCACCTGGAACTCTGGGAGTTCAAGCTCCAGCTTGTCTAGAACCCCACTACTCAGCACTGGTTGATGACCTGCTAATTCACTGACAGCACAGGGCTGTCTGTTTTTTGTGCACAGGTTGGTGTGAACAAGTTTGCAATATCTGGTTGAATGGGAGCCTTGAACACAGCAGGCAAAGTGATACTTTTGCCAGATGATCCCCCTTTTCAGAGTACGCCGATATCAGTGGGCGAGCACAGGCCACGGCGGGGAGAGGAGATGGCCAGGCTCCTCTCAGCCCTGTGGTTCCCACAGGAAAAGCCCAGGATCTGTATCTTTGAGGTGAGACTGGAGAACCTCTGAATTCTGGTCCAACTGCTTATCTAGTACTTGAACTTCATCTATAGTATCCCCGACAGACTCTAGGCTATAATTAAATACTTTCGGAGATGGAGAGTTCATTCTATTACCAGGCAGCTCTGGTAGTTTTAAGTCAACCACCATATAAAAAAAATTCCTTTGAGACTGAACTGAATTCTGCCTGCCTGCTACCTGGAGGCCTTAGCTCTGACCTCTGGGTCACATTGTACAAGGCTTATCTTCTCCATGAGGGCATTTAAAGACTCTGGGACAGAACTGTTGCTTTATTACAACATCTTCTTTCCAGGTAAAATATTCTCTGTTCCTTTAACTGCTCCTTTCAGGACCTGGTTTTCAGATCCCTCATGAGCCTCATCTTCCTTCACTGTGCTCCTTCCAATTTTTCTGGACTCCTCTGAAAATGTACTTTCCAGAAATAAACTCAGCACTCCAGGTATTGTGTGAACAGCCCAAAACAGGGCAGCACAGGTCAGGACTATCACCTCCCTGATTTTAGACACAATACTCCTTATAACATATCTAAGATCTCATGAGATAATTACGTAGCTACATCACTTTTGTTAATTATAAAATAGGAAACCTCACAGATGTCAAGGACAGCATTTATGGGGCAGGCTACTCACCTGTGTCTCCATTGAAGGGACCTAGTTCCTGGGGTTCTGGTCTGGGTGGCTGATCTGGTTCTTGGCGTCTCTGGAAGAAATGACATGACCATGAGGTGTAGGTAGAGGGTGGGAGGTCAGTGTGAGGATGGAGGCCTGAGGACTCTTCCAGAGGGAGGACAGGACTTTGAGCTATGCCAAGTCCTTTCTGGTGCCCAGTCCACTGAGCCTGCCTCCCTCCCTTCCCAGGGCAGCACTTCCTCTGGGGGCAAGGGGTTCTTAGAGTGGATTTCTCATCACGGGCAGGGAAACCCTCAGCGAAGAGGCTGGTGCTCATTGACCGTTGCTTAGATTCTTGTGGTTTGGCTCCTGCCACTAGCCACGGGGCTCTCCCTGCCTACTTCTTCCTTTTCCCAGGACTTGGACAGACCATCTGCTTTTACCCGCACCCCTTGAGGTTATGACCTTGCGATGCCTTAGAACTTTCCAACTCCCAGTTCAGAGACAATTCCCCTTCCTTCTCAGGGTCTGTAGTTACTACAACTTCCAGCCAAGTTCCCCTTAAAGTTCTGTGGGGTTAGGGCGTCAGAAGTCTCAGCCATGGTTTTGTCATGCTTATTCCCTATTAGAAGGGGCTGTTTTCTCAACTGTAAGGCCGCGGAAATACTTACCTTGCCAGATGGGGTGAGACATGTAATCCGGATGTACCGGGCACTATGCTGTTTTATCTACGCTATCTCAGCTAATCTTCAGAACAACCCTGGGAAAGGGAATATCCCATATTGACAGATGAGAAGGCTGAGGCAGATTAGGACTCAATCAAGGTAGATTAGGGGATAATTGCCAGAGTCCAGTATTTGAGCCATACCTAGTGGCCAGATTAACCAACCTTGGCCAGTGCCGGTTGAATCTGATCAAAGAAGAGAACTGAGGCTCAAGGGCTTTCTACATCACAAAGCGGTGTCAGTAGCTGGCGGATTTTCAGTTTTCATAAATAATTAATATTTTTTTTAGTAGGAGAGTTGATATGGGTTGACAAGTGAGGATGCTGAAAAAATTATTTGCAAATGATCACTCTTGTTTCATAAAATATAGGACATTTTCACCTTCTAAAATATGGTAAGGAAAGCGCAAGACCAGTTATTCTGGGAAAAAGGGAGTGACATTTCTACTCAATGTTACACACACTCATATCTTTAATTTTCTCATTTTACCCCAGATAGGTGAAAATTTGGTTAAGATCTGGCACTGACCACTGGACGAGAACTTGGGGTGGAAAAAATGTAAGCCCTTTGGTATACTTTTCAAGATGTTCTTTTAAAAAAAGAGAGGGAGAAAAGATATTCTAGACCCTATTTTAAGAAACATATTGCTAGATGGGAGGGGGTTTGGGGGCTGGGTGAAAAAGGTGAAGGGTTAAGAAGTACAAATTGGTAGTTACAAATGGTCATGGGGATGGGGAGTATAGCATAGGGAATATAGTCAATAATATTGTAATAGCTATGTATAGTGCCAGGTGGGTGCTAGAATATCAGGGGGATGACTTCATAAATTATATAAATGTCTAACCACTATGCTATACACCTGAAACTAATATAAAATAATAAATAAAAAGAAAAAATGGGAAAAAAAAGCAGTTTAAAAAATAAGTCAGCCTATGAAAAGGCTATGAAATGTTCAGTTCAATTGTGAATTATCCCTATAAAATAACAACTTTAACAGATTTTTAAAGTAATTATTAGAATAAACATTATTAACAATTTCATGAACTCAAAAACCACTGAAATACTGCTAAAAAGCATACTTCTGGTTGCGAAGGGAAGATAAGTCAAGCGAAGGCTTCTAGAACATTCTGCTCCTGCCCCAGCACAGAGCCTGGCACAGTGTGAGTCCATGGTAAACTGAGTGAGGTACAGTGCATCCCCCAGGCCCAGGTGCCCTAAATCTGCTCAGTGGCCTGACATCCACCCTGTGAAGACTCAGGCTTCCCTTCCCAGGGGAGAGGGAGGTGCTCGGCCCAGGCACAAGCCAGGGAAGCTGTCATCACAGGAATCTGGGGAAGTGACAGGAGCCAGCCTCTCCCCCCTGGGCTGGAGATAAACACAAATGGTCTCTGATCCCTGTTACCACTAGTTACACCAATCTGGGCAGTGTTTTTATGGGAGTGAGAACTAAATTCCAGTCACTGCTCTTCCATGAACTTGGACAAATCTCTTCCCTCCTCTGAGCTCCTGCTTCCTCCTTTGTGAAGTGGAGGCAAGGAGGTCTTATTTAATCCATGGCATCCAGAAACTAGACTTAAAGGGGGTGATCACTTTACAGACTGGAGTAGTGTGATCAAGAACTCTGGGTCACCCATACCTGGATTCAGATTCTAAATCCAACACTGTATGATTCTATGACCTCTCCAAGCCTTGGTTTCCTCCTGAGATTTTTTTTGAGGTTTAAATAAGATAACACACCTATAATGCCTGGCATATTCTAAAAGCTTAAACATTGCATAAGCTTATTACTTTATGTTTGAGAAGCATAGCAAGAACAAAGACTCCACTGTGTCTTGGTAGATCCCTTAGGCTGCCCTTGGCCTCGGATTATCTGTAATAAGATCATAAAGCTCATGAAAAATTCTCTTCTCCCAAAGACCAACCACAGAAAACTGAAAACCTCTCCTCCACCAACAGCTTTCAGACCATGCACAGAATGTGGCCTGTGTGCGAGCCCCCAGATCCTGACAAACCCACCCCCAGTATCACTCCTTTGGAATGACATTCTAGGCTCGTCACAGTTTGTCCTCAGTCTACCATCTTCTTCCCTACTTTTTTTAATTGAGGTAAAATTAGTATATAACATTATATAGGTTTCAGGTATACAACATTAAAATTTGATATTTGTATACATCACAGAATGATCACCCCCATAAGTCTAGTTTTCATCCCTTACCATACAATTGATTCCCTTCACCCATTTTGCCCTCCCCCCCAACCCCCTTCTCCTCTGCTAACCAGCAGTCTGTTCTCTTTATCTATGAGTTTGTTTTTGTTTTATTTTTTGTTTTGTTTTGTTTTTAGATTCCACGTATTGGTGAAATTATTCAGTATTTGTCTTTCTCTGTGTGACTTTTTTTACTTAGCATAATACCTTCAAGGTCCATCCATGTTGTTGCAAATAGCAAGATTTCTTTCTTTCTTTTTTAATGGCTAGGTAGTATTCTATTATATATACACCACATTTTCTTTATCCATTCATTCATTGATGGACGCTTAGGTTGTTTCCATATCTTAGCTATTGTAAATAGTGCTGCAATAAACCTAGGGTATGGATATCTTTTCAAATTAGTGTTTTTGTAGTCTTCAGATAAATACCTAGAAGTGGAATAGCTAGATCATTTGGTAGTTCTATTCTTAATTTTTTGAGGAATCTCCATACTGTTTTCCAAAGTGGCTGTACCAATTTACAATCCCACCGTGAACAGTGTGTGAGGGCTCTATTTTCTCCACATCCTTGCCAACACTTGTTATTTATCTTTTTGATAACAGCAATTCTAACAGGTATGAAGTGATATCTCATTGTGGTTTTGATTTGCATTTCCTTAATAATTAGTGATGCTCCGATGGCCATCTGTATGTCTTCTTTGGAAAAATGTCTATTCAGATCCTCTGCTCATTTTTTAATTGGGGTATTTGAATTGTTATTGTTGAGTTGTATGAATTCTTTATATATTATGGGCCATATTTTCTTAATATTTAAATATTCATAAACATCTTTTTCCTATTATAGTAGTAGTAAATAATATGTATTTATTGGAATATTATGTATACTTTCTTATATCTTACTTGTACAAATATATTATGAGCATTTACTACATGGTATTAAATATTCTGTAAAAATATTAAGGTTAATGACTCACGTATTATAATATCCTTGTGGATGAATTTCATCATTTAATCAATAATCTACTATGAGTATCTAGATTATTTCCATTTTTTAATTTCCAAATTATGCTTTAGTTAACATATTGATTTATAAGATTTTTTTTAACACATCTAAAATTACTGGCTCCTCCCTCCAAAAGGGTTCTACCAATGAACTCCCCCACCAACAGCACACATGAAGGCCAGATTCACGGCAACTTTGCCCACATGGAATAGTATCACTTTTTTTAAAATGTGGGCATATTTGCTAGGTCAAAAACAAGCCAAAACAACCCATGGTACTCCTGGCCCAGGCACACATGTCCATGTGTTCAAGACCACCCCAGCATGACATATGGGTAAACCCCAGAGATACCATGGGTTCAGTTCCAAACCACCACAATAAAGTGAGTCTTGGTGGAGGGTCTGGCCTTCAATTTGTAAAACATGCAACATCTGTGAAACGTAATATAGCGCAGCGCAATAAAATGAGGTATGCCTGGACAGTCAACAATTCCTACGGCCTCCAGGCCCAGCTCAAATACCATTTCTCCTCAGTCTCTCCCCAGGACCGAGTTGGTTCCTATTCACACTAATCTCCTATTCAGACACACATGTGAGGACCTACCTGGTTACATGTTTCTACTCTAAGGGGCTCCTTAAGGACAGGGGCCGTTTGTGAAATCCACTGTGAGTTTGTCCCAGTATCTTCTGTGATGCCCAGAGCAGTAATTGTAGGAACACGGCCTACGGGCCTGCTCAATTAGAACACACGGAGTGCTTGCTTAACACAACTCCCCAGACCCAGTTCTAGATCTACAGAACTCAAGGCTAGTGTGTGTGCTGAGCAGCTCCAATTTGCAACCTCTAGTTGACTTTGATGCTCGCAAAAGCCTGAGGACACACTGCCCAGAACTGAGTAGGAATCTACGAGCAGCTCTCATGTGGAAAATCCCCAGGTTGGGCCCTGGCTGCTCGCTCCCTCCTCAGAGGTCATGGAGCAGAGTTCACTCTGCAGAGGGAGAGGACAGGAGCAAGGGGGTGATACAGGAATTTTTCTTCCAAAAGTAGAGCCTAGGACTGGGGTGGGACATCCAGACTGAGTGCTGGCAGAGGAATGGCAGCTTCCTGAGACAATGGAAACTTGGGAGAAGAAAGCCTCAGAGGTGGCGGCTAGCAGCACAGGAGGTAGAGAGAGCCCAGGACTGCGGGAGAGGCCAGGAGAACCAGGTTCCATCTTTACTGTGGGACTTTACAGAGGTCCCGTCCTGTCTCTGGACCTCAGTTTCTCTATTTGTGATGGGTCAGGGATGGAACAGATGTCCTCCTCAGTCCTTCTAAACTCCAGGGCAGCCCTTCAACTAAGAAGGCTAGAAGCAGGACCCCTGTATCTTGGTAATATGCACAGTTCTGGGGCCCACCTCCTTGTTGTCAAGCAGACCAGTGTGCTGCTCTGAGTTCAACCTTAAGCAAACTTGGTCTGCAGTAGGACGTGGCTGCCAAAAGCAGACAGAGAGTCAGGGTAGAGTGGAGTACAGGGTACAGTGTCCAGAGCCAAGCAGAAGCCAGACAAGCTCAGAATGGGCCTGGTGAGACCCCATGCTCGCATTTTGGAGGATAAGTTGACAAACTGAAATGTGTCCAAAAGGAATTGATGGAATGTAGAAGGAGACTTAAAACCAACTTACAGGAGGGACTGTTAACAGAATGACAGTTGGTCAGCCTCAAGGACAGGCTCTTAGGACAACCTGGCCACTATCTTCGAATCTCTACAGAACTGCAGAAGCTGCTAGTGTGTCCTCCACAGCTTTGGAGGGCAGATCGTGGCCAAAGACTAGAAGTTTCAAGGGGAAATTTCGATGCAACATGAAGAATTTCAGAACTACCCAAACGGAGGCAGGCTGCCTTATTGGAGGGTGGGGTGTGGTGGTGGCAGTGAGCTCTTCATCATTGGTAGCATGCAAGAAGAGGCGAACTTCATTTTGTAGGTCGAACCGAGTGAGCTCAAAGAACACTCAACTCTAATGGGCTAAAATTCTATAAGTTATCCCTGATGTTCGACAAGTAGAAAACTCCAGTAAGCATGAAGCGTTTAGCTAGTGCAGGGGGTACATAAAAACCACCCACATTAACCAAGCCTCAAGGGCTCTACTGAATATTATACAGACTGCAGTACTTTGGGTGAATTTCCATAGTTCCATACTAAAGCCTCAACTTCCTCCAGATTCTGAGGCTCACCAGGGAACAGCGAAGAAGCCACTCAGATGGAAACTGCCCAGCTCTTCCTGACCTTGGGAAGCCCACCAGGATGGAAGCCCAGAGTAGCCCTGAGGATGGCTGGGCCTCTCCTGAAGACACTTGGTCTAACCTCACTTCAGGAATCATCGCTCCATCCTTTTCATGGGCCTTCAAGGCTCTGCGTATTTCTGATGGAGTGCTTTGGTTTATGTCCTCAGTATTCCCACTGAGCTTGGAGAATTTAGTAATCAAAGGCCCCTTAAGAGTGGACTGAGCTCTTCCCTGTCCCTGTAAACCACAGCCCTGGCTTCCCTTGGCCACATAGTTCTGTCACACACCACCTTGGCCAAGGAAGGCTTACTGGGACGCAGAGGACAGGTTGGAAGGGCCCCTGGAGACAGTTTATTCCAATCGCCACTTCCTATTTCCAGATGGAAAACTGAAGGCCAGAGGTGGGATGGGCAGTAACTAACTTGTCAGAGGCCACAAAGCAAGGGAACAGAACCATAATGAGACTCCAGATTCAAGGCCGAGTCTAGAGTCCCTTCGGTTTCCTTAGTGTACGCATACACCAGACTAATCCAAGTAGCTCAGCGTTTAGGGGACTTAGGGGACGGTGATTCTGAGCCTCAAGAGACTCAGGTCACACCCCTCTGCAGTATCAGAGCTGCCTTTCCGGTGTCTGGACTCTGGGAGGGTGGGGCCCCACCCCACTAGTTTCGGATATGAACAACCATAGTCAGAGCCCATTGGCTGAGGGTGGAGGCAGGAAGGAGGTAGGGGTGGAGGCCCCAGGGGCCCGCTCCAGGGCCTCGGGTGGAGGAAAGGCAGGGCCCGAAAGTTCAAGCTGTTGAGAAAGGTTAGCGTGCACACTCAAATTACAGAGGCTCGTTGGAAAAACAGCATAAACACCAGCCTCAGCTTCCCAAACTTTAAGATGGGCAGAAGTATTTCGCCAAAGTAATGCCTGGATTCGATTTCATTTTCACATTGCCAGGGACACTTAAGATGTAGTTCCACTCATTCATATTACACAGTGTGGCATCAGCACCACCCACTGCCTGCCTGGCAATGGGCAGACGGAGCTGCACTGGGGGCACTGCTTATTGTCTGAACACCTGTAGTGCCTCCAGAGCATCCCAAATCAGGGGCTGATGTGGTCTCCATTGCTCCTGTTTCACTGACTGATGAAAGAGATCTCGGGGGAGGATGGAGCCACTTCCCTCTTAAGCACCTGCTAGGCCAGACCACACGAGACAGTTGAGCAGGCCTCCTGTGCAGGGCCCAGCCCCTCGTTCACAGATGGAGGGGGCTAAGGCCTAGAGAAAGGCTTTCTAATAGACCACAGACCTTTTCTTCCTCCCTGGAGCCCACCTCTTCCTGTCCCCTATCAGCTCCCCAGGGTGTCTGCCAGTTACGATCGCCTTAGAGGCCTGGAGCTGGCAAAAGCACCCAGCACCACTTCTGACATTTGGGTCAGCCTGGCAGGCAGGATTCTGAAGGAGCTGGACAGAAAATGGTGTCAGTGGCCAGGGTGGGGGAAGAGACAGGCTGAGGGCACAGATACACTGCTGATACACCTGTCTCCCCAACCCAATGGCAAACTCCCCAGTGCGAGTCCAGTGTTGAGGACCCTGGCTTGCCATTCACTTGCTGTGTGACTTTGGGGGTGCGCCCTCCCCTCTCTGGGCTTCTCTTTCCTCCTTTCTGTGGCATGGAATTGGGCTATGGCAAAGGTCAGAGCCTTTCTGGTTTGGACATGCCATGGATATAGAGAAGGGGCAGAGTGAGGTCATCCTGACACCTCAACTTCTATCAATCCTGTCATGCTCATTTGCTCTGGGCAGAGCTGGTAGGTTGACACACTCAGCTGTCAGTGCCTGCAAGAAGAGGGCTTCTCCGGAGGACAGGATAAAAGGGCCCTTGCTCAGGAGGGCCTGGGTGGGGGTCCTGAGCCAAGTGGGGAGGCAGTAAAAGGGAGGACCTGGAGCAGAGGATGACAGAGAGCTCAGTGGCCACCTCCCAGGTTACATGCTGCATGCTCACCACTCAGCGATTGCACTGCCAGCAGAGAGAGGCCCCATTAGAGAGGACAGTGGCACCTACAAGATGCTCGGGGCAGAGTCATTTGTAATAGGCAAACCCTGGAATCTCCTCATGTCCATGACAGTGCACCGGCTCAATACACCGAGGTGCATAATACTATGCAATGTCACTCACACGTTTAAGAAAACATGAAGTAGATCTTTACTTACAAAGATGGAAAGGCATTTGGTAGAATATCAATATGCAAAACAAACTATTTCTATTGCTCCATAAATGCACAGAAAACATACCTAGAAAAGCACAAAGAGATGTCAGTCGTCATCTCTAGAGAAAGGACTAAAATTGTTGTGGTCAAGGAAGGGGAGCTTAATTTTACCTGAATTCTTAAAAATTTTAAAACAATATAGCATATCCAAGTTTTACTGGTGTACAAAGAAATTAATAAGAAGAAGAAAAAAATACCTCTCTTGGAACCACAAAGCAGCCGAGGCAGTCATCTGACAGATGGGAAATCGAGGCTTAGGGAGAGCACACCTATTTGAGATCATACAGCAAGCAAGTGAAAGAGGCAGAAGTAGGATCCACTCTTGACTCCCAGTCCAGTGCTCTTTCCTCTGTAGATGCTGCAGCTGGTGTCCAAAAGTATTTGAGCCTTGTCCGAACACCTCCTTGCTTGCTATGCTCCCTACTTTTCTGCCAAACCAGGGTTCCAAAGGGAGGTATTGGGTTCTTGTCCCCATTTTGACTGGTGGCAAAGCAGATGTGGAGTATGAGATGGTGGAAATAATTAACTGTGGGATATATAAAGGTCCTAGGGCAGCTGTAACAAATTAGCAGAAAGTTGGTGACTTAAAATGACACATGTATTCTCTCACAGTTCTGGAGGCTAAAAGTCCAAAATCAAGGTATCTGCTCGCTGGTGGTTGCCCCTGGAGGTTCCGTGGAAGGATTCGTTGCATGCTTCTCTCCTAGCTTCTGGCGGTTGCCAGCCCTCTTTGACATTCCTTGGCTTGTAGATGCATCACTCCAATCTCCGCTTCTGTCATCACGCGGCCTTCTCCCTGTGTATCTGTGTCCAAATTTCTCCCTTCTTATAAGGACACCAGTCATTGGATTAGGGCCCACCATAATCCAGTATGACCTCATCTTAACTGGATTATATCTGCAAGAAACCTTATTTCAAATAAGATCATGTTTATAGGTTCTGGCTGTACATGAGTTTTGGAGGGACACTATTCGGGTAACTTTTCTGATGTTGGGGCTACTTCCTTAAGGAGGAAGCAGAGGATGGGTAGCACAGGCGTGGAGAATGGTGGGGAAGTCTATAAGGTTCAGACACACTCAGTGAAAAAGTAGTCCACCACTGGGCAGAAGGAATATGGAAGTAGGTCACTTTGTCAGTCTGGGGAGCGGAGAGAAGCACGGACAAGGGTTGGTGTTTTATGTATTGTAAGGTGTGTGGCCTAGATGTTCTAGAAGAGTCAAGTCTGACAATAAAGTGACACAAGATAAATGATTTTTAGGGATTAAAATTCACCTGGCAAGAGAAGTAGAATGGCTCGTCTTCGGGTAATGGACAGATTTAGATCCATTTATGCTAAAGATGGATGGATAATCTCGCTCCTTCTCTTCTCTATGCCCAGGGTGGGGTTTATAGGCGCTCCCCATCTCCTCACCCACACTTGTGCTCCCTGGCTGGCCTGTCCCCCCAGGTTGACTATCTGGGAAGGCTCATTGTGCTCTGAGGGTAGAAAAAACTGAGAGGACAAAGTGCAGGCTTTGGGGGTAGAAACCCAAGTGTACCCCAAGATGTCAGAGGCAGGGCTCAGGCCACCTGTCAGATAGTTCCTTTTATTTGGAGGTCCCCTACATTTTCCAAGTTGATTGTTTGAACATGACCATTCATGAATGTTCTACTGACTCTCCTCAGAGCAGGGGTCGGGGTGCGGGGGGGAGTGGGGAGCGGTGTCACCATCTTGACTTGCCTGCTTCTCAGAACTACTTTGAACTTTTATCTTTTCTGTCTTTATTACAACCAAAAACCCCCACCAGTGCTGATGTGAAACACGGGCCCCAAACTCAACACCCAACTGAGGTAAAGGTGAGGTCCTTAGGTGGCTGGGGGCAAACCAGGCACTCAGGGGACCTACACAAGCCTCCTGGGAATTCAACTACAAAGGAAAAAAGAACAGAATTAAAAATACGTACATGTGTAGACAAGGTGTTACCAAGGGTTGTGTCTCCAAGGCATGGATAATTAGGAATTTTTCTAATGGGTTTTAGGTCACAGTGTACATATGTTCCTTTATAACACAGGAATCTGGTCCCATTTCATAAGGTTTCAGAGTGCATATGTATGGAAGCCTGTATTGGCTTTAGCTGGGATGATTTTGGAGGCGGGGAGGGGCACTGTTTTCTGGGTTGGGTGAAAACCACTAACTCAGAGGCCACATACATGCCAATGTCCCCACAATACTTGGGGCAGAGGGCTCAGTGCCGGGGAAAGGCATCTTCCTTTCATGCCCCCTTACTGTCCCACCCTTGGCAAACTGAGTAAAAGATTCAGACTCACTCTATTCCCACGGGGCACGAGTCAGGACCCGCCCCTCATATGCTCCACTCACTCTAGCACGTGGTCGAGCACCAGCCGCCTCCGAACCCAGCCCAGATGCCATCCCCCGCAGGAGGCCTTCCCTCACCCCCTATGCTCACTTCTGAACGCACAGCTGCACTCTACCAAGTTAGGATGAAACACAGGACAAGGACACTCAGGAATAATGAGGGTAAGTGTGGGAAATTTAAACACTCAGTGGTCCCAACTGGTTAAACAAGCCACGGGATAGCGACAGAACATTAGGTGGCCATTAAAAGTCATGTTTTCACGGACTATTTAACATGGGAGAATGCCCCCAGCAAAATAGCAGGTAAGTAGAATATAACCATTTAAAATATATTCTCAATTTTATAAAACTGTATATTATATAGTAGGAAAAGCAGTAGAAAGAATGACACTGAAATGCAAACAAAGGCTATCTCTTAATGGTGGGATTAAAAGCAACTTTTAAGCTTTACACTTTTCCAAATTTTGACTCAAATAGGATAATAATCAGAATAATTAGATTTCTTAAGTGGAATCCTAAATATTTGCTAGTTGTAGGCTTGCATCCTCTCTTCTATTCTTGCTAAAATATCACCTGACCTCTGCTTGAACTCCTCCAGAGATGGGGAACTCACTATCCTTCTTCCTCATGAGAAGGAGAATCTGGTTCCCTTTAGCTTCCCCTCACTGGCCACAATTCTGCCTTCTGGAACGACAGAGAACTAGGCTGTTTCTCATGTCCCTTGACAAAACTTCAGAGGTTCAAAAGCAGTGGCCAGGCTCCAGGCTCCATCCTCCCAACCCCAACAGCCTTCCAAGGATGTCGACATCCCTCTGATTCCCACATCTTCGTTTGCTTTCTGTAGGTACAATACAGGCAGTGATGTCCTTAAAGGTAACTTCATCTCCCTATGACATTACCTACATTCTCTCTAGTCAAGGGCATACCACTTGCCAGTCAGTGTATCAGGGACTCTATTATACACATCCCTTCATCTAATCCTTAAAGTAACACTATGACCCAGGAGCTAATATTATGCCTATGTTACGAATGAGAAAACTGAGGCATGAAGAGGCCACATCCCTTCCATGGTCACATACTGGATCTGTGATGGAGCCAGGACCGAAGCAGCACTTAGCCCAGAGCCTCGTGTGCCAAGTTAAGAAATGGATACGTGAACTCATGCCGTTAGTATCTCTGTTTGTGTCTCAGAATTATTTATGCCCATGCAGGCTCTTCCATGTCACTCGCTTCTTCATCTCTCCCTCTCTCTCACCTGGCCTGCTACCTGGAAGTGGTCATGAAGGGTTACTGAAAGACCGACCCATGGGAAACCTGTTTCCTGAGGCCCAGGTTTGGGACCAGTGCTGAGCCAAGTTCTCTGACACCCTGCTCAGGACCGTGGCGCTGTGGCCAGAGCCAAAGCCCTGGGGCCTGGGCAGCTCAGACGTCACACAAAGCATATGCACGCGGGGTTGAGCTTGAGGCAGTAGGTGCTCCTCCCCACCACTGCCCAGAGGGAACTGGTAACCTGTCAGGGATGAAAAGCCCTACATACTCCCCTGTCACTCCCACAGGAAAGTCCATGGAAGGCTTGTTTCCTTGCCCCCTATACTGTCTGCCCAGCCGTTTCCCAAGTCCTCCAGGGAAACATGGCCATATCAGCCATGGTCACTGACAAGACAGGTTTCAGAAGGACCACACAACGCAGACAGTTCCTCAGTACCCACCCCCATTGTGCTAGGAATCCCCACTCATTCATTCACCAGGATTTCAACTTGTCTCAATAAGGCAGTGACTTAGCCTCCCAATGGAGGCTAAGGCCACCAGGCACTGTAGACCACAGAACTCAGCAAACTCACAGATCCTTGAACCTGGAGGGACCTTGAGAAGCCCTAGTGGTCAAGCCCCTGTCCTTAGCCAGGGTAGATCCCGCTGAAAGCTCTGGCTTCATTCCTTGATGCCTGCCACATCCATGCTCCATAATGAGCCCCGCCACACTGAACTTTCTCCTGCTCAGCCTCTGCTTCAGGATGTTCTCTCTGCCTCAACTGGGTAACTCCTACCAACCTTCAACACTCAGTCAAGGCATCCGCTTCCCGCCCCCAATCCAAAAGCCTTCCTGTATTGCCCAAGGCTGGATGAGCCACTCCTGTTGCATTGTGGCTAAGCCCTAGCCCAACTCTTTTTTGGTCCTCGTTCACTCACCCGAATATTTACATAGCACCTGCTCTGTGTTCTGCACCAGGCGATGAACACTGGATGTGCAGAAAAACAAGCTCAGCTGCACAGCTTTGTCATCAACTGACTCTATAACTTCAGACATGTCACTCCCTAAATCTGTTTCCTCACCTGTAAATTGGGGAAGATGCTGCAGCCCAGCCTCTTTCTAGGGCTTTTGTGAGCTCTGCAGGATATGAAAAGTGCTCTGTAAACTGCCACTCTGGGGGAGTCACTGTTGTCATGACCCAGCCCCCTGCAGTCTGAGCTCATTTTTGTATATACCATCCTTAGAGCCCCCTCCCTCAGGGGGCTGGTAGCCCATTGGGGATGGGTTTGGGAGCTCAGGGTTTGGCACCTGGATGAGACATTGGGCATGAACATAAAACACGCATGAACTTTAAACAAAACTGGCATTGCTGAGGTAGGGAATACATGACAGCCTGCTCTGAGGCAACAGGGTGAAGACTTTTATGCCAAAGGGCTTTGAAATTATTTCATTAAGAATTCACCAGGAGTACAGGGTAGGGGTTGAGACCAAGAACACTGGACCAGGGGGACTGGATGCTGGGGTTCTGCTCTAAGTTGCTCTGTGACATCAGTCAGAACCCTTCCCTTTTCCAGGCCTTAACCTCAATCTGTACACTGGGTGCTCCATTGGAGGTGGTAACCTAAGCCTTGCCCACTCGGAGAGTCAGTGCAGACTTCACTTGTCTTTCACAGTTTGGAACTGGGATCCAGTTTAGGGTGTGCCAGGGACAGACAAGGGCAGCCTGGTAAGGCTCTCAGAAGGGCCAGGAGGCATGGGAACCCGTGCTCACTGAGGTCTCCTCTTCCAGCCTGCAGAAGGTCAGGCCTGGCACAGGGCTCCTCCCACCACTTCATTGTTGGCCCACTCTGTAGGCTAAAAGGCTGACACAGGTGCAGAGAACACAAACTTCCCAGATTGTTAGACTCATCCCCCTCTGTCTCCAGATCAAAGGAGAAACTGAGGCTCAGAGAGTGGTAAGGGCTTGCTTGAGGTCACAGAGCATGTTTGTGGGAGAGCCAGGGCCTAAACCTAGGACTGCTGTTCATCATCTCCGTTAGTTTCAAGCCAGGTTCAGGTTTATCTGCCCATTACCCTTGTCAGCCAGCCTTCTGCTTCTGCTGATAGAAGCCTCAGTTTCCTTGTAGCCAGAGAAGATATGAAGATTTCAGGGTCAGTGCTCGGCGAGATTTTTTTTTTTTTTTTTTTGAACTGGGAATAAAGGAGGAACAAGGAAAGCAAGGGAGGCATTGTACTTGGGACCAAAACTCCTTTTCCTGGAGTAGGCACAGGGCAAGGAATAAGATCATCTAGGTTGGGGACAGGACTGAATACCCAAGAGGCAGAAAGGCTGGGGCACAAGCCAAACAGGGGCAGAGGGAGACTCAACTTCAATAAAAATTTAATAAATATGCTCACAGTTTGGGGCTTCTCAGGGTCTCCAGGGAACTGATCATCAAGTTTATGGGATCACCTATTCCCACCTGGCTGAAGGGAAGGCAGGAGCAGCGGGAAAAGCCGGGACTTCCTACTCTGCGCCTCAGGAGGTTGTCCTTCTGGCTCGAGGCTCTGAACCTTCTGGGCTTGTCAGACCCCAAGGGGCAGCTGGTCCCACTGCAAGAAATCCGAGTAGCGTCTCCTGGGCCCTAACCCAGCTCTGAGGCCCCTTGGGGGAGGGACAGGAAGGCAGGGAAGGGCAGCAGGCTGTAGATCTCTTCCCTCTTTGGCCCCTCCCAGCTCCCCCCAAGAACAGCCCACATGCACCCGCTCTGGGGCCAGAAGAGGCTCTAATACCAGCGATTCTCAAACTTTAAAGCTATTGTAATCACCTGACTCTCTTGTTAACTATTAGGTTCTGTTTTAGCAGGTCTGGGGCAGAGCCTGAGATTCTGCATTTCTAACAGGTCCCACGCGATGCGGATGAAGTGAATCCGTGGACCACTCGCCAAGTAGCGGCCCCTTAGAGATGATCTGCCTTCGTATGGTGGCAAAGCCGAAGGGCCAGAGAGGTCAAGTCACTTGTCCATGCCCACACAGCCCCAGACCGAAAGGAAAAGGCACCTGCCACAGGCAGCAGAGATTTCCCCACTCCGGCAGCCGGAATTAGCTGCCCTTCCCGGGCCCAGGAGCGGTGTTTGTAAACTGGGCTGCCCCGCGCGGCTCAGCCCGGGGCCGGGGAAAGAGCGCCGCCTGGCCGAGCCCTCCCCACATCCCTCGGTGCGGGCCTCGGGCAGGTCTCCGCCTGGCACCCTCGACCGACCGAAGGGAGCCCGCGACGCCGAGTGTCCTCTGCGCCGGAGCGGTTCCACACTTCCCCTCCCCTTGGAAGGCAAACTTCTCTGCCAGCGTCCTTTACCTTTTTGGGGGGTTTGCAGCAGCTAAGCTTGCTGTGTCCGCAGCCCATTATCCTCCGGGGGCTCCCGGACGCCGCCTCCCAACTCCGGGGCCCCCAGAGGACCTTGCCGTCCCGGCCCTGCTGCCCGCTCCGCGCTCGTCAGCCAGGGCTGCCGGCGAGACCCTGAAACTGAACCTGAAAGCGCAGACTTGAGCCAGAGCCCGGCGACCGCGCGCCGTAAATACCCGAAGAGCAGGGCCTCTGCGAAGCCGCTGGGGCTCGCGGTGCCACGGCTCCAGGCAGATGACCAGAATCTTGTAAATGTTAGGAACCTTAGTCCCAGGCAGAAAAGATCCCTGTGAGCAACGGATGCTTTTCTGGGCCCCCAATAGAGAAAAGGCCAGGAAAAAAATTAAAACAGTTTTTTTTATTAAACACAACAGCTGCCATTTATTGAGGGCTTCTTCTGTCCCGGTTCCTTTACATATGTTATTTCTATTTCTTGCCATCTCCTTGCAACAGAGGTGTTATTGCTTCCATTTTACAGGTGAGGAAAACGAGGCTCAGAGATGTGACTTGCCTAAGCTCACGTAGCTACTGGTAGATACCAGAGCCCAGACAGAATACAATTTTAACTCTGCAACCTAAGCTTTAAATCACGTCCTTACAAATACATAACACTAAATTTAATTGCAGTGCCTCCTCACTTCTGGGTGGACAGCTCTTTCCAGCTCACAAGCATCTGTGATATCCTACTCTATCCATCTTGGATAGATGTTATCCATCAAGACAACCTCGTGTGGCAGGGGCAGTGGGAATAAGGAACACAAAATGTCAATGTCTGGAAAAAAGAACTTTTATCTACCTTCACTTTGTTACTAAGATTTCTAGAAATGGCAATGCAGAAAAAACACCTAACTTTGAAAATCAGTGTGCGTGTATGTCTGTGTGTATATCAGGAAATTTTACAAGGCCCAGAGACACTTGGAAAGGGGTGTTGATGAAAGGGAATTATAGTCATGAATGGGGAAAGAATATGAATCCACAAAAGAACTTTCCCCTCCACAGAATATAAGACTAATTGCAATAAGTTCTAAGACAGGAAACTAAGGATGCAGGTGAAGGAAAAATAATATAGGATGATGTTCATAAAGTATGGGCCCAAGTCAGCAGCATCAACGATACCAGAGAACTTTGTGAGAAATATAAATTCTCAGACCTACAGATCTTAAACTCTGGGGATGGGGCTCAGGAACTATAGCTTCATAAGCCCTCCTGGTGATCCTGATCCATGCTAAAGTTTGAGAACCACCTGCTGTAGGATGGGCTAAACAGGTAACAAGAAAAGAGTATGTGCTTAAATTAACAATGTTTATTGAAACAGTGCTAGTGACTTAATCAAAACCAAAACCAAAAACAGCCAAAAAAACCCACAAACAAACCAAAAACCAAAAAAACAAAACAATCTAAATAGCTAAGAAAAGAAGTTGGTTAAATAAATTATGATCTATCCATAAAAGTAGAATGTCGTGTAACCAGTAACAATATTAATGAGGATGAATGTTTTAAATGTTATACAATATAATAAATTCATTCTCATTTTAAAAATATATTAATAGTGATTACCTCTGGATGGATGCGATTTTCGATTTTTAAAACCATTCTTTATTTTCTTACATTAAAAATGAGTATGCACTTATTACTAATGAAATAAGAAAATTACTATTGTAATAAGAAAAAGTTAAAAAAAATTTTAAGCCCATATTTGAGACTAAGACTAGTTTTTTCACCATCCAGTCATAGTCAAGTATGTGAAATCCCAAAGAAATAGATAATGAATCTTAATTAATTAAGTAGGAAACCAACAAAAAGGACAAAAATGACCAAAATGTGTGTGGGGAGAGTATAGCCAGTAATGCCCTGTGTGATCCTGAGCCAACTGTTTCCTCTTTTAGAGACTTTCCCATTTAAATATTGAAGAGCTAAACTTTCTAAAATTGATCTTGATTTGTAAAGTCAATAGTGGAAATCAATAACCTGTGCTGGTGAGTGGGACTAGAAAGGCTTGTACCTGCAGCCTCTGTTCTCAGGAGGTCCTACCTCCAGCTCCTTTGAGCCTCAGGGGAGACCAGGCTCAGATTTCCCACTTTCACATAACTTGTCTTTTTGGTTATATGCTTTGAAGTTCCTGCCTGAGAAAAAAATCTCTGAAGAGGTGTTTGTTTGTTTTTGTTTTGAATACGTTGCTAATGAGATTTTTAGTGGTTAATGTACCTGCCAGGTTAGGTTAGATTTTGCTGCAGCAATGAAAAACATAAAAATCTCAAACTAGGTTTTGCTCGCACTACATGTCCAGCATGGGAAGGCAGCAGACTCTGCTTCACAGAGACATTCTACACCATCCTGTGATGCAGCCATCCCAACACCATGGCTCCAGGGTTTGCCAGGGCAAGAGAAGAGAGTGTACAGAGAACGGTGCATGGAGTCTTAAACACTTCCACTAGGCAGTGACACCAATTAAGTCCACCACATTTAGTTGGCCAAAGCAAGTCACACAGTCATGCCCAACTTCCAGGGGATGGGGAAGTGCAACGCATGTCCAGAAGGAGAGGAGAAGCTGAAATATTAGTGAACATCACTAAAGTCTACTGATAGATATCAAAAGCAGGTACTATAATGTGCCCATTTCTTAGACAAGTTGGATGATGAACTCCCCCTAGTCTGCTCAGGATTTTCCCACTTCTAGTACTGAAAATCCTATGTTCCAGGAAACTCCTAAGTCCTAGGCTAGGCTTTGTGTAAAGGGGTAAAAATTGAGGACGGGGTGGGCTCTCTTGAGATAGATTGGAAAGAATGATACAGGCATTATCCTGAAATTCTTTCATCAGAAAAGTACAATATACCCATAGCTTAAAACTTTTGCATAGAATTTAGGGTAGTTCAAAATCCCTGTGCAGCCCAACGCAGTGGGGCTGTGTGTGGATCCCAGGTTAAGAACCTCTCAACTCAGCAGTTGCCAAACAGCTTTCTAGTCTCGAAAGCTTTTTCTGATTGAGTTGTTCTGATTGAGCCCAATCATTCCCCAAATATGTGTTGTCTTTCTTCACTATCCATCTCTATGGGTTCTAATTTTACCTATACATCGAATAGCAGCTCAAATGTCCTCCTTCTGAAAGCCTTGCAGCACCTGTTCTACAGTTTTCTTGGCACACTTGAGAGTTTTCTTCTGAGTTACACTTGTTTGTGTGCTCTGTGTGTCCTCCTTAATGGACTAAAGGTTACACAGTTCTGTCTCCTCCCTCCTCACTTATTAGATTGTGGCAGAGATTTCCAGCCACCTTACTCAACTTTCATTCTTCCCTCTTCCTTAGTTACAGAATCCTAATATTCTCTGGGACAGCAACAGGCTACTTACCCAGCTTCCCTTGCATCTAGGGGTGGCCAGTGATATGTAAGGGGAAATTACTGGTTGGAGCTTCCAGGAAAACTTTTAATAGGAAAATGACTCATCTGGGAGCAGAGATCTTCCTTTACTTACCCACCCCCCCGCCCCACTCTTCCTGCCTGGAATACAGACATGATGGCTGAATTCCAGCAGTCATTTTGTTACCCTGAGCAAAAAGATGGGAGATGCCTTGGTCTCTCTGATAAATTTATGGAGCCTCTATACCAGCCTTGATCAGCTGCTTCTTAACTTTTTCACACAGTGGAATAAACAACAAATTTGTTTAGGCCACTGCCATTGAGTTTCTGTCACAGCAGCAGAATGCAATTTCTAAACAATTCCTGGTCATTAATTAAGATTTGTTACATTAAATTTAATTAGAATAATTACTCTTAGAGATGCTGAATATATCCCAGCTTCAGTTCTGGAGGTGGGAAAGGAGGGTCTGCTGAGAAAGTTACCTTAGATTTGCCAGACTCTTGATGGAAATGTTGCTTTTGACAGCTTCCTCTTGGAATATACATAAGAGAAGGAAATGAGAGGAAACCTACAATTATTGAGTCCTTACTTGTCTACTGGAGTGTTGATCAAGGAATGGGCAGACTCAGTTGCTCCAGAACCATCTGGGCATTTTTGGTTACAATGCAGTTTCCTTGGAGCCCTCTCTCCTTTCCCACCCATTGAATCAGATCCTGGAGGATGACTCATGAATTTTCACACTAAAGTTCAAACGTTGTTACTCCAAAGGTTGCAGTGGGTCATCTCACCAGGGAATCGAATTGCTACATTAATTGTATTAAATTGTGTTGAACTGAATTAATGGGGAAGTCCTTGGAAAGGAGAACTGAGTCTGAGTAGTGCTAATTAGTGAGAAGCCACCCCTGCCTCTTTCCCCAAGAGAACTGTAGTTTGGAATTTGAGGCTGCCTTGGTAGAGGTGACAAGATTCGTGTTACCACTTTCTTTACCAGCAAATGGTGATCCACGTGAACAGTCATTGGTTCGGGAAAACTGCACATCACCTCTTTAAGCAGGCTCTGGTCATGAGGCTACCAGTAATGAGCAAGAGTGGATATTTCTCCACAGCAGTGGTTCTCAGAATGTGGTCCAAGGGTCAGCAGCACCAGCATTTCTTGGGAAGTTGTTAACAATGCGAATTCTTGGGCCCCACCACCCCACACATCAGAAACCACTGGCTGTGGGGCCCAGGAATCAGTGTTTTACAAGTTCTCCAGGTTAAGTCCAATGTATGCTGCTGTTTGAGCTGCTTCGACCTTTCTGACCTCCTAATGTCTGACAGCCATTTTAGTGGGCACAGAGATAAGAGTGGGGTCTAGGGCTTACTAAATCTATAGGTGAGCCCCATTTTTCAGATCAGAGATGGATATTCCACGGAGCCTTCAGGATATGGCCTGGTTTTACCTAAGTCAGCACGTACTTGTCCCCTCCTACAGTCTGTCCCCTCATATCGTTTATCAAAGGACTATGTTTGCACCTTCTGCACGTTCCTACCTGACATTGCATTCTCAACTCCATTCAGTTCGAAACATATTTACTGTACATCCTTCTCAGTGGGAATCCTAGTTTCCAGCAGCCCACCTCATTCTTTGATTTGAAAAATGAATATTTTTCCACCTATGTCACCTGCTATTTAATCACAGTATAAGCAACCTTTTCTACTACATTCTGCCCTAACCCCTTCCTTCTGGAAAATTCAGTATTTCCCAGCCCTGATGTCGCCTTCCTTGCTCCACTCCAATGGGAACATCTCACCCACATGAAACTAAGTAAAATGAGAGTCAGAGGAAGGTGAGGACAGGGGCTGTGTTTTCCAAGACAAAAATTGAAAAACATAACTTGGCAAAGGAATTTGTGACATTTATATTTTTTATTGACTTGGTCTTTATTTACTCATTTACTCTTTGCTAACATATTGGAATTCCTGGGCATCTAAATAGTTTATGGGGACAAGAAGGTAGCATATTTGTCAATAGGAGTGGCCCAGATCATATAAGAGGTATAACTGAGGTCCGAGGCTTAAAACCTGAATGCCTACAGACCTGGATCAGTCCATAAATGAGCGGGCCAGCATAAGATGGGGTGGGATGCAAACTGGGAACCACGTACCCACCAAAAGGAGCGCAGGTGGATGTGCTGCAGGGAACAGATGTTAGAAGGAAACGAAGGCTCCAGCTGGCCTGACTTTCCAGTTTTTCAAGAGAAACTAGAAATCTGTTTTTTTTCTTTCTTTATTTATTCTTCATTAGTTTTATGCTTTAAAGCATAATTATTTTTTATTTTTATTTTTCAATTAGAGTTGACATTCAATATTATTTTATATTTGTTTTAGGTATTTCGTAAATGTAAAATCTCTCTTTTTCTCTCTCTTATATATAAACACACACATGAACCATGATGAGAGCTAAACCAAATATTTAATGTTTTCTGGAGGTTACATTGCCTCTGGTCCAGGTAGCCAAATAATGCAACAAGGAGTATGGGAAAATATTATGAAAGCAAAAGGAGCACCTAATTCTATCTGGGAGATAAAAGGGGAGGGCAGGCTTCACAGAGGAGGTGATGTTTGAGCTGGGCTATGTAGATTAAGTAGGGGTTCTCTTCATCAAGAAAGTGGGGAAGTATAACTACGTGAGGTGATGGATGTGTTAACAAACCTGACGGTAATAATCATTTTGCAACATATACATGTATAAAATTAAAATTAAAAAAAAATAATAAAAAAGAAAGTAGGGAAAAACACTGAAGCCCAGTGCTGTGTGGGTTTTCAGGCAGGCTCGGTGGCTCAGTGTGGCTGGAGCACTGGGCAAATGAGGAGAGTGAGGGAGACACAGTTAGACTAGGAGAGGCCTTGAAGGCCTGACCAAGATATTTTTACTTTATCCTGGGGGGAATGGGAGTGTCATTAACTGATTGAAGTTATACATGGTCACTCCGGGGCTCAGGTGGAGGGTGGACAGAAAGTGCCATCCTGGAGCTGTCAAAGGTCTACTGGAATGGTCCCTGAGGGAGCTGGTGCGGGTCCAGAAGGACTGCAGCCCTCAGGTCCAGCTCAGGCCCGGCCCTTCCTGGGCTGCAGCCTGGTATAATATAGTAACTACGGCGGGTGCTGCACCAGAGTGTGGGGTGCTGCGGGTAGGCGGAGAGCAGTTTCCTCTCCTCTCAGCCTGGGAGGTGGCTGCCAGCAGCAAGCAGTGTTGTGGTTACCAGGGCCTTGGGTTACAACACATGTTTGTTTTTTAAAAACGTTGCAATACCTTTTAAATCAGGGCCCTGGACAGGATCCAAGGACAGTAGCAGGACCAGCCCCTGTGTCTCTTCTTAAAGAAGCAGCTGCAGAGGGAGGGAGCCTTTGGAACCCGGACTGCAGGGAGGGACTGAGTTCAGGCAGGGCTCAGAAGCTGGGCAATGGTGGAAGGAGATCAAATCTGTAGCTCATCTCTTTACCTCTCTTCCCTCTTCAAGGCACTTTTGGGTCTGAAACACTTGAAGAAGATGAGCAGTCTTCCAAGCTGTCTTGGAAAACTAGAAGCAGTGGTAGAAGTCCCCAAGAATGTAGGGTCCAACTCCTTAGGAGGAAAGACTTTCCAACCAGTCCAGGATTTAAGGGCCCAGCCTGATAGGGAGTGAGAGCCTCTTTGTGAGAGATAGGCAGAAGCTAACATCGGTAGGGCATGTTGGAAAAACCATGGAAGAGTCTGCTGGGGTAGGAGTCCTGAGGGAATGGATGCTTAGATCCATTTTGCTTGCGACTAGAAGGGATCCTTGTGCCTTTTCAGAAACAAAAGTGATTCCTCCAAGGAGTCAAGATTGGGATTCAAGAGACTTTCATTCTGCTGTACTGTTGATGGGAATGTAAAATGGTGCAGGCACTATAGAAAACAGTATGGAGGTTTCTCAAAGAATTAAAAATATGGTAATATGATCCAGCAATTCCACATGGAAACAACCTAAGTGAAAACTGACAGATTAATGGATAAAGAAGATGTGGTGTATACTCATACAATGCAATATTATCCAGCCTTTAAAGAGAAGGAAATTCTGCCACTGGTGACAATATGGATAAACCTGGAGGACATCATGTGAAGAGAAATAAATCAGTCATAGAAGGAAAAATACTGCACAGTTCCACTTATATGGGGTATCAAAAATAGGCTCATAGAAGCAGAGAATGGAAAGATGGTTCTAAAGATCCATGGCATGACAGACTGGCTGTAGTTAACAATAATTTATTGTGCACTTAAAATTTGTTAAGAGGGTGAATCTCATATTAAGTATTCTTACCACAAAAAGCAAAACAAAAACAAAAAACAAAAGGGCACAAGGAAATTTTGAAAGTGATGGATATGTCTATTATCTTGATGGTGGTGACAGTTTCAGGGGCGTATCATATGTCCAAACGCATTGAATCATATACATTGAATATACAGTTTTTTTTGTACATCAATTATATCTCAAGAAAGTTGTTCTTAAAAAAGAGATTTTCATTCTTTGCTTGCTATTGATTTGCATTTGACCCTGGACAACTTACATACATTTGTTTATCTGGTCTCACACCCACACCCTCCCCTTTATCCAGTGCTCAGCATGGAGTAAGCTCTAGCAAAGATTTCCTGAACGAATGGATGAATGAATGAATGAATGAATGACTTGGATTAGATCTGAAGTTGAATTAGAATCAGCAGCCTTCAGAGTTTACATAAACCTGAAATACATTCACGATTGTGTACATATAAACAATTTTTTTCTGGGTAGAGGGTCTATAGCTTTAGTCACCATCACCATTGTTTATTGAGAATTTATTATGATATGCTAAGGTCTTTACATACTTTATCACATTCAATATTTAGGAACCATGAGGAAGATTGGATGGGTTACAAATTCCACTGCACTAAAGTGGAAACTCAGGTTTGGAGAGTGTAAGGACTTGCTTAGGGTGTATCTGGATTTGAACCCAGGTCTACTGGACTCCACAATCTTAGCTCTAAACCACCATGATAAATTACTACAGCTTCTCAAAGAGATCTGTGACCCCAGAAAGTGAAGAGAAAACATTCTATGGCCTTAGAGTTCTAGTTCTCTGAGGGACCGTGGGGAATGTGGAGTAAGGGGTGGAGATGGAGACGAAAGCAAGCCAGCCAGAGCAGGACAGAGCCCACGCCAACAAGGGCTGCTATTTAGAGCCGCCCCAGAGCCCCCAGAAAGGATGATAAGGGGATGGGCAGGGAAGAGCTGTTGTAACAGGAGCCCGGAGAGTGGGAGGGGGCTATCTCCTCCTCCGCCCCTGCTGCCTCCAGCTCACCCTGTCGCCTGATGTCTAAATAAGGCTTAGAGGCACATTCTAGGCAGCTAAAAATAAACTCAGGCTCCCCCTCCTGCCCTTGGGCTCTGGCGACCTCCCCAGCCCTGTCAAGGCTCCCCTTGGCTGGACCAGCTCTTGGGGACACGCCCTCGGAGCTATAGAATGGGGTCTCTCTGGGGACCCCAGTGTTCTGGTGTGAGAGTGTCCTACTACAAGAAGCCCTGGACCAAAGTCAGGACGCCTGGATCCTACTCTTGGCTTTGCCTAACAATCCTGGACAAGTCCGTTTTCTCGGAACCTCAGTCTCCTCACGTAAAATGCGGATGTTAGAATGATGATATAAAGCCATGGCATTTTTTGAATGAAGTCGGAATCCCACACTCTGGGATCAAACTTCAGAGTTTGCCCACCGGAGTTCCTTAGGGTACATCTGTCCTGCAGACTTATTTTGAGCCCAAGCAGTTAATTAGCTGCCCATCCTTAACGATTTAAAGAATTAACATAAAAGTCTGAATTTCCAGCCTCTTTAAAAATCAGATCTGTCGGCGCCGGGTCATTGTGCGTGGTAACTTGAGCCTGAATTGGGTAGCGGCCGCCCCCTGCAGGCAAGATGAATGTATTACTACAGGAAGCAGCCGACATCCTCACTCATCTTTCAGCCCAGTCCTGCAGGCAATAGCGCTCTAGCGGAATGAATGAGACAGCTATTAGAATGCTTTGGAAACTGTAAAAGCCCAGTGAATAGGTTTTTGATGATGGTGCTGACTAGATGAAATCTGGTGCCAATGCATTGTTAGCCCCTGTCCTGGTATCCGGGTCCCAAGCCCTAAGAAGGCTCTCACCACCCTTGTTGGGAGTCATGGAACAATTGAAGTTCTCTTAGGAATTGCCTGGGCCTGCGGAGAAGTCAATGAAAATGTCCTTGGTTGGACAATTATTAGCAGAAATAGCTAGGATCTGTTGAATTTAAATAATCATTGAGAGCCACTTCGGAGGCCAGGAGACAAGGCAGGGCAGGAATGGAAGCAGGCAGGAGAAGGGGAAAGAAAGGGAGAGCAGAGCTGTTCAAAGAAAAGGGTTCTGGTCAGCCTGCTTGGATTCACCTCCTCTAGGGCAGCTCACTGGAGCTAGACACTTCACAGAATCAAAGATGCTGCATCTGGGCTAGCCCTCAGACATCATGGAATCCATCCTACCTCGACATGTGGTAGGGTGTGAGGGAGAAAGAAATTTTACTCTACCCTTCCAGATTCTTTCAGTTGGTCTAATAATTAAAACACCATGAGATTGAATAACAAGATAGATATTGATAGTTCATAAAAACTTATTTCTGGTGATAACTCTTCTTATGGGGAAGGCCCTAAATTTAAATTCTTTAAGGGAGAGGTAAAAGTTCTTCATGAACCCACAGTGTCTTGATTGCCTTCAGCTCAAAATAATCCACACGCCAAAGTAGCACATCCTGGGGAGGCCTGTTCTGAACCCCTTCAAGTATGATGAGGTGTAGACATAAGAACCTGGGAACAATTGAGGCTTGTCCATCCTGCTTTGTTTTACCAGACACATTCCTTGGGAGGAAATAATGAGTCCATCTGTATCCCACCCCTGCCACTCAATGGTGGAGAAAGTCAGTCTAGTCCAGACCCTTAGCTACTCTGTGGTCCTCAACCAGATGCATTGGCCTCATGGGGAACTTGATATAACTGCAAATTTTTGAGCACCAGCCCTAGTCTGCTGGCCTGCTGAGTTATAACCTGCACTTTAAAGGAGATTCCAGGCATTTTGCATGCACATTATCATTAGATAAAAGCTGCTTTAGACCAGTGGTTCCCTATTTTGGCTGCAGCTTGGAATCTTCTAAGGGACTTTTTTAAATGCTGGTATGGTACTCTGTCCCACCCAGGGGTTCAGCCTAGACCTAGACTCCTAAGTGATTTGTTTAAAGCTGCCCAAGTAATTCCAATGCATACCCAACAATGAGAATTGCAGCTCTAGGCAAAGGCTCTAATGAGATGAAATCTTTAGGAATCAAAGTGATGCCAGAATGTACAGGAGCCTCCCACACTGAGCCCTCAGACTGAGGCTGGTGCAGGAAGGCTGCTCCTGAGGCACCTTCCCCAGCCCTGTTTGTCTTTCCAGACCAGTCCAGCTCATGCACCCCAGAACATCGTGAGGCCTCCAGGTGCTCTCAGGTTTCAGACAGGTAAGGTGAGAAGGGAGTGGGTGCTCCTGGTAGCTCTGCAATTATGCCCAGGGATGTGGCCCTGAGCTGGGAGACCAGAAACCTGTATCCTCATCTTACTTCTGCTGGGTGGCCTTGGGCTTCAATTCCTTGCTCTCTAAAATGGGAATATACAATTCTACTTCTGGTCTACGGTCATGCCACTCTGAATAAGCCCGATCCCGTCTGATCTTGGAAGCTAAACGGGGTCGGGCCTGGTTAGTACTTGGATGGGAGACCACCTAGGAAGATCCGATGCTGTAGGCGCAAAAAATGAAAAATAAGGAATTGTAAGCTGACAAGTTCCTTGCAATCTGTGAAGTCAACCAAGGGTTGCATAAAAAACAAACAAACAAACAAATAAATAAATAAATGTATGTTCCAAAATTCCACTTCTGAAAGAGGCTGAAACTGCAATCAGGTTAGTTATTAAGTTTTAGTTTGGTGACATGGTTTAGCAAAAGTGACACTCCATTTTGGTCATTGTTTCTTTTTGGTAACAGCTTCAGTGGAAAACAGTTCATTATCTAGAGCATATTCTTTCACATAATCTGCTTCTGATTCTATAATGGGCTGTGTGCTTTTCATTGCCTTTGAAGTTGTAGATAATACATAAGAATGGAAAATAATATTTGCCTATATACGTGTAAATTTTTGTCCTGTGGAGGTTAAATTGACTTCCTTCCCTTAGTATGGAAAAGGCCAGTTTTGTCTCCATTTGCATATTTATCTCAATATTCCTGACGTATAAATGTGCTTGTTCTTTGGAGTCTTCTTTACATTGATTGTAACATCTCACAGATTCCCTCATTGAAGGAGTTAAATTAAATCTCTAATGCATGCTCATTTTATATCTATGAGAGTTATAATTTTGCCTTCAGTTAAAAAGAAAACCACAGACTCCAAATGGCGTCACTTGTACTAAAGCCCATGATATCAAACTTAGATTTAATACCTGACCTAATTGTTGTTTCAGCCTTTCCTAGAAATATAATCTTAATCAGTCTGGAATTTTCTGGTCAAGAATCATTCATCAATCACACGGGCCCTCTCCATCCCCCATAAACCAAAGAGGCAATCTGCATGATAAAAAAATCCTTGCCATTCCCTTCCTCCCAAAAGATGTCTTCTTGGTCTAAAAAACATCCTTCACTTTTGTTAATGGCTTTCTTGGGCCACCCTTCTTCCTATAAAAGCCTATCATTTTGTACAACTTTGCAGAGAGTCCTTCTGAGTGCTAGATGGGATGCTGCCATAAAGTCATTAGCTCTTCAAATTTACTTGGTTGCATTTTGTTTTTTAACACTTCTTTTTGAAAATTACCTTATAATAAAAAGGATAGTCAAGATTTAAGAGTCTTATGCTCTATCAATTGAGCTAGCTGGGCAGAATAGCCAAGATTTAAAACCAGATGTCCAGACTATTTTTGGGTTGAAACCCCATAGAGACCAGGCAGTAATGAAATGTTCTCATGCCTACACCGCTTCACCTTGAAAGAGGTTCAGAACAGGCATCCCAAAGATGTGCTACTTTGGCATGTGGATTATTTTGAGCTGAAGGCAATTGAGGTCCTGCAGGCTCACGAGAAATTTTTACCTCTCCCTTAAAGAATTTCAATTTGGGGCCTTGCCCATAATAAGAGTTATCACCAGAAATAACTTTTTATGACCTTTCTATAGGGCAGAGCAAACACCTAATTACTAGACATCTACTATTCTTATCCTGAGAATGACCTTCCTCCTCTCAGAAGCCCCAGGCATCTGACTTTATCCTGAGCTCAAAATGTCCTACTTTCCTCATATTTCTTTTCTGTCCCTGAGCCTGTCACATATGTGGGATCTCTGACTCTCATATTTTCAGGGTTCCCACACGTATGCATGTAATTCAATTTGGTTGTTTTCTCTTATTAATCTGTCTCATGTCTGTTCGATTATTAGACCCGACAAAAGAACTTAGAAGGCAGAGGAAAGTTTCATCCTGCCCCACAGTTGCTTGTCTGTGACTGCTACATCTGACCCACGTGCCTACTTCATACGCATCTGAGGCAGCAATCACTCCTAATTACATTCGGAGTGCTCACCACACCAGTCTTTACACACATGCAGATCTCCAACACTCACTCCCACCACACTCAAGCATGGCTGCTAGGTGGGTCATCCTTGCCCACGTTATTCCAGGGCTTAAGCCCAGTGAATCCTCTAGAAAGCCCATGATGATGAACATTAGAGTGACAACGAGTTACATATTTCCAACCCATCACTCCTAGAATGTGGGTTTTTCAGCGCAAGGGCCTTGTTTTAATCATTGTCATTTTTATGTATATGTGCACCTATGAATGCCAGATGCTTTATATCACTGGATGCCAACCTTGGTTGCACACTTTTAATCACCTGGGATTAAAAAAACAGAACAAACAAAAATGATGCTTGAGTCTTACCTCCAGAGATTTAGATGTAATTGGTCTAGAGTAGGACCTGGGGATCGGCATTTTTAAAATCTCCCTAGAGGACTACAGTGTACAGCCCTTGCTGGGAACCATGCCCGATGTTCTTGATCATGTTTAAATTTCACATTGACTCTTACCCAAAATGTTTCTCATTTTTCCCAAGGATGGTCAAAATCTATGTCCTGAGAGAGTTCTTATTAGACTCAAGATGGAAACCCAGTGCACTTTGAATTAGTTTAACCTGATTTCTTGTCTTCTGGTATTAGTACTCTTGGATAATATCTTATTTATTTCTTTACTTGCTGACTGCTCTTCTTAAATAGACTCTAGTCTTTTTGGGGTGGGGGTGGGATACAGGGGTGGGGATAGGAATTTATCTTGTTCAACCATTGAATCTATAAGTATTTATCGAATGAATGAACAGCTTAGTACTGGGAGGTAGTTGTTTATTATTATCATTATTTTAATCTTTGTCTTACATTTGAGGAAACTGAGGCCAGAGAGCCTGCCCAGGCTCTCACAGTATGTAAACCTGACTCTGCCTGACTTGGAGCCACTGTCCTGTTCTCACTTTCATCTTGGATAGGTGTTGGTTTTCATTTACTATCTGTGGCTTTCCAGAATCTCCTCCAAAGCCCTTCAGATGGAGATGTCAGATACTTTAATCTCCAAGGAATATGCCCACTCATTGAGAGATCCTCCAAGGTTGCTTGAGCAGTAAAAGAAGCATTAACCTTTTATTGCCCAAGATCACTGGCTTCTTGTGTGAAGGAGTGTGCCTGAGGCTGAGAGAATGGAGTTTTTAGGAGTCAGGGGAAAGTGGGTAATAGGGTGGAGGGGCTTGGCAGGTGCAAAAACGAAAAAGGATAATGTGGGGAGGGGAGGCTGTGCAGTCCCCTTCCTATTTCCCAGTGAGGCTCCAGGGCTTACCAGTGTTGGCATCCAGTCCCCCCACCCACCACCCACACATCCACCAAGAAGCACAGCCACTGGACATCTCTCATACTACTGTGAGATCAGCCTCAGGAGAAGTAAGTTCTAATTTCACTTCTGCTCTGTGACTCTGGGCAACTTCTCTTCCTAGTGGGGCCTCAAATGCACTTGTGTATAATGAAGAGGTTGCGTTAGGTAAGAGAGTGAAGAGCTTATACCATTGGGGGCAAGATGTGCAATTTAAAAAGCATATTAAAAGATCAGGTAAGGTTTGGAGCTTACTTAATAGTAATGTACCAATGCCAGTTTCTTAGGTTTTATAAAAATACTCTAGCTTACTGTTAACAGTGGGAGAAACTGAGAGATTGCTCAGTACTATTTTTGCAACTTTTCTTTAAATCTAAAATTAATTCCAAAAAAATTTTTTTTAAAGATGATTAAGTAAGTTTCAGATTCTACTCATACGTTCATTTATTCAACAAAGATTAATTGTTATGTGTCGAGCACTGGGTACACATCAGTAACCAAAAGGAATGGTCCCATACCTTGTGGGGTTTACAGTCTAGTAGTAATTTGGCAGGAATAATATCCCTTTGCTTCCTTAAAAAGCAAATCTGAACTACGAAATGTAGCTTAACCAAATCTTGTCTGATGGCATTTATAAGCAGAATACTGGCTCTATCACTTTCTAGCTGTGTGACTTTGGCAAAGCTAATTTCACCGTGAATAGGTTTCCTCAGGGATAAGATGGGGCAAAAGTTGATTCCCTTTAAAGAGCTTAACAGTGCATAGCACGCATTAAAATACACACTAAATGTTAGTTACTATCAGAATGATGATAACAGTTACTAAAAAAAACCAGTGATTCGTAACACAAATATGGGGACGCATAATATTGACAAGAAGAGTGACATTTTTCTCAAGAAGGACTTGGGTGTGAAAACACGTCCTTGGGGCAGTGACCATCATAGCGTGAGGTCAGAAACCACAGCTCCGCCCCGCCCTCGCGCTGCAGCTCCGCCCCTCCCTCTTGCTCCGGCTCCGCCCTTCCCTCCCCACCTCTGTCTGCTGCTCTCAGCTTCGCCCCGCCCCTGCACTCAGCCCCGCCTCTTTTTTCTTCCGGCTCAGCCTTTGCCCCACAGAGCGTGGGGGTTGGACGCCCACGCTGGTGGGAGGGGCTCAAGGAGGAGCCTACGCCTACAGGAATAGGGAAAGATCTGTTTTGACCCCCCTCGTTGAAATCCCAGATCCTGGCGGGGCGGGGCGAATCTGAAGCTTTGGCGCTCAGCTTTGCATAACAATATAGAGCTTTGCATAACCAAGGCACGCAGGCATTTAAAGGCACCGCCTGCCTCAGGCCCCAGACCTTGTGGTTATTTTCACGCAGACCGAACTTTTGGAATGATGCCCCTAATGCGGGCTCCCCTCCTGATGGTCCTGGGCTTGCTTTTCGCTGGCTCTGAGGCCTTTGGAAAGGTCTTAAAGAAACAGGTGAGTGTAGCGCTTTTAGGATGCTGCTTCCAGCAATGCGACACAGCTGGGGTGGTATGGGTGGGGATGGGATATTGGGAGTGGCTATTGCCTGCCATCTCTAGAATTCTTTATTTGCTGGAGAGCCTTCCAGAATCACAAACTGTAGGACTCTGAGTGGGTACTTTTCTTTCTTGTAGTTTGTTTCCCCATGTGGGGGAGGAAGAAGCTTTCCTCTTACTTTCCAGATTCTGTGGGTTGGTCTAATAATCAAATTGGTATGAGACAAATTAATAAGAGAAAGTAAGCAAATTTAATTACGTATATATGAAACATGCAAAAGTGGCAAATCTAGGAGAGGCCTATTCTGAATCCCTTCACCCATCTGTACAGTGAGGGTGGTCTATAAGGCCTTGCTCAGCTCTAGACTTCTTTGGAATATTTAACCTCACTCACTTATGTATTCTCCTGCCCTCTGAATGAAATTTTGTGGAACCGGAAGACTAAAGCACTGCTCCTAGGCCCAGAGACACAGTCCTGTTTACCTGTCAATCCTGTCTCCATCATAAAGAGGCCTGGCAGTCATCTCTTCCCTCCATGTACAGCTCTGTGGCTCCACTTATTCTGACCGTTGGATGGGTTTGAAAGGCCCTCTGAGCCAGAAGATCCAGACTTGTTCCTCTGGTGACAAAGATCAAGCTCCGCTTTTTGTTGTGAGCCATGGAGAGGCACCTACCTCCAACTTGCCCTGTCATTTCTCATTTACCTCAAGCTCCAGACCCTTGGGAGAGGGAAGGTCCGTCATTCTGAGACCTAGTGAAACCTAGTTCCATTGCCTCTTTGCTGCATAATTGTAGGCAAGACAGTTTGTATCTCTGGCAGCAGTCTAAGAGTGAGGCCCAGCTTACATCCCCTTCTTCCAACCACCTTGGGAGTATTTTGGAGCGAGGAACAGTGTGGTATAGAGGAAAGTGGAATAGGACTGAGAGCTGGGAGGCTTGGCTTCTGATCCTGTCTCTGTCTCTAATCTGTGGGCATGGCCTTTGGGCTCTTTGAACCTTAGTCCCTTCATCTGTAAGATATGTGTGATGATGCCAACCTGCCTTTCTTGTGGATTTTGGGTGAAAGGAAATGCTCTTATGGACGGTAAAGCTCTAAATTAAAGTGATATAAGTCAGTGGGCTCAGCCTCACCCTACCCAGGGACAAGGAGTCTGTTTTATCTATTGAATGAAGGAGCAAGGACTTTTGGCCTAATTTTTTTCTAGAGGATTCAGTTTGTCCCTGAGCTTAGGTTGAGAATGTTTTTCTTGGCTCCAGGTCTGACTGCTCTGAGGTAGATATGAGGTGGAATTCGGCTAAAGCTGGAGCTTGCCTTACATCTCCTTTCTTCTATATGTCTTGGCTGTGAATTTGTGGCCATTCCAGGCCATTCCAGAGGGTATTAGATTGGCAGTTTTGGAGAGGCCTTGAGACTTCATAGAGGTCACCCACCTCACTCAGGCTCACAGAGGAGGAGGGGGGACTCACCCAAGATTACACAGCGAGTGGCACTTTCTGTCCATATCTGCTCTTATCCACGTGTTCTCTGGGCTCATGTGGTTTAAAGCCACATGACGAAGGCTGTGGGGTGATGGTCAGTGTTTGAGCATCCGGAATTCTGAGTTCCATTTCTTCTTCTAGCACTAACCAGTCTCCAGATGCTGGGCCGTTGTAAGCATCGGATAACAGGGGAGAATGTCTAGCCTTGTGCCGGGCATACAGACTCAGTGATAATGTATAAAGAGTGTCATTGTAGTGCGCATACTATGTGCTATGTGTTAGACCATGTGCTTTTTTCCTAATATACTTTTTTTGAGGAAATAATTTTGGATTTATAGTGAAGTTGCACTGCTAGTGCAGCGATCCCACATACTCCTCACTCAGTTTCCCTTAACGTGAACATCTTATTTACCACGGTGCACTTGTCAAAACTGAAAAACCAATATTGGGACATTACCATTTACTAAACACTAGACATTATTTGGATTTTACTAGTTTTTCCAAGAATGACCTCTCTCTGTTTTAAGATCTATTCCAGGTACCACATTACATTTGTTGTCATGTCTCCCCAGTCTCCTCTGGTCTGTGACAGTTTTTTAGTCCAGTGTTTTCATGGCCTTGAGGATTTGTGACCTGTACTTTCTGTTTACAAACTTCTCCCTTTCACAGTAGCCCTGTGCAAAGATTTAATTTACCCATTTAATAGATGAAGAAATTGAAATCAAGAAGGGTTTGCTTAGCCATGGTCTCAGCTAGTAAGAGCGGCTGAGGTCTGATTTGACCCCGTATTTCTTCCTCCAGAGCTCTGCCCTGTGTTGAACCATGTTGCCTCTTCCTGCATGCTGGGATGGCCAATATCTGGTGCCAGGCTTGGCCTTCGGTGGGCATTGCTAATCCATCATACCTCCTTTTCTGGGTGCAGAATTCATTGCCACAGAAGCCTTTATTCAGGCATCAGGAAACAACCTTGTATTCCCCTTCACAATTGTGATAGATTGGGTAGTCACCATGCACTGGGAAAAGGGGAAGTTTAGGAGGGGATCCTTTATCTCCAACAGGGCACTCTGGACACCTGCTCCAACCTGGAAGCAATCCTCAATATGAATCAGGCTGCGTTAGAATCTGTGAAGCCAGCCCCCCGACTCTAGCCCAACTCTTAATTCCAGGCACTCATTCATTTGACAGTGACCTCTTAACTGGTCTCCCCGCTTCTACCTTGTTCCTCTCCAGACTCTTCTCAACCATAAACCAGAGCATGGCACTCTCCTGCACTGGGATTCTCTTGTACTTGCAGAAATTCCAGGACCTGTGAGGTCCTGCATAAAATGACCTATCCACCCTTCCAACCTCATCTGGGTCCCTCGTCCACTGCATCTAGCCCCCTGGCCTTGTAGTAGCAGAGCAGCTAAGCTGCTTCCTACCATATGACCTTTGCACATGTTCCCTCTGACTGGACATTCTTTCTCAGTACTTACATGGCTGACTCCTCATCCTGCAGGAGTCCAGCTTAAGTATCACTTCTTCACTGCCCTATGTAAGTCCTTTATTACTTTCAACCTTACCATTTGTTTCTCTGTGGCACTCAGAAATCAGAGTGGGTAATATTTATTCACATGAAACTGTAAGCTCCCCAAGACAGGACAGGACCAAACTAATTGGTTACCACTATTAACACAGTACTTAGCCCATGGCCTGTGATCATTGCTCCATAAATATTTGTATAATGAATGTTGAAGGATGCATTTATTAATTCCTACCCTGTGTAAGGCACCATGAGGAATACAGGGATGAATCAGACTCCGTCCTCCTTTCTTAGTCATGGCATGATGTTTCATTTCGAGGGACAGAAACTCATTCCAAGAAGCTCCTGATTCTACTGCCTTGTCAGTGGAATCTCATGGAACTAGTGGCAAGTAGCAGAGGCTGGGATGTCTAATGGCTGTCATTTAGTGAGCCAGCTTGTGCGTTGGATCTGGCCTTGTGTTATGACCTTCACATACATGCTGTCACCCTTGCAACAGCCCCTAGAAGAAAGTATAAGTGCCTTCGCTTAAAAGATGTGGAAATTGGGGCTCCAAAGAGGAAACTGGCCTATATAATCATATGATATGGTGACTGAGCTGTGATTTCAACCCATGTCTGTTGACTAAAGCCTTGATTTACCCTACATCTCATTCCAAAGCCATGCCTTTTACTGCCTGAGTAGTAGGAGTGGGGAGAGGGGAGGTGACTCTATCTGTTCTTTTTTCCAGAGACCAGTAGAGCCCCTTAGTTCTTGTCCCTTTGTCTTGGTCATAGGTATAGATCTAGGAGTTCTCAACTCATCCCCAAACTACGACCCAGTGACAGTACAAAGCCCAAAGTCCTCTGAATAATTTTGCCTCCATCTCAATTCCCAGATGAGAGGCAGAGGGAATCTGTCACCTGACCAGCTTGGGTTAGGTGTTCTCTTTTGGCCCAGTTGGCTGTGGATGTGTTGACAGTGGGGATCAGCTTAGGGGGTGGATCCGGCAGGTCTTCCTTCTCAGTTGGGACTTGCATGGTGGGAGTGCTGTTTCTCAGAGGTGGCCTTCAGGGGGCTGGAAAAGGTGTGACCAGTGGGCAGTGTCTGCATAGTATAGGAAGTTGAAAAGATCATAGATGAGCAAGGTTCTGTGGGAGTGGGGAGTCAATGGTCATGTGGAATCAGGAGACCTCTGGGGATGCAGAAGACGAAGAGAAGTGGCTCAGCAGAGGGGAGGAGGGTGACTCGGGTGGGGGCAGGGCATAAGCCATGGGATGGGAGTAAGAAAGCACTGGTTAGGATTGGGGGAGTTCATTCACTGGGATTGTTCAACAAGTGGTCCACTGGATCGTTTCATGTGTGTCCTGTTCCCTTCCTGGGTTAGATGCACACCCCACTGAGGGTGGGGTTTTGGATGTTGTTATGTTTCCCACTGTGTTTTGTGTTGCCCGTTGTCCCTGGCCCTGGACTGGGGAGAGAGGACAGGATGTGTGATGGGAATAAGGTCTTGGGCATGGGCTTCGAAGGGGAATCTTCCAGGAGTTTCACTCTAAGGAGATCCCAAGACTGGCTGGAGAGGAGTGGGAAGCAGGGAGGTGGGAGATCAGAGAAGGTATCTACCAGCGGTGGATATGGTTAGTTTTGAAGTTCAAGGTCTGGTATACTGTGCTTTATAGTTTAGCACACTTTTGGGAGATTAGGTCTTTCGAGTATTTTACTTTAGTCCTGCCTACAAAATGGGTAGGACAAGTGTTATCCCAGGTTTACAAATGTGCAGTTACAGAAGCTCAGAGCGGTAAAGTACCTCCCCCAAGGTCACACTGTCAGTAGCCTATTCTGTTGATTCTTCTGACCTGTGAGCTTTCTTTTTTGTCAACTTTACTTTTCTCTTCTTTTCTTGCTGCCATGATTGTCCCTAGCCACTTCGGTTCAGTAGCTTTTCCTGGGAGAACTGTGACGAGGGGAAGGACCCTGTGGTGATCAAAAGCCTGACTGTGGAACCTAACCCCATTGTAGATCCTGGAAATGTGACTGTCAGTGCCGAGACCCAGACGAGTGTCACCCTCAAAGCTCCTCTGAAGGTGAGCCTGGGGTGGGTGGGATTGGTGAGGTTTTGGAGGGAAGGTGCCATCGGTCAGCTGGCAGGGGCCTTGAAGAATGTGTGCCCAGGGAGCTGTGAAGAACTGGCATTTCAGAGCAGGAAAGAGTGCATGGATTTGTAGACTTGTAATCACATTCGTAGGAACTCAGTATCATAGAGTTGGAAGGAATCTGATGTCAGCCCCCAAAGCTTCCTCCTGAGGACACAAATGACTGATTTCCTCACACTTGGCAGGGAGTGCTCCAGCCTCCCGGACAGGACGGCACAGTGCTCACTGTTGTCTGACAGCTTTGGTCAGGCAATTTGGTTTTGGTGGTGGTGTCATTATTTATTATAAAACAGACATCAATTAGCAAGTGATCTGTAGTCAACTTTAGGAGACTCAAGTGGTCAAAATGGGGGGGAAATGAATTTCATCACTTGGTAATGAGGGGTAAGCACTGAACATTTTGAAAGACTAGTGTTTGGTATGTTCCCTCATGTAACATACATGTTAATTTTTAATGAATATATGTGAAAATAGGTAGTGCTCCTTGTAAATGTCCTCCTGTAATCTAACTCCTCACAAAATAGTCATTGTTAGCTATTTATATATCCTGTCAGATTTTTTTCTGCATTTGTAAATATATATGAATTTATAATAATGGGATACTATGACATGTGCTAGTAAACTTGCCTTTTTTTTTTTTTTTTGCATCATGCAATATGTTCCATACTTTTTTCTATGGCATTTGGCATAGGGTTACCTAATCATTTTTAATGACAGAAATATTATGTTGTAGATCTGTCATGATTTACTTAACAAATCTATTGTCGGACATTGAGTTTGTTTCCAGGGTAGTTTTTTGTTTGGTTTTCGGCTATTATAACACCTTCGCAGAAATTATTCTTGTAATGCATCTTTTTCTACTTCCCTGATTCTCTAGACACAGACTTTTTAGGCTTTGATACGTACTGCCAAAGCGCCTCCAGATGATTGAACCCTGTTTATCCTCTTAACCAGCAACAATGGATTTGCCTTTTCTCACATATTTGTTGACAATGAGCATTTTACAAAAATGTGTTTGCAGTCTTCTATGGTATCCCTAATGAGGCTAAAGGTCCTTTTATAAGTTTGCCTTTTGTAGTTGCTTTGGGAAAATGGAGGAAGCAATGCCACAGTTAGCCAGTTAGCAGTTAGATGACAAATGCATTTCAACTCAAGTGTTAGCTTTAACCAATGGGTGATGACTACCTAAAGAATTCTAAGACTGTGTGGTCCAGAGAAGGCGAAAAAAATCACACTTGATAATTGATGTCTGCCATTGGCACAGGAAAGGATAATTTGGGGGTGTACACCACAATATTGTCATTTCTGGATCAGAGTATCTCTAAGATCCCAACCAATTAAAAATTCTGTGATTAAAATGAAATGGTGACCTTTTAAAGAGGCAGAGGAGCTGGTATGTTTGCCTTGGAATTTACACGTTTTCAAACTCTTTCTCATCAGGTGGAATTAACTGTGCAGAAGGAAATGGCTGGCTTCTGGGTCAAAGTCCCGTGTGTGGAACAAATGGGTAGCTGTACCTATGAAGACATATGTAATATATTTGACATTTTTCTTCCTCCTGGAGAGCCCTGCCCAGAGCCCCTGCATACCTATGGGCTTCCTTGCCACTGTCCCTTCAAAGAAGTAAGTACTTAGGGAAGGAGAGCATTATCCCTGTGGCTTGAGTAACGGCATGGGGTTTAGAGAGAAGGGTCCTTGCATTTTCCTCCTGCAGATCTTGATGACTGTAAACTGGTGGGATCTATGCTGAGGTGCTTATCTTTTGGAGGCCTCAGTTTACCCATCTGTGAAATGGGAGACTTGAACTTCAGTGTGACCTCCAGTGCCCTTTAGCTATAACATTCCATGGTCTGCCAGTGCATGACGATCTCTAATCTCCTATGGCTCTTAGGAGGTGGGCTCCATCAGTAGGCTCTCCCTGACCTGTGATCCACTGGCTTTTCTACAGGGCACATACTCACTGCCCAAGAGTGTCATCACCCTGCCCCACCTGGACCTGCCCAGCTGGCTCAGTACTGGGAACTACCGCATCCAGAACATCCTAAGCAGCGGCAAGAAACGTCTGGGCTGTTTCAAGATGGAAGTCTCTCTTGACACATAACGCAGCACCAGCTACAGCAGGATGAAGGGGTGTGAGGAAGGCATCCTCATTCTTCTTTCTTGCATTTGCCAAGGCCAAATTTCTATTCTCTTTCCCCCTTCAATCCCCTTTCCACAGTGATGCCACTACCCTCGCTGAAAATCATTTTGTGTCACCTGCATTTTAGGCATGGACAAGCAGCCCTATCCTGAGGGATGATGAGCTTGGTGGTTCTTGATAGCCCAGGACATCGACCGGGCTAGCCACTTCCTTTTCCTCCTGACCCCGTGGCTTTCTCTCTTAATAGCTTAACTCGTTTTCCAAACAGTCAAGGAATAGGACAACGTGTTTTGTGAACCCAAGTTCAGACTGACCCAGCCTTGCTCTTTATGATTCCCTTATTAAATTTTTTTGGTCACTGACTTAAAAGTCAGAGTATTAACAGTTTTCATTTTACTCCAACCCCCAACTTGGAATGAAGGGCCTGAAGTAATTGATCTCAGTCTATTTCTCCATTAACTTCTATGATTAATTTAGTCCTCTTTTAGATTTGCCCAATTAACAGTGGAACACAGTGTATCCTAAAGAGGCAGAGCGTGTGGTGGGGGGCTTCACTGGGAGAGGGAGTTAAGAATGCCCTATGCGTTTAAGATAGTTTACATACTCAGGTGCCTGCGGGGCCCAGCCTGAGACATAAATGAGTGACGAGGACAAGGAACACGTGTGTCTTCTTTTTTTCCTCTTTTTAACAGCATATGTGCATCGATATGAGGCAGCCAATGCCCAGTCTTGAGTTGGGGATATAATCAGGGATGTTGGGGACTGGGGTGAGATGGAAAGGGCACATGCTGTTTGTCAAGGCTGCTGCTGTCTAAGGTAGAGCCAGTTAGTCCCACATGAGAATGCTGTGGGCCCAGTTTGTCAAGTATTCTCAATTTTCTTTTCCCTAGAGAAGCTAGAATCCAGACTTCTATATGAAACCTAAGGATGTTTAAATATTGGCAGGTAATTATTTTTTTAAAACACTGAGCAGGCTGAAAGGGCCAAACAGACTTGTTAGTGGGGAAATTTGGCTCAGGGCAGCCAATTTGCAACCTTGAATGTAAGAACATGTATGTCTCATCCTTTCAGTCTCGAGACAATTCCTGTGGCACTGTTTCTCCCCAACAGGGCTGAATCCGTGATGTCAGACCCAAAGAGTAGGCCCTTCTAGTGCTGGGGGTGGTAGAGGCAGCTTCTCAGAGCTGTGAGCATTCTCAGGATGAATGTGACAGATGCTAAAGATTTGGACCCACCAGCAGCTGCTCTGGGGCAGGGGTTCAGTGAAGAGAGGTGGACTCATATCAGGTGCCTGGGTTTGTCCATCGTCTTGTCATCCATGACACCTTACTGACCCATGAACCAGCCCTGAGTTCGGGGCTCATTCAAAGCCTAGAATGGCAGTACAGTCATGTGACACGTATGGGGATACATTCTGAGAAATGTGTTTTAGGCGATTTCATCATCGTGTGAACATCACAGAGTGCACTGACACAAGCCTAAATGGTACAGCCTACTACACACCTAGGCTACATGGGATAGCCTATTGCTCCTAGGCTACAAGCCTGTGCAGCATGTTACTGTATTGAATACTGTAAGCAACTGTAACAATGGTAAACATTTGTGTATCTAAACTTAGAAAAGGTACAGTAAAAATACATGTTTATGGTGATGCATGGCACTAGGATGTTATGACAGCTATGGTGTCACTAAGCAATAGGAACTTCAGCTCCATTATGCTTCATATATAGTCCATTAGTATGCAGGGCATGACCATATATATTTTTAACTTGCCAAGAATTCCTCCTCTGCCGTGGCTGTGTATATTTTCATTGACCACATCTTGGGATTTCAGGAGCATTTGCGGTGGGCTGTTGCTGTTGGAAAGCTTTGCTGCAATGGTGTAGAAAAGCCTAGGCAATTCCAGGGACTGACTCTTGTTATACCTCATGAGCTGCTTGTTACTCGGCTCCATTTGGCCTCATCACCATTCAGCTTCCTGGGGTTTGCTCCTTTGCTTTTCCATTGCAACATGACCTCTCCAATTTTTGTTCCCTTCCTGACTCTACCAGTCATTTTTAGTTCACAGTCATTTTTCAGTTTACATCTTCAAATGGAATCTCTGGCTCATTTAATCTTTTTATGCCATGCCATGCTTTTGGGTCAAATGCTTCCCTAAGTTTAAATGGGGAGGCAGGTGAGAATCTTAAATCACAGGGCAAAGAAGACTTTTTAATAAATGGTGCTGAGTCAACTGGGAAGTCATTTGGAAAAAGTTTAAATTAGATCCATACTTCACACCATCTTTAAGAATAAATTCCAAATGGCTGCAGGGTCTAAATATAAAAAAAACAAACAAACATGAAACCATGCAAATTCTAAAAGAAAATATGAGTAAAAAATCCAGAGGTAATTAAAGATTGATATATTTGACTACATAAAATTTAAAAAATGCTTATCAAGAAGAAAATATTTACAGCATATATCATAGAGCAAGGGTTAATATCCCTATTCGAACTCACCCATGATTAGAGAACTGTAAGTTGAAGTAATACTGAGATAACATCACCTCTCAGATTGCTGAAAAATAGAAAGTATAACATGACATTGTGCTAGGCAAGGCTGTATGGAGCTAGGCACTCTCATGCATAGCTGGCGGGAATGCAAACTGGTACAACCCTTTCTGAGGAAAATTTGTCAGTACCTAACAAAACTTCAAAAGCACTTACCCTTTGATCCAACTATCCACTCCTGGGAAATTTCCTCTGAAGATACACTTCCAACAATACAATATATGCATGTACAAGATTATGCATTGCTACATTGTGGTTGAGAATATTGAAACAACTCAAGTGTCCGTATGTAAGAGAGTAACTGAATAAACCAGAGCATATCCACGTGATGTATTATTTAGCTGTAAAAAAGAATAAGGAATATCTCTGATTTGATACAAAATTATTTCCAGGATATATTAAATGCAAAAAGCAAAGTGCAAAAAATGTGTAATGTGCTACTTTTTGTGTAAGAAAGGAGAGTATAAGAAAATATACATGTATCTGCTCATTTGTATGAAATAAGGAAAGATGAGCCAGAAACAAATCAGTTATCTACAGAGGGTGGTAGGAATATAGTGGAAAGAAGGTGGAAATGATAATAGTATAAAGAATGAGGTAGAGGGGGGACACATCTCAGTATATCTTTTTGTATAACTCTGACTCTTAGATTTGTAATGATGTTCCTCATATCCAAAACATGTCTAAAATGAACCAGGAGATGAGGGAAATTCAATATGGAATACAAACAATAACAAAAAATCTAATTGTGTTTCAAATGAGTAATATAACCACACTCAAGGTGATGAAGAAACAAGTTACAATATTTTGATGGGATACTATATAAAGCTAAGGATAAAATGTAAAAAAAAAAATATATAGAAACTATACAAATATGAAAAGAGAACAGGTTAAAAATCCAGAGGTAATAAAAAATTGATACATTTATTTACATAAAAATAAATGCTTGTCAAGAAGGCAAGCATATATCATAGACAAAGAGTTAGTATTTTCTTAATATACGTTGTGCTATTGGTGTTGTATCTAAGAAATCTTTGCCTAACCTGAGGACACCAAATTTTTCTCCTGTTTTCCTCTAAAAGTTTTATAGTTTTAAGTTTTACATTTAGGTCTAAGGTCCATTTTGAGTTGATTTTTTTTATATATTAAGTATGGATCTGATTTTTTTAATATATGGATAGCCAACTTTTGCAGTACTATTTCTTAAAAAGGTGATCCTTTCTCCACTACTTTGCCTCTGTATCTTTGTTAAAAATCAGTTGCCTACATATGAGTAAGAATTTATTTCTGGACTGTCTATTCTGGCCCATTGATCTATTTGTCTATCTTGGCACCAATACCATGTAGTTTTGATTACTGTAACTTTGTTATAATTCTTGAAATCAGTGTTAGCCCTCCAACTTTGTTCTTCTTTTTCAAAGATGTTTTGGCTATTTTAGGTCCTTTACATTTCCATATGAATTTTCAAATAGGCTGGTCAATTTATATGTATAAAGAGCCTATGAAGTTGGCAAGAATTGACATCTTAGCTATAATGAGTCTTCTGAGCCACGAACAAGGTGTATCTCTCCATTTATTTAGGTCTTAATTTCTTTTAGCAACATATTATACAGTCTTTAGTATACAAGTGCTTCATATCTTTCATCAGATATATCCCCAATTATTGCATATTTTTGATGCTATTGTAAGTGTTCATCCTGATTGTTCTCAGCTAATATAAAATACATTTGGATTGTGTATATTGACCTTGTATCCTGAAGCTTTGTAAATGCAATTATAGTAGTTTTGTAGATTCCATTGGATTTTCTACATTGATAATCATGTTATTTTCATATGAAAACAGTTTTACTTCTTCCTTTCCAATCTGGATGCTTTTTGTTTCTTTTTCTTTTTCTTTTTTCTTTTCTTTTCTTTTTTTTTTCTTTTTCTTTTTCTTTTTTCTTTTTTTTTTTGCCTAATTTCACTGTCTTGTACAATATTAAATAGAAGTAGTGAGTGGACATCTCTATTTTGTTTCTGATCTTACAGGGAAAGCATTAGTCTTTCCCATTGAGTATGACGTTTGCTATAGGTTTTTCATAGATGCTCTTTACCTTCTGTGGAAGTTCTTATCTAGTCCTGGTTGCTGGGAGTTTTACATTAGGAATAGACATTGGATGTTGCCAAATTCTTTTCTTTGTCTATTGAGACAATATTTTTTCTTTTTAGTTTATTAATACAGTGAATTACATTGATTTTCAACTATTAAACCAGCCTCATATTTCTGGGTTAAATCCAATTTGGTCATGATGTATTATCCTTTTCATATATTGTTGAATTTGATTTGCTAAAACTGTTTAGAATTTTTACATCTATGTTTATGAAAGATTTTGGTCTGAAGCTTTACTTTCTTGTAATGTCTTTGCCTAGTTTTGGTTCTCATAGTGTTTTTAATCCAATTTCTTCCACTGATAAACCACAAATATATTTGCATATCAATAGGTACATTTTTGCAATGTTTGGGAGCATAGCAGCATTTTGTTCTGGATGAATCATAATTTAACATAATGTTAGATGTTTGTTTCCAACTTTTTACTGTTACAAACAATACACACTCTTATTCTGCATAACTTATCACAAACACAAAAGATTTTTAGGATAAATTCCTAGACGTGAACTGAGTGGGTCTGAAAACTACAAATTTTAAGATTTATGTATTGTAAAACTGTCCTTCAGAAAAACATAACAATGTATATTCCTATCTGCAGAGTATAATATTGTCTGTTTTTCAAAACTCTTCCTAAAACTAAATATTATTATTTTTTTAAATATTATTTTTTAAAGTAGGTCAGTAGTCCTTGCAATTGATGAAAGCCATTTCTACCATACAAACTTCTCAGTCCTGTTAGTCTAAATCAGCTCTAAGTGGCTTTAAGGTACTAGAGAAGGAAAAACACTGATAGATAGATGATGTCCTTCTAGGTAGAGAAATCACCATAATGATGAAAGATCACTAAGAGATTTGTTTTTATCTCTTAACCTACCTCTGATATGCCCTATGCCCATATCTCCAAGGTAACAGTACCAGTAACTTGCTGATGGAAAGTACTCAGTTTTCACACGTGGTTAAAGGATAATTTTTTTTTTTTTCTTACTTATAGGATGTTAGAGCTGGAAGAGCTCTTAATAACCAATCAGTCCAATCCTTCATTTCATAGATGAGAAAATTGACACAGAGAGAGAGAAGAACTTGCCCAATATCCCATAGGAAATCAGAGGTAGAGCCAATGGTTGGACAAAATTACTGCTAAGTTCTATTTCTATTCTATCTGTGACTCTTCTACTTAGAAGAATATCTAAATAGAAAACCCCCTTCCTGAATATACACTTTTGTAAATCTGATGTGTTAAGAGAAGCTACTGTCAAATAGAGAAAACAATTACTTTTGCATTTACATTTATGTTTGGTCTTTGTTTCCAAGGATATCATGGCTAAATGGCATCCCTTTTCCCATTAAGTGAAGCTGATAATATGAATGGTTGAATGTGGTTTTGGTTTAGAGGTACAAAAGCCCTCCAAAAAAATCTGAAACCAACAAAGACACAGCCTGAGAGGTAGCAGTACTGAATTGCATCACCTACATTTCTCTTGGAAAGATAAAAAAGTCGCTAATTAATATAGAGATGTTGGGGTTTGATGAATGTATATAACAGCCACAGTGAAAGTTAAACTGGGGATGGGAGGAAGGGAGACCTATTAGAAAAAATTAGATAATTATGCATAGACACCTGTGGAGTTGGCTATGGAATGGTTGATGGGTTGTATCAGCTCATAGAGGGCTTGGTATGTTCCAAATACGCATCCCAAAAGGCCCAGGATGCTGATCATGATGTCCTTTGCAATGGTGACACAGCTCATGTCTTCAGGGTAAAAGGTGATGAGCTCCAGGAGGGGCGGGATGATGAGGGCCAGGGCACTGCTGCTCACGGAGCCCACCAGGGAGATGACCAGGTCCAGGCGGGGGATGAGGATGGCTGAGACACCTGTAGGGACAGAATTTAGAATCACTGAATGTTCTTGCAAGAAGGGAGCTCAGAAATATACTATTTCTTTGGAGTCTTATAATTCCACAGATGCCTGATAAGCCATTTTGGAGAGGTGGGAAAGAAGCCCACTGCAGACTTGAGCAGTGGGTTGGGCCCTGGGGCTCTGGGCTCCCACCTCTGTTTTAACCACCCATATAGATGCTCTCCTTTTATGTTTTATCTATTGGGGTTTTCACCTATAATATTTATTGGAAAGGTCCCTCTGCAACCTATCTATTATAACCTTCTCATTGTAGAGATGGGAAAATCTAGAGCTCTAGAGGGAACTGGACATGCCCTAGGTCACAGAGAGCTGAGAATCCATTGAAATGCCCAATCTAAGGCCCTTTCCACTCTACTCTGCTGCCTCTCATTTATATGAAAGAACCTGGTATACCTTAGGTACTCAACAAATGCTTGAGTCTTACCCAGACACTAAATCTACAGTGAATTTGTACTAATACCCATAATATAGTCAATGTCTAGAAGCAAGGATGGTTAAATAACGAGAGATGGTTCATTGCTGATACAGGAAGGCTAAGTTATAGGACCCATAATATTCTCATAGGGTTTCCTCTTCTTACATTCTTAACCATTGGATGGTACATCTTCACATTCATCACAATGTGCTATAAGTTTCTTGCATGTATTCCCCACTCAACTGTAAGCCTCATGAGGGCAGGAGCCATGTCTCCTTCATTATTTGTTATTGTGTTCCTAGTGTCTACCACAATGTCAAGCACATAGTAGGTACTTAGCAAATGATTGTTGAATGAATGAAGGATAACGGAATTGATAGGTGGGTAAGGGAGGAGGAAGGGTTCATTTAGCACATACCCGAAGCAGGACATGTTATTAGGTCAGCTGTCTCTGGTGATGACTTCTCTGTTCCCAACAGGCCTGAACTACTGTTTTGTTTTGTTTTTTTTTTCCTTTTCAACTTACACCCTTCCGATTAGGAAAGATCTCAAAACAACAAATTTATAGGCTCCTGATGTCTTGGTACAGACCAGGAACTCTGAAACGCCTTAAGCCAAACAGGTATGCTATTTCTGCTGATGGAACTTCAGTTATGTGAAGTGTAACATCTGATATAGCTTGTTTTTCTCCTGGACTGCTCCATGAGTTACAGTTTCTCCTGACCAGGAACTGAAATGGATTCCCTTAACTATAAACTCTGACTCGTGCGGTCTTTAAGACTCAATCTGCTCTCTTTCTCTTTCACAACAATCCCATAGGTGGTGGAGGACAGATATAGAAGTTCCCCAAGCCCTCACTTCCCCAAGAACATCCCTAGTTCTTTCCCATGGGATACCTTTTCCGGTCTTCTTTCTCTGGACATGCTTCAGAGAAACGATTCCTCAACTCCGTTAATAATGTTTCTAAAACATCTACCATAGCTCCTAATGTAAATGAATGAGCGAATAAATGAATGGAAGGAAGCATGAAGGAAGGAAGAAAGGGAAGGAAGGTGGAAGGGAGAAGAGTACACTCAAAAAATTATCTTCTCCACGACCTTAACAAATCAGCCCCTTAAGGTTTTCCCCTACAGTTAAATAGTGCTTTACAATAGGGGACTTGACTTTACTTTATGATAGGAAGAAATATGGCACAGTGGAAAACAGACCTGCATTCAAATTCCAGCTCTGGCACTTAACAGCTATGTGATTTGAGCATGTCATTTCATTTCTCTGGACCAGTTTCCTCAATTAGTAACATTACATTGCTAGGCTGTTATAAGTATAGATAATGTTAGTATTGAGCCTGGCATACAGGAGGCATATAGGAGTGCTACTGAATGAATGATACTTCTTTCTCTCATAAAAAGCCAATGTATACTTTCTATGTGTAGGCAGTAGAGATTAGTGTAACATTTACTATGTGGTAGTTCTGTTATGCCCATTTTTCAGGTGAAAAGCTGAGGTTTGGAGATAAAGTATCTTGCTCAAGTTCATGAAGAAGGCAAGTGGCAGAGCCAATAGTATTGGAGTAGATGCCAGTGTGGTTCCCAGCCACAGCTTTGGGCAAGAAGTACCCTTTTATCCTACTCACAGGTCAGACAGACCAAGGCTGTGCGGACGGACAGGTCTGCAAACAGTGCCCAGCTCTCTGACACCTGGGAGATGACGATTGGGATGATGATCTCAGCTGGGACGTGGAACTGGAGGGCGTAGGTGAAGAAGATGCCAATAGAATACATCAACTTGACTGACTGGTACAGCCTGCCGACAGATGGATAGGACGTGAAATGTGACATGGCTCCTGGGTGGAACCATGCAGGACTCACTTACTGCTGGTACTTGTCACTGAGTTAACTGGCTAATTTTCATTAACTCAGGCCTGACCCGCCATCAGAGCCACCCAGGAAACTTATTGAAAATACACATTCCTGGAGATTCTGATTCAACAGGCCTGTGGCTCAGAAACGGGTGCCTTTTTCTTTTAGATTTAAGAGTGTATCCACATAGAGTAAAAGTCATAGTACACAAGTCACACAGTGAAAAGTCTCTCTCCCACCCTTGATTCCCAGTCTCCAGTTCTTCCTTCCATAGGCGATCCCACTGACAGTTTTTCTGTAGCCCTTCCAGAAAGAATCAGTGGATAATACAAGCTTATACTGAATGTAGGCGTGTGCTCACGCACACACACTTGCACACCCACGGTAGCATCCTTTACATATCATTGAGCTCCATTTTTGATCATTAAATATTTCTTGGATATTGATGCCTATCAGTACACATAGATTTGGCTCTTCTATTTAACAGCTGCTTGGTATTACAATTGCATGGATATACTATAATTTTTTAATCAGTCCTCAATAATGGATAAATTATTTCCAGTCTTTTGCCAGTAAACAATGCTGCAAAAAATATCCTTGAACATATATTTACATATAGTATACAACCCTAGAAGTAAAAATGCTGAGTAAAAGTATATGTAATTTAAAATTGTGATAGCTGCTGACATATTGCCCATGTATTGTCCTAGCATATTAGAGGGCTTGTTTCCCACATCCTTGCCAAAACAGTGTGTGAACACATGCTGCTCTTTGCCATTGGGTTTTTAAAAATTGGCACTTCTGTTATTATGAGGCAAACAGCATCTTTTCAAATATATAAAATGCCACTTTTGGCATTTGTCTGTGAACTGTGTGCCCATGGCCATTTTTTCCCCTTGTATTGTTGGTCTTTTTCTTTGTGTGAAGGGTTATCTGTTTATCCATTCTTTAAAGGCTTCTCATGACCAGCCAAGTTCAGAACAGGTGTGAAATCCTCATGGCACCTGATGCCCAATTTTTCTAGCTGAGGCCCCAGGAAGAAAAGCACCCGGCCTGAGGTAGCTAGTGGTGGCCTGAATTGCCCAGAATAAGAACGGCCTATCAAGATGACATCTGACTGTGTAAATTAAGTTGCAACTTCAAAGAAATTCCACATTTATTATTTCATCTAGTCATTACCACAACACAGTGAGGGGGTGAGGCTGGTAATATTTTTCTCATTTTGCAGCTGTGACCTTGTGGGAAATGAATGCCACACCATCCTACTCACCCCAAAATGCCCAGGCTATGGGAACACATAACCATGATAATAGCTGACGCTCAATGACTGCTTACTATGTGCCAGACACTTTTCTAAGCATTTTATGTATATTAACCCAATTAATCCTCACAATCGCGCCCTGAGACAGCATGGAAGTCATCTGGGCTGTTCAACAAATACTTCCAGTTCTTCCAGGCACACTTCCCTGCCCTTTGGAGTGAGGTGTGGTCATGTGGTTTGCTTTGACTGATGAAGTGTGAGCACAAGAGATATATGCTTTCACAGCTTTATGGTAGAGGGCGTGATTTGTGTGCTCCCTGCATGGCAACCAGCAACATTTTAGGGAGTGGCTGTTGCATCATTCTGGGCCCTGGACTGGGGATGGTACAGAACTGAGCCTCAGTTTTCCCTAATGAGACATGCAGCATGAGCATATTTTTAAGCACTTGTGTTTATTCAGCTATTGAGATTTTGGAGTTATTACTAGGCTGTAACCTAGTCTACCCTGACTGATACAAATTGGCATTAGTATTCCTCATTTCATAGAGGATGAAGTCTTCAAGATTGGGCAGCTTGTTCAAGGTCATATATGAACCAGAATATAAATCTCATTACTTAGCTTTAGAATCTGTGCTCTTAAACAAGTGGATCTACTGACTGCTTAGTCACTATGCACCCAGTACTTGCAGAATAATGAGAACAGCTAACACTCAATGAATGCTATGCGCCAGCCTCCAAAAATGTTTCTTGGATGAATGAATAAACGAGTAAATGAATGAATGAATGACTGCAAGAACTCCAGACCAAATTCCATTGGGGGCATAGCCATGGCAGCCTAGGTCCATTTCTGGAATTGGGGGCCCAAGTAGTGGTCCATCTGCATCCTCAATCATTACTCTGAAGTCATACTTTCTGTTGTTGCTGTTTCTGCTTTCCAAACACGCCGGGCCATTCCTGTTTTAGGGCCTTTGAACCATAGAGGCAGACATATTGAGTTTCAAGTTTCAGCTTCTCACGAATAGTAGGAGCTGGGACAGTTACATACCCCTCCAAATATCAATTTCCTCACCTATTAAATGGAATTGATAATAATCACGCTAACTCATGGGGCTAACTCATAGGACTGCCTGGATTATCAAATTTACCTGTTATTATAATACAATATTAGCAGTTAAATGCGCTATGATAATCCAAGGGATGCCATATTTTGTTGTTGAGTCTCAGATCCCATGACTCTCCCCTCCCTACCTCAGGCAGGCAGGGACGTACCAGCAATTGGGCAAGTTGAGAGTGATGCTGGGCTGGGTACTCGACCCAAACTTCATGTAGCCGAGGGTCCCTAGGCAGACGTAGAGGATGATGATAAGGGACATCCCCAAGTACAGAACAAAAGAAAACTGCTGTGGATTCTTCATCTGGTTTTTGAGAGGCAGGACCTGGCAGTGAAAAGGAGGTTATGAAAGAAAAGGTAGGAAGAAATGTGGTACCTTGCAAAGGAGCAGGTTCCTCATTAGCACAGACATCTTTCAGGTGGCCCTGGATTGAGGACAAGGGCTCTCCACCTGGCCACACCCCCTTTCATTTTCCTCCATGCTTTCTACTGCCAACAGTACTCTCCTCCATCTGGGCTAATGAATAAATTCTCATTCAGTCTTCAAAGCTTAATGTGGTACCTGGAACAGTTGGTGCCCTGTGAATGGATCCTGATTTTCCCTTTCACTGGGACAAGATCATATTCTTCACTTTTCATAAATACTATTATTTAGTCATCTGAGGCAATGGCTGTCTTCCCTAGAGAAAACTAGGGACATGTCACTCAAACCCCACGTTAATCTTACCATACCGACTCCTTCAAACGTGAAGATGGCTGTACCAAAGAACAGCAAAAAGGTCTCCCAGCTTGCCATCAAGGGTAGGTTGCTGGGATCTGGAATCCCCTGAAAGGAAGGAGAAGGGCACTGGCTTCACCATGTCATAGAAATCATCCCAAATCTTTGCCTGGAAGAAAGCTGGGCCACACCTGACATCAACAGAGCCGGTATTAGGAGCACCCATGAGATGTATAGAGCTTCGTCAGTCTGCTCATCTTTTAAAAAATTATTATTTTTATTGGGATAAAATACATAGTATAAAATTTACAATTTTAACCATTTTTAAGAGTACAGTTCAATGGTTTTAAGCACATTCACCTTGTTGTGCAACCATCACCACCATCCATCTACAGAACTTTTTCATCATCCCAAATTGAAACTCTGTACTCATGAAATAATAACTCCCCATTATCCAGCCCCCTGGTAATCCCTATTCTACTTTCTGTCTCTATGAATTTGACTATTCTAGGTACCTCATATAAGTGAGATCATATGATATTTATCTTTTTGTGACTGGCTATTTCATTTAGCATATTGTCTTTAAGATTGATCCATGTTGTAGCATAGATCAGAATTTTATTACTTTTTTAAGGCTGAATAATATTCCATTGTATATATTTACCAGATTTGTTTATCCATTCATCTGTTAATGGGCATTTGGGTTGTTTTTATCTTTTGGCTATGGGGAGCCCTCTCATCTTTACATGTGGGGAGAATGGGACCCAGGGAGGAGAGGGGAATCGCCTGAGGCCACTCTCCAAGTCAGTGGCACAGTGCAGATAAGAATCCAAGTCTTCTGTTTTCCAGTTTTCTAATGCCTCTTTTCCATCATTTAACTCAGAGCTGTGCAGTCTACTAACTGGTACAGCAGTTTTCACAGGTCTAGAGAGAACAATGAATTTAATAGATTCTTGGGGTGGGCAGAATAATGGCTCCCCAAAGATGTGCATGTCCTAATCCCTAGAACCTATGAATATATTATATTAGATAAGGCAAGGGAGAATTCAGTGTTCAGACTGAATTGAGGTTGCTAATCATCTGAATTTAAAGTAAGGAGATTATCCTGGATTATCTGGATGGGCCCAATGTAATCACAAGGGTCTTTAAAAGTAGAAGAGAGTATCCAAAGAGAACCAGAGAGAGATGATAGCATGAAAAAGCCTGGGCCTGACATTGTTGGCTTTGACAATGAGGCAAGGCATGTGGGTTGGGAAGGCTCTAGGAGCTGGAAAAGACAAGAAAACAGATTTTCCTATAAGTCTCTAGAAAAAAATATACAGCTCTGCTGACAGCTTGATTTTAGCCCAGTGAGACCTCCAAAATTGTAAGACAAATTTGTACTGTTTGAAGCCACTAATTAATGACTTTCAAAGAAACGAGATCATAATGGTAGAATTTCAGGGCCTGTCACAACAGCATAGCAAGAGTTTAGGAGGCAAACTGACCAGAATAGAAAAATTGCTTTCTATTTATCAGTTTCTTTGTCTATAAACAGAGGATAAAGGTAGTACTTCCAAAATAGTATTACTGTGAAGATTCAATGAGTTAATATATGTAAAGAACTTGGCATCAAGTAAGTCAAATTCCTTTATCATCCATGTATCCCTTATCCACCTATCTCTGTTACAATTTTTGTTGATTATTTGATCCAGGTTTATCTCCTCAAGTGAACGTAAACTCCATGAAAGTGGACACCCTATCAGTTTTGCTTACCACTGAATCCCCAGGCCTTTGCACAATGCCTGGATCATAGAAGGTATTCAGTAACTGTTGAATGACTCATTGTTATGCAGTATGGCGATGATAATGATGATGACCACAACTAGCTTTTATAGATTGTAGGACAGAAGCTGTCACAGATGTCACCTTAGCAGGGGCTGCTCAAAACAGTGGGTCACCTTCCTTACCTTTACCTGCCCATAATGATAATAACCCTCCCCAAGTGTCTCAAAAGCCTTGAACACTGACCCCTTTTCTTTGGTGGTTTCAGGCACAGACCTGCACGATATACTCAAAGATCAGAGCCATGCTCCCCAGGGTGGTGATGTTGGCCAGTGTTGAGAAGAGGGATAACAACTTCAGGTTCTGGATAAGCACCAGCAGGATCAGGAAAGGCAGGATGGTCAGCATGTAGAAGCGAATATCCAGGATGGGGGTCAGCACCAGGGTCTTCCTGGGGTGACAGCTGTTGGAGACCATGTGAGCTTCTTCCACCATCTGATGTGGAGCATAATGAAGGACAGTGCAGTTAGGGTTGCAAGATTAAACACAGGATGCCCGGTTAAGTTTCAGTTTAAGAAAATAAACAGATAACTCTGTAGGAGATATGTGTCCCAAATATTACACAGGACATACACATAGTGAAAAAAATTTTTTTTTTTTTTGCTGCTTATCTGAAATTCCAATTTAACTAGGTGTCATATATTTTTATTTGCCAGCTCTGGTAACCCTAACTGTAGTGCCCATGACTGAGACAACCAGAAACCCTTAGAATCATAAAATCTTAAGATCGAAGGGTCCTTTTGTCATCTAACTCAGCCACCTCTTCTCTATCAAATGGTTTTCTTTCATACATCTAGAGCACGGGAGTTGATTACACAAGAATATCTTCTTCAACTTTAGAGAGCCCTAAAAGCTAGAAAGCTCTGACTATTGAGCAAAAGTTGTATGTTTAAATATTCCATCTATAATACTTGCCTTAGGATGACTGTTTGAGTGTACAAAAACAAATACACTCTCTCTATTCCATGAAGTCAAGAAAGGAGGTTATGATTGATTTGTAATGCCTATTAGGGATGTAATGAGGGCAAGATTGTAGCTTGTTTGCCTTACATTTAGTCATCTTCTATATGACAACCCTGCGATACCTAAAGTAAATTCACCGACATTTTTAAGGCTAAAAATCCTGAATTATTTCTGATTGGACATGATCATAAGACTCCATCATCCTAGTTTCTCTTCTCATGTGTTGCTTTGGCTTCTCTAAGATTTTTTTTTTCTTTTTTTTAGGTGAGGCAACCCTTGGTTGACCTCACAGATAGCAAGGACCTAGTCAGTTTACAATCCCTTATTTTTTAATTTTTTACGCCTACAGCACCTGGTCTTCCTAGGTGGTCTCCCATCCAAGTACTAATCAGACCCGACCCTGCTTAGCTTCCAAGATCAGTCTGGATGAGGCTTGTTCAGGGTGGCATGGCTGTAGACTAAGATCTTTTTAAAAAGCCATTCCAGGACTGAGAAAACTCTCAAGAGTAGTCTGATCAGGGTAGAAATGAAACCATCTCCTCCCATCATCTCAATACTACATTTCTGCGAATGCAGCCCTAGCAGCAGGAGGTCTGGTTTTCTACCACTCTGCTGTGAAGATTTATTTACCTGTTGTAAATTGTCTGCTATAAACATAAAATAAACACTGCAGAAGCCCAGTTGGGTGATGATTAGTAAGAAGCTGACAATGTACCTGAGAAGGAAAAGAAGAAGCAGATGGAGGGAGAAAAGTTATTTTTTAATGCAGTTATTTTAATTTTTTGAAACGATTGTTATTATTTTTAATATTTCCCCACTTTTTTTGAAAAACTTCAAGCCCACAGAAAAACTAGAAAGACTAGTATATTTAAAATCCATATACCCTTTAACTAGATACACCAATTGTTAACTTTTGGCCCTAATATGTATGTATATACATATTCATACACACACACACACACACACACACACACACACACACACACACACACACACACAGTTTTTTCAGAACCATTTGAAAGTCAATTGCAGGTAAAACACTTCAACCCTAAATATCTCAGCATACTCTTCTTAAGACTATGATATCCAGAAGATAAACTTCAATATCCTCAAATATACAGTCCACATTTTTTTAAATAATCTTATCTCCAAAATATCTTTTATAGCTGTTTTAATTTTTTTTGATTCAGGATCTAATCAAGGTTTACGTATTGCATTTGGCTGTGTCTCTTTAGTTTTTTTTTCATGTAGAACAGCCCCATAGACATCTGCATTTTTTTGTTTTCCATGACATTAGCTTTTTGGGAAGAGCCCAAGCCAGTTGTCACATAGAATGTCCCACATGTGGACTGGATAATTTCCTCATGATTAGCTTCAGATAAGCACTTTGGCAGGCATGCCAAGGTGATATTTTGTACTCCTTTTCATCATATTGGGAGCCACATGATGTCTTGTGGTTCCACTGTGATGGTGACTGCCAGACTGCTCCATTGCAAACGTACACTCCCCTCTTAGTACTCTGTGGGGCAAAACTTTGAGACAGCACGAATATCCTACTCTCCTCCAACTAAGAGCTTTAATATTCACTGATGATCCTTACCTGAATCAATTATTTTATTGGTGGTTATGAGGTGGTGGTTTTCTTTTTTCTTTTTCTTCTTCTTTTTTTTTTTTTTTTTATGAAGTGAGAACTTTTTAATTCTATCTGTCATTTCTTCTAAATTTATTAGCTGGCATTCAAGAAACATATTCTTCCCCCTTCTTTTATTTTGTCTCACAATAGACTCACATTATTTTTATTTAACATATTATACTCCATTATCATCATTATTCTTTCAGATTCTTAAATTGTCCCCAGCTCATGAATTCATTTATTTTTTAAGGGAACAAAAACATGTTCCAGTACTTAGATTTTAATGTTCAGAATTGGATTGTGATACCAATTGCATCAGAATCATCTGAGGATTATACTAAAACTACAGATTCCCGACTCTCATATCAGCCTATTGAGTCAGGGGCTTGGTGGTATCATATGAGACTTCAGGATGGAGATTTTTTTCTCTATTTATTATGGAAATTTTCAAACACATACAAAAGCAATGACAATAATTCAGTGACTCCTGGGTGCCCATCGAGCTTCAACAGTTATTAAGCTTTTGCCAGTCCTCTTCCATCTATCTCTTCACCCTACCACACATATGCTTATTTTGTTTTAGTATTTGTAGCAAACTAGAGACCTCACTTACCTGTAAATAATTCAGTATGCAGCCCTATGGATGACAATGATTTTATATATATATATATATATATATATATATATATATATATATATATATATATATATCTCCACCATGCCATTACCACCCCTTACAAAATTAATAACTTCTTTATATCATTTAATATTCAGTTTATATTTATATTTCAATTGTCTCCCAAAATGTCTATTTTACAGTTGGTTTCTAAACAAGTCTATACATTACATTTTGTATTTTAAGTCTCTTAAGTTTTTTAAACTGCTATATTCTCCTTGCCCTGTTTTCTTTTTTTCTTGCAACTTTTATTATTATTATTATTATTATTATTATTATTATTATTATTTTGGTTAAAGATACCAGGTAATTTGTCCTGTAGTACGTCCCACTTTGTAGAAGTAGTTGATGACTTCATAATGTCAGTTATATTGTTTCTCTATCCTCTGTGTTTCTTATAAACTGATATTAGATCTAGCAACTTGATTAGACTGAGGTTCTTCATTTACCTTCCTGGCGAGGATATTTCTGAGATGGTGTTCTATACTCCCTACTGTGTCCCATTATAAGATACCTCATGTCTGGCTGTCCTGTGTGTAAACATGAGATGCTAAGGTGAATACCTGGGGTCAGGTGGTATCAATGTATTCTTCCTTTATAAGGTTTCCTAAAGGCTTGTGCACTCATCAATGATTGCTGCCTACATGGAATGAGCAGTAGTTTTTAATCAAGCTCCCCAGGTATCTCTTAGCACATTAAAAATTGCAAATCATTGGTTTAAATATTTTCCCAATTTTTTCTCAATTACTGTACCTCCAGAGAAACGAGGTGGGTGGGAGCTAGATGTTCCAGTCCTCGCTTTGCCACTAAATTCCTGTATAACCCTGGAGACCTTTATTGCCCTGTGTGGGCTTCGTTTTTCTCCACTTGAATAGGCAGGGCTAATGGTGATGTCTAAGGATCCTTTCTTCCTAAAAGTTTTACTCTGAAACTCAGTGTCATCAGAAACTGATAAACTTTGGTGAGAAAGGATGGGCAACTGTGAGTTACCTATGATTACTGCCCCATGATCTCACCCGTCTGATAATCAGAGGGGTTGCTCATCAGGAGATCAATGACCTATTGAGAGTTCCAGGTGAGGAGCTGCCCAGGTATCTTGGAAGCCACCATGGTGACTCATTACCTCTTGAGGGCTCTGCTGGGAAGGCTGAAAAGTTAGGCTCCTGATCAAATCTCTGTTCCATTATTACCTCTATCTAGGTCCCTGGACACATTATTTTGTCTTTATGAGCCTTGGTCACCTCATATTCCCAGGACAATAAAGACCTACCCTTCCTATCTTACAAGGTGTTGAGAAGATCAGAGGAGCTGAGACATAGAAGAGCATTTTGTACATCATAAACTTTTTTATCAAGCTGGGGAACAACACAAAAGTTCACCATTAGAGAAAGGATTAAATAAATTTATGGTATACATCTACACCGGGGAACATTGTGAGCCTTAAAAAATAATGAAAGTGATCCACATTGTCCCAACATAGAAAGAAATTCAAGACATATTGTTAGATGAAAGAGCAGATTTCCACAAAATATCAATTAATGCACAAGAAAATGTAAAACAAAATGTATATTTCCATTCAAACACATATATCCGCGAACATGCAGTGAAAACAAAGTCTAGAGAACACTGACTAACTTGATAAAGAGTGGGATAGGAGATGATCCTGCCAGAGGAGATAGTTTATATCGTTTGATAGTTTGCAATAAGGACTTATTCATTTAAAACTTGCATGACTAGAAATAAAGGAAGAACAGATAAGGATTATTGTTGCCTTTTCTGTTATTATCATCATTATTATTATTACTACTGGGTCATCTATGACTACTACCTCCCCCACACCGAGTGGGTCCTCAGCCAGGCGTTTTGGCAGGTTTTGAGGCCATACATCATGGCCTCTCCGTAGTTCACAAAAGTCTTTTGCAGTCTAGAGAAAGGACAAGAAATGCATAACTTAAAACATTTTTGGTAGAGGTACAATTTACTCTTAAAGTGAGTAATTATTATATATTTGTATATTAACATGGAGCATTCCAGTAATTTCCTAGCAGCAGTATTACTGAAATAAATTATAGCAGTATATTTTTAAAACTTTCAGGAGTCTGCCTTTTCTCTATTTCTGTAGTAGTCTTTTTTAAATATAAATATTTAAGTGGATTTTTAACAAGTAAAGAGTAGCTGTGAATTGAGGAGGTCTGCAAACCAGGAAAGAGGGGATGTGAAATGTGTGAGGTGTACAAAACTGGTGGTGGGGGGGGGAGGAGGTGGGAGGAGGGATGTGGGGATGGCCAAGCCAGTGATTCTGTCTTTTCTGGACTTCCATTCCCCTCTTCCCACGGCTGAGGGTATTGGGACATTTGAGATGCCTGTTCCGGAACAGATCCCACACAAAGATGATACTTAGGCTCCTGCCCAGTAGCCTGTAGGATATGACACCCAGGTTCCTGCCTATCTTGTCCCCCTCCCTAGGCAGCCCTTCCTAAGGGTAGGGAAGGCCCTGTTCAGGAACTATCTATGAGTACGTGGGAGCCTGGGAGCCGCAGCAGGATGCCGAGGACCTGGATCCCCAGTGCTAGTTGCACGACTGAGGGGAGCAGCTGGGAAAGGGAAACAGACCCAGATGGGCGAGAAAACACAAGGTTTAGATCTCGACATGCTCTCTCAGGTCGAGGGGAGAAAGCTGAGCAAATGTCTTTAGATTTCTGGGCCTCAGTTTTTTTCACATGCAGTCTGTGTTTGAGGGAGCAGAGAGTGAGAGATGGATGTGGAGATGTGCTGGGATGTGCATGATCCTTCTAATTTTATTATTATTCATTGTGCTTGGCATTTCAAATACAAAGGAAGTCACATTACATAGGACTGGCAATTATATTAGTCTGAGGGTTACAAATTTAAAACTGCGGGGACCAGATAGGTATCAGAGATATCGTAAGAGAGGCTGGGCATAAGACAGAATAGGGAATAGTGGAGACAGTGGCAAACCCTCTGGTACACATCCTGTTCTAAAAGGAATTGACTGGGACTTGGTTCCAGCTGAATGATAAAAAGAATGAAGCCCCAGAGGTGCCAGATTTTCTAAGTGGCAAGGAAAATAGGGAGACCTTTTGTTAATTGTGAAATCTCCACGTTTTTAAACATAGGCCAAAACAAAGCAAAACTATGGAAGTCTCTCAAAACATATCTGAAGTCCATAGTTAGCTCTTAGGCCATCAGTCTGTAACCTTCATATTAGAAAAACAAAACAAAAACGAAAAGCAAGTCATCATAAAAAAAAAAATCAGGAAAAGCTTGCTTGGTGATCTAATGGTCCCAGCAGGCTTGAGGGCAGAAAAGATTTCCCAAATGGCTAGAGTTGAGTCAGACAGGTCTTGGAACACCGGCTCTGCTACGTCCTAGTTGTGTGACCCTGAGCAAGGCATTTAACTCATCTAAGTCTCAGTTTACTCATCTGCAAAATGGGAATGATAACAGTGCTATAAAAGTTTGCTAAAAGGAGTAATAAAGGGAGGCTTGCAAGCTCTTGCCATGTACCTGGCACAGTGTAATTGTGCAATAAATCTAATTACTGAATGAGTAAGTGCTCTTATAAGCGTTTTGTGAGCTGGAAAGTGCTCCCCATAAGTTAGGTGTGACTGATACATACTCTAGATACACCTATTTGGGTCTGATAATTTGGCTTTATGGGAAGTTTCATTTAATATCTCTACTTTGACTTTTGAAGCCTTTCTGTACATCTGCAAGGGCCTGGTTAGACTTGCACGCCTTGGGAACAGCTGAGTCCTATGGACAGAGAGTCATCAGGTGGTGGGCTATAAAGCACCCATGAGTTGCTAGAGTATAAATATGAAACTCTCAGCATTGTTTGATTTCATTGCATTTGTCTCTCCTTTGCACTGAAGTTTTGAAAACGTGGAGTATTTTGTGTGCTTTATTAATGACTGAAGTCACTGTGAATCATTAATTTCATTGCTATTTTTTTCTACTTTTAATAAATTGTCCCCAAAAGTTTTATCTGGAAAAAATTACCCTTCCTTACATGGTATGTGCACTGGAGGTGGGGCAAGTTCAGAGTGGGGACATTAAGAGGAAAGACATCCCTAAGTATCTTGCATATACACAGTAGTTTACAGAGCATGTTTGCATGTTTTATCTATTTGATCTTTCTAGGTTCAGGGAGTACAGAAACTTGACAAAGTTGTCCAGCTAGTTAGCAGCAGAGTTGGGCTGGACCTAGGAATTTCCAGTTGGGGTTCTTTAGTACCCCTTCCACTGCCTCTGTAGAATCTAAAGCAGCAGGGGCGGGGCCTGAAATGTGGCCAGTTAATTGGGTCAGTTGTCAAAGGAAACTCAACACACCCTCAAATGGGGCCTTGCATCGGGGTGAGAGAGAAGCAGGACTCTCACCTCTGACTGAGGTGATGAGCACAGTTCAACAGGATGGCCATGCAGTGCACAGTGAGGACCCCGATGGCCAACAGGCTGATGGGACCAACCTGGAGAGCAGAGGAGAGGTGGGGACGGTGAGCCACAGACTGACTGCTCCCACACCCGGCCGTCTCCCAGCCTGGGTGCTGGGGCCCCTCTCATAATAAAACTGCCTCTAGGATGACAGCCCCAGCCCCCATATGGTCTGGCTTGAATGCCCTTCTTAGCATTGCTGCAAAGTGGCTGCCCCAATCTCTGCTAGGGATACTTCCAGTGATAGTGCACTCACTATGTCCCCAGACAGCCCATGCCTTTCCTCATTTACCCTGAGTTCTGCCTCCAGTTCCCTCATTCCTTTGTCCTTACCTCCTTCACGATACTTGAAGACCAAGGTTCCTCTTAGAACTTGGTTCTCTTTCTCTAGTATGGGATTGTCAGCAGGGGCACTAGTGACATTTTGGGTGAGATGATTCTTTGTTGTGGGGGCTGTTCTGTGTGTTTTAGGATGTTTAGCAGCATCCCCTGGCCTCTATTCACCAGGTGTCAATGACATCCTCTCCTCTCAAGTTGTGACAACCAAGAATGTCTCTAGACATTGTCATTGTCTTTGGTGTATGTAAAAAATTATCCTTAATCACTGCTCTAGTATATCTAATTTGTCAATATCTCTTTTATTTTTTAAATAAAAATTGTATATATTTAAGGCGTACAATATTATTTGATAAATATGTATACAGTGAAATGATTACTCTAGTCAAGCTAATGAACATATCTTCTCAAAAAAATGGAAAATAGTTGTCATTTTTTTGTATATGTGAAGAGATTAAAAAAAGGAGGGCTCTTTATTATTCATAATCTCCCATATGTGATCAGATGGATACAGAGTAAAGAGGGACTCTGACTCTATTACTGCCTTTGTTCTGAACACTCATGCCTTTCCTGATAGGACCTGAGATATTATCTATCACAAAGAAACAAATGAGAGGTCAAGAACACCACTAGATTCTACTACAATGTAGCCTCCATAGAGTGGAGACTTTATTTTAAATAAAGGCTCAAGAATGCATATAATAGGTGCTCAATATATATTTCTCAAATGAGTCATGGTCAGAGGTTCTGATAGGACATGGAAGGTACAGAAGTCTACTGACTGTTAGGAAGCAAAAATCAAAGAATAAAAGAGCTATCTCAAACAGCAAATTCCACACTGGTAAAGATGGTTCGGCAAAGGGCCATTTGGTAATAATACTCTTTTGAAGTTCTAGAACCCTGAGGATTCCAAAGAAGAGAGTCCCATTTCTGGGTTAGAACTACTATGAATCAGAAGTCATGTCAGAAGCCAGAATCTCCATTTGCCTTCTTTAGACACCAGGCCTGGAGAGAAGGAGAAATTTGCTTCAAGTAAGTGGAAATAATATATTTGGCATTAATTCAGTTCAATAGACATTGGGACTTCCTATGTGCCAGTCTCTATGGCAGGTGTTGTGGGAAGGTGTAAAGGTAAATCAGAGAGTTCCTGCTATCGGAACTTTCAGGTAAGTGAGGAAGACAGGTATATTAAAAAATAAGTATCTCTCGTCTTTGTAAGTGCTGTAAGAATTTCATGTGAGGCAGATATAATTTCTTGAAAATCAGAAGGTGAACGTGGCACTAATTTAATAGGAAACAGTTAAGTTTACAGAGGAGGGAGAAGGGAACAGCACAAGAAGAAACAGAAGTGGGATGGCAGGGAGTACAGAGGATTGGTGAAGACAGTCACTATCCTCACCTTCCAAGCCACTTCCTCACAATCAGTCGAATGGTTTTAAACAGGAGCCACACACTGAAACAGCTGCAGGGACCAGGCTGCTAATGTAGCTGAGTGAAATGGGCGGGATGTAATCCTGGGGACTGGGGGATACTATGGCAAAGTCAATTCAGCACCAGTTTGTAAGGATGGTGGATCTTTAAGAATAATGGCAGGGTGGGGGAACTGAAGTTGGCCAAAAGGTACGAACTTCTGGTTATAATATAAATAGGTACTGGGGAGATAAAGTACAGCATGATAACTGAGTTAACACTGCTGTATGGTATATTTGAAAGTTGCTAAGAGAGTAGATCCCAAAAGTTCTTAGCGTTAGGAAAAAAATTTTTTTGTAACTATATGATATGGATGTTAACTAAACTTCCTGTGGGAATCATACTGCAATATATGTATGTCAGGTCATTAGGTGGTACACTTTAAACTTATCCAGAACTGCATGTCAAATATATCTCAATAAAACCGGGAAAAGAATAATGTCCTACCCCCTCCAGGCACACTCCACTTGGCTTTGGGTTGGCTCCCATGGATTGATGCCTGCAGGCACATTTCCTATTGCAGAGGGTATCCCAAATTGCTCATTGATAAACAATGCAAAGGTCTCAGGGACCCACCGCCCCATACCCCCAAACGCATAAACCCCATTCCCCATCACCAGGTCCCCCTTACCAATAAGCCAGCATTTTTCATGGCCAGGGGAAGCCCCAGGAGCCCTGTGCCGATATTGCACTTCAATAAATGGATCAAGGTTTGCATCATCCTGTGCAGGGAGAACAGGGAGACAAGAAGGCATGTTAGTGGGTGGCCCAAAGCCCAGCCTCCTTTCAGCATTTCCAGTACCGTCTGCTGGGAAGAAGGACAAAACCAGACGAAGTGGAATCTGGTTCAACTTTGTTCCCAGGCTCTGTCCTGGAACATCTGACCCAGGGCTGGTGCTAGTTCTGATGGCTCAACAAATATTTAACACACAGTAAGTGCTAAAGAAAAAGTTGATAATTGCTAGCAACTGAATAATTCCCTAGTATCAATTTATTAATTTGTCCAATGGTGTTCTTTATGATTTATTCACTCAAATAATATTTATTGAGACCTGCTAGATGCTTGGCATTTAGATAGATGATGAAAAACTTAGTCATTTTCTCAATTTACAGTCTCATTGTTGATTCACTCACTGGAAAAAACACTCTCCCACCACATATGGAGTATTTATTTACCTGTTCTAGGTTACTCTAGATCCTTTTCCTCAACTAATAGTCACTGCGAATTTATTCCATACTATGCACTGGATAAAATTTAATAACATTGCTGCTGTGCATACAGAATGCTTACTATGTGCCTGGCAGTGTGCTCAGGGCTAGGGTTCTAAATGTTCTTCACACCTGTGCTGGCAGCTCCTGCCCAGGCAGCTCCAATCTACTGGGGAGGAAGGTGGAAACAGGACCATAAGAGAATCAAAGGGAACTGAAATGAAAAAGCTGAGTGCAAAAGCACAGAGGTAAGAAGCACGTTATTCTGAGTTCTAATTCTGCCATTAACCTGCTGTGTTTGGTCACTACTCTGAAAGACCCTTAGCTGCTTACATCTTCTGTTTCTTTGTGTGCCAAAAAAAAAAAAGAGAGAGAGAGAATAATTCTTGCCCTGCTTACCTCCCAGGGATTATGGTAAGAATTAGAAGAGGTACTACATGATGAATCTTGGAAAAGTGAAGTGCTTTGCAGATGTGAAGCCTCTCGGCATCAGCATCAGCAATAGCATCATCATCATCATCATCACATCATCCTATCATCATCATTACCACCTTTGGTTTGGCTTTTTGGTGCTCACCTGTTAGAAAGGGACTCTTTGAAAAGGAAGAAGAGCTGATAGGAAAAAGGCAAGCAAGGGTTGTTTGAGCAGGTAGAAGAGTCCCCTCCTCCTGGAACAAAAGGTACCTTAAGTGGCCATTGGAGGTAGTGCAGTCTGAATTGTCCGGAGGCAGCTGGGACAGTGCAAGTAGATTGACCAAAGTCACACAGCGAGATGTGCAGAGACAGTCTCTGTCCTATCTGTTAAGAAGTCAGGGCTGTGCCAGGCTTTCACATTTCAGTAACAACTGGACAGAGGGTTGGGTTCAGATAACAGGGTGGGCCCTTGGAACCTCGGCAACTTCCTGAATTTCTATTAGTTCAGTCTCTTCATCTAAGGATGGGGGCACCCATTGTCCCTTCACTTCCAAGAGGTAACTTTTACTTCTCTATAACTGTAATGATTGGAAAATATGTCAAAGCAAAAAATCTTTTTAAATCTTTTGTCAATTCTTTGATAATAATTTCTCCAAAAGATGTGCTCTTTTTCCCCTTCCTGCTCTCCTTCCCTCCAGGACTTCTCTCCTACAGCAGTGTCTTGCCCTACTTGAATCAGATCGCTTGGAAAAGGTGAGACAAGTTTTGAGAAACCATAATGGCTTAGCTAACAGCATCAAAGGTCAGGGCCTTGGGGAGTGAAAAACATGTGGGGAGGTCCTAAAAAAGTTTTAAAAAAATTTTGGTTTTTTTTCCTTGAAAAACAATATACATTGCTATTATAAAAGAAAATACCACCTTAATGTTCCTCCGGACATCCCTAGTTGCTTTTACATGCACATATTTTTTTTATACGAGGAGAACCATTATAATACTGTGTCCTAAACTAAATATTTTATGAATAGTATGTCCTATACGTTTTCACAACCATTGATTTCCTTGATCACTTGTAATGGCTGTATTATATTCTATTGTATGTGTGTACCATATTTTATTTAAATGATCTTATTGTTTCTGAATTATCAATATTTTAACCAGTGCTTCAATAAAATTATTATGCATTCTTATGTTATCTCATTAGGAAAAAATTCTACAAGTGGTATTATTGACCAAAGGATATATTTATTTATATTTAATTATGCTTTAAAAAAACATAAGTAACACAATATGAAATTTGAAAAGTAAAATACAAGAACCAAAAAACTTTATGTAGCGAATATAAACCTCTCTGCCTTCTCTGTCTTCCAGTTCTTTTCCCCAGAGGCAGTCACTACTGCCAGGGGTGTGTGTGTGTGTGTGTGTGCGCGTGTGTGTGTGTACTTTCAAAGTAAACACACGCCAAATAAGTATTTGTACATTTTATGTAAATATGTATCAGGATTTGACATACACATTGCCATCTAGAAAGATACCAGTTCAATTCTTCCCAAAAGGACATGAGAGAAGGCATTTCCTGACATCCTTATCAACACCGAATATTGTCATTTACAACCTCATTATGCCCACATCTGATCAGCTTAAATAGTGTGACTGGCAATAAAGTCCTAAGAAAAAGTTCAAAGTGTCTTGAGTTTACCACAGTAAAAGCAGATACACAGGGCTAGGTGGTGATTTTTTGTTTCCTAGATGGGTTTTTAGTTGGGAGGGAGGGAGGAAGGGAGAAAGAGAAAAAAATGAGTAACAGCAGATGTAAGAGAGGAAAGCAGCCTGAAACTGTGGAAGAAAGAGAAGCCAGCCTAAGATAGAAAATTGTTTCTGGAATCAAGAATCTCATGCTGGGGATGGCCACGCTATCTGGGTTCTCTGCAAAAACTGGGCAACAGGTATAATACTCAGAGCCACACAGATCAACTTTCTCAGATCCTGAGGGTTCCGTCTTGCATCCATTCATCTCCTGTTCACTGGGGTAAGTGTATTAAGAGAGAAATAGGAAGATGTGGCCCAAAGCTGTGAAGGCAGCAGATCTGGAAGGCAGTGTAGCCACTTACGACAATCCACAGGTTTCCTCAGCAGCAGGGACGTTCTCTGAAGTGGTGTTGCTGCTACTCTCCGAGAGTGACTTGGACTCGTTGTCCAGGGAGTTAGGCTCACTGTTGTCATCCCTTCCAAGCAATGACGTCTTCAGCATGGTGGGTAGGTGGTGGTGGCTTAGGGTTAAGGCCTGTAGCAGCCTTGAACCAGCCTTCCATGGGTCTTTCTCCAGAGAAACCAGGGCTGCAGGCCTGAGATGCTAGCTCCTAATTCTCTTCTGGCTGAAGCACAAGCGTGTAAAGCACTGGGGGCAGGGGAAGCTGATGTTGATTATGCCTCACCTGGCTTTGGGGGGACTTATGAGAGTCTCATCTCAGGATGACCCTCAGTGTCCCTTTCAATTTGTCAGCCACACGCCGGGACTCACTTGGACTTTCAGCCCCTCCAGGTTTAGCCCTTAGTGCTATAGGGCAAAGCGAACAGTGTGACTGGGAGGAAGAAGGCACCATTGGACTGGAGGTCCTGGTGCCTGGATGTGGGGCCAGGCTCAGTGCTCAGCTATCTCTGGCAAGGAGGAAACCAGAGCTACCTCACAATGGAGGCCACCCAGCCAATAAGGTGCTGCAGAACCCCAGGATGCAGGTGTGTCCCAACAGAGGGTAATCCGGTCACCACCTGCCCTGGGTGGGGGTGAAACATGGCTTTTAAGGCCCAATTCAAAAGTCACCTGCTCAGAATTTCTGTATAGGAGTGTATGGACTGCCACCTATTTGGAAGGAAGTACAAGTAAACTTATAAAAAATTATTTATTAAAAAAATTTATTAATTACCTAATATATACTAGGCACTGTTCTCCCTGCTGGGAATACATTAGGGTAAAAAACCTACTACAATCTCTGCCTTCACAAGCTAGTGAGGAAACTGACGATAAACAAAAAAAGTCAAGTATATATTAGTTGGTAATAAGTACTATAAAAAAAGATAATGCAGGAAAAGGAAATGGGGAGTGCTGGCTGTGGGGAGGGTTGCAATTTTAGATTGCGGGGTCAGAGAGGGCCTCACTGAGGAAGTGACATTTGGAGAAAGGGTTTAAAGTGCCCTGTTTATGTTTTGAGAAACTCAAAGCAGAGGAAACAATAAGTATCAAGTGTCCAGAGGCAGGAGAATGCCTAGGGTATTTTAGGAGTGAGAATAAGGCCCTGTGGCTGTCTTCAGCATGGACAAAGGACAGGAGAGATGAACAGAGGTGAGCGTATGTCTGGTTTGTGCTGGTTTGTGCTGGCTGCCCTGGCATAATTATTAACAGTGCCTCTTTTCACTATCAGAAGTATCCTGGTTTGAATGGTAATTACATGGTCACACCAGAGATGCAGTTACACCAGAGATGCAGTTAATGCAAGAGGAAGTAATGGGAGAGGGATAGAATGGTGGGGGCAGGAGCTTGTAGGCCACTGGAATGCCTTTGGTTTTTATTCTGAAAAGTGAGGTATCACGGTGGATTTTGAGCAGAGAAGTGACATGACTTGCATTTTATGGGATCTCTCTGGTTGTCTTTGTTGGGGGCAGACTGAAAGGGGTGATGGCAAAAGCAGGGAGATAATCGGGACGCTGTTATAATAAGCTAGGAGGTTACTGCAATGACCCACCAGGATGGTAGCTAAAAAGATGATGAGAAGTAACTGAAGTCTGGATATTTTAAAAAATCTAAAGCCAAGAGGATGTGCTGATGGACTTGATATGGCGTGTAACGGAAAGAGAAGGATCAAAGGTGACTCCACTGTTCTTGATGTAACAGGAAGGATGGGATTGGCATGAACAAAGTCTAGTCTCAAAGACGCCTTTGCAGAGCGAACCCAGGCACACTGTACTTTGTATGTTTATTTGGGATGGTCTGGACAAGCTACTCATGAAGGTTATGTGCTTTCCATGTCAGCTCAGTACTGCCCCAACCCTATGAGCCTCTCCCTTTCCCTGAATGTCAAATGAGATCTCTCCCCGCTCTGAGGCCCTGAAGACTTTTTCTCAAGTTGAAAATAATTTTCCCTCCTCTTTGCATTCATTCATTGCTTTAATACGTAGTAGTGAATGTCTGCTCTTTATTAGGCAGGCACTGCAGATGTAGCAATGAACACTTTTAAGGAGTATGCACTTCAGCAGGAAGTAGTAAGATGACAATTAACAAGTAAATAAGTAAAAGTGATACATTATAATAAATGCTCATTTTAAAACAAAGCAGAACAAACTCAACTACAAAAAGTGAGAATCACCACCATCCAGAAAGAACAGCTGTGAACACTTTAATGGGCTTCACTGAAGAACTCGTGAGCACAACTCCCCCACCAGCCTGATGTGTAATACAGCTTTTAAAAAATATAATACCCATAAAACTTACCATCCTACCCATTTTAAATGTGTAGTTCAGCAGTGTTAGGTACAGCCACAGTGTTGTACAATCCAACTCCAGAACTCTCTTCATCTTGCAAAACTGAACCTCTATACCCATTAAACAATCCCCCTTTCCCCTCTCTACCCCCTCTCTCACCATTCTACTTCATGTGTTTATGAATCTGACTACCAGGTACTTCATAAAACTGGAATCACGCATTATTTGTCTTTTCGTGACTGCTTTATTTCACTTAGCATAATGTCCTCCAGGTTTATCCACACCATAGAATGTATCAGAATTTCTTTCCTTTTTAAGGCTGAATAATATTCCATTGCATGTATATACCCAATTTTGTTTATCTAATCATGTGTCAATGGACATTTTAGGTTGCTTCCACCTCTTGGTTGTTGTAGATCATGCTGCTGTGAACATGGGTGTGCAAATATCTCTTTGAAATGATAATCACTTTTTCACTTAATATATGCTATACATATTTTCACTTCACCAAACAGAAATAATTTTTAATGATTGGAGAGTGTCTTATTTTAAAAATGAGGTTTATTGCGGTATAAGTTATATCCAGAAAAACTCACCCTTTAAAAGTAAACAGTTCAACAAGTTTTGACAAATGTAGACAGTCTTGTAACTAACACACAATCTATATAACATTTCCATCACTCCAAAAGTTTCCTCGGGTCTCTGTTGTCAGTCTTCTCCTCTAACATCCAGCCTCTGGCAACTGTTGATGTGTTCCATCCCTACGGTTTAACCTCTTCCAGAAAGTTATATAAATACAATCATATATAAGCTTTTAAGTCCGGCATCTTTCATTCAGCATGATGCTTTCAAGATTTATCCATGTTGTTAAATGCATCAGTTAATTCCTATTTATAGCTGAGTAGTAGTCCATTGTATGGATGTATCTATCACCTTGTGCCTCTTCATTCACCTGGTGATGAACATCTGGATTATTTGCAGTTTAGGGTGGTAATGACTAAAGCTGCTGGAAACATTCATGTTCAGAACTTTGTGTGGTCAAATGTTTTTAGGAGTAGAATTGCTTGTGTACTTTTAGGTTTATAAGAAACCGTCAACCTATTTCCATAGTGGCTTTACCATTTTGCATTCCCATCATAAATTTTTGAGAGTTCCAGTTGCTTCCTTAGTTTTTTTCTTGTGCTTTATTTAATAAAACTCTGTTTATTGGATATACAGGACATGCACAATTTTTCAGTTTTATAAACAACACTGTGATGAGCAGCCTTGTACGTATGCCTTTGAACATTTATTGTGTTAGAAGTTTTATAAGTAGAATTGTTGGGCCAAATAATATTCTTATATTCAATTTTGATTCATATTGTCCTCTAGAAAAATTGTGCCAAATGCACCACCAAAAAAACGGAATGTAAATTTTTCCACACTCTGCCAATGCGTTCTCATTAATCATTGAAATGTTTAGCAATGTGATAAGTAAGAATGACTCATTTTTGCTTTAATTTCTAATTCTTTGGTTACTATTGAGGATGAACACCTTATAAAATTTGGACATTTGTATTTGTTCTCTTGTGAATGCCTCGCTTGCGCTTTTGACTTTTTCTACTGGTTTTGTTTTGTAGGGGGCTAAGTTATTGAGTGTGTGAGTGTGTGTGTGTGTGTGTGTGTGTGTGTGTGTGTGTGTTTGCATTTAGGTATTTACCCCTTCATATAATCTGTGAATATTTATTCTAATTGGAAATCATCATTTACTTTTGTCTATTTTTTAATGCAATATTTTAAATGTGTAAGGGTTAGATTCTCCACCTTCACTTTGGTTTTTGACTTCATAATGAAGGGATTTTACTACCTCATGGTTTTAAAATATTTTAAGTTATGTCTAATTTTAAATGGTTCTTAATTTTAAAATAATTTAATATTAATATTTAAATATTTATGAATATTTAATTAATTCTTAACAGAATCCTGGCTTTTAGTATTTCACTGTTAATTATGATGCTGCCTCTGAGATCACCTTCCTCCTCCTCAGGTCATGTTATGTTTCTTGTATTTTTATAATACTAAAGAGTTTTCTTTTAAAGTTAGGCTTGGACCATGAAATTCTATTAATGCTTTTTTCCCCAGAACCTACTGATGACCATTTTTCTTCCCTGGTATCAAACGTTATCTATGGTAGTGGATTTATTAATGTCGAATCATCTTTGCATTCATAGGGAAAGCTCGACAGTGCTTATTTTTTTTTTTTTTTTTTTTTGGGGGGAAGGAATTTATAATTTAACTTTTTAGAAAAAAAAAAAAACCTTATTAACAATCCCTCTCCCCACCATACAGGCTAAAGTGCCAACAGTTAGGAAAACAAACTGGTCCGTCCTTAGTTGCAAGGGTGAGGCAATGATTCCTGCTGAACCAGTCTAATACAAGCATACCTCCTTTTATTGCCTTTTGCTTTATTCCACGTCACTGGGTGTTCCTTTTTTACAAGTTGAAGGCAAGACCCTCCATCAGGAAAAAGATTATGACTTGCTTATTGCAATACTCGCTTCATTACCATGGTCTGGAACAGAAACTGCAATATCTCCGAGGTATGCCTGTAGTCACCCGCCTCGAATATCTACCGGGGGAGAATTAATTCCCCTCTAACTCACTGCAAACAGTCCCAGAAACTGGAGAGTAGGTTAAATCTGGAGAAGACGATTTAAAAAGATTTTGAAGGGATGAGAAGCTCTCTCAACGACCCTCAATAAGAGAGGTGTTTTTTTTTTAAAGGAACTCCACTCCTGACTTACCTTACCTTCTCCCGGCGTCCCTTTAACTCCCCTCTATCCTCTCCATCGCCTCCCAAGCCCTTAGTTGCCTCCTTTGTTTCCTGGCTCTGACAGTCTCCAAGCTTGGTCAAAACTGTGCAGGCGAGGAGTCGCTGGCAAAGGAAGAGGGCGGACAGAAGGCGCTGACCCTTACGTGACGGTCCCGCGTCAGGCGAAGCGCGTTTCGCCTTGCGTGAGATCTTAGCGTCCCATTCCGCCCCCGGCAGGGAGCCCCGCCCACCCAGCTAAGCCCCGCCCCCAGCTAAGCCCCGCCCCTGGGCAAACCAGGTTTTCCCCTTAAGCTGGCGGCATGGTGGTCCAACTCGCTTGGACCTCCCACGCAGCGCTGCGGGCCTGTGCAATCTGATCCCCAAGTAGGGAAAGAGTCACCTCCAGAGCCTCTAGTGTGCTGAAGTGGCGCCTGCGTTAACGCGCTCTCGCGATGTGGCTACTGAGGCTGCTATTGCTACAGCTCCCCGGTGCTGATCTGGCAGGAGGGTAAGGACGGACACTCCAGGTAATTTCTCCGCGCGTCTTTACTCCTCTGCCCCACACCCCCGTACCCCGCTCCCTCCCAGGCTGCTACCAGACCGCTCACACCACCGCAGCACTTCGAGGCGGGACAACCTGCAGGAAGCACACACGCCTACGCCCACTCCACTGGGCCGCACCCGAGTCCGGCAACCCGGCCAACATCTGACTTGCGTGCGGCTCATAGCAGCACGCGGTAATAATGGACGTGGGCCTGGGGCTGCGCAGTCTCATGGAGTACCTGTGTACTCCTCCGGCCAGCAGGGCTAAGGAGGACGCACCTTGCTGGCCGCTGGGGGCGGTGGCCACCCATCTGCACTTCGACCACTCCAGCCTGTATTGTTCTTTTCATGTGCTGCTAGGTCTATTTGCTCTTACTTTATTTAAGCTGCTTACATTTTTATATTTGGTTATAGTTTCTGTGTGTGCTTTGTTAGATTTTGGTATCAGAATCAGGACCCTTTTGTATAAAAAATAGAGAAGACTATCTCTGTGCCTGGGAGGATTTAAATAGCATCAGGTGGCAAGGAAATCCTGCTTCACCAGTCTCCAAAACTCTTTTCATTTCATGTTTGTAAAGAGTTGTATTTCTAATTTTTACACATTTGTAATCCACTGGACACATTTTCCCTATTTATCACTTTGGCCACTACCATTCAAAGGTCTCTCTTGAGCTTTACAACGCAGTGAGGAGCTTCGGTGCACAAATGTTTGAGTCCTGGATCCATCTGTCATTACATGTTTGATGGTTAGCATGTTAATATCTCTGAACCTGTTTCCTTATCTGAAAATGGGGACACTAGCAATACATACTTTATAGTGTTGTTGTAAGGAATAAATGAAAAACAAGTGTTCAATGACGGATGGATTTTCTATGCTTCTTGACTCAATAGCAAGCTCCAAAAGTCAAAGAATTAGTACGTTAAATGGGGCTGGGGGGGGGGGGGGAGGAGCAGCCAGTATGTGTGTGTAAAAACCAGTACCAAACAATTAAAAAAGTTTAATATCCCCACCATTCAAACACAGTTCTAACAGTTGGTAGTCTTTAGTGCTGTTGGCAATTACTAATGAGTCTCTCTAGTTGCTTTTATTGATTACCTCAATGTTGCTAAATTTATTTTTCCAATACTTAATGTTATCCAGATTGGTCTAAAAATAAGAGTAACCTGATCATTTTGCACAGTAGGGGCTTGTCCTTGGAGAATGTGTGACCATTTTTTAATAACAAAGAAGACAATGTTAAACTTAACAAGGATGGTAGAATGATAGTGGAGCAGGATGGAGAGACAAGTTCAGAAAGAAGATGGCTTTCCAAGGCTCTGAACCAATCAGTGGAAATCCTTTGGGTCTGTCTATGAAAAAGAGAAGTGCAGGGTGGAAGTGATGAGCCACCCTCTGGCCAGGTGGGCTGTGAACCACTGCAAAGTCTGAGTGTTCCATCTCTGGGCAGGTACTCTGTAGACTATGGGATCTGGGTGTGTTTAGCTGGCCCTTCCTCTACCTACCTGAGCAGGGCTTATACCTTGAAGTACCTTCTGTAAATACATCAAATAGAAAGTAATACATAAAAGGAGCACACCAGGACTTGGGAAATGAGACAGACACATGCCCCCACCCAAAACTTTCCTAGGCTGCACAGAGAGGATGATGGTTGAAAATAAGCAGGAAAGGGCTTTTTCACATGTTCTCTTAAACCCAAGCTAAAAGAAGCATGGGTCACTCCCATAAATCACAGAGAGTATGATGAGAATCTTCCTCCCCTGGGACTATAGATCTGCCTATAATATCTACTCAGTTATCTAGGGGCATTTTCCCAATTTTAGCAATTTTAAGGGGGAGGGAACAAACACCAGCAGGAAGATTGAGGTGGTATCTCAGGTTGACTGGCCTCTGGCTGCCAGCCAAAGTCATGAGAGAGAGCACTGGAACATCAAGGCAGCAGGGCTGAGTAGGAGGGCCAGATTCAGTGCTGAGACCCAAAATCCAGCTCAGTAGCACCACCAGTAGAAAGTCATCCTTAGTACTCCAGAGCAGTTAGTGTCCCCCTGCCCTTATAAGGACGTATGATTAGTTGATTACCTCTCATTCTCTCACATTGGACAGTAAACTAGCTTCTTGAGGGGAGGGATTCTTTTCTTCCTCATTGGTGTATCTCCTTTAGAGTGATATCAGTTAGTTTTTGCTACATAAAAACTCCCACACCTTATGGCTTAAAACCACAAACATTATTTCTCACAATTCTGTGGGTCATATGGGCAATTCTTATGGTCTAGGTCAGCTTGACTGGGGCTGAATATAGTCTAGAATGGCTTCACTCACTTGTGTCTAGAAGTTGGCAGGATGGTTGATCCAGGGGGAGGTCTCAACTGGGATGATTCCTTTCTGCTTCACATGCTCTCTCCTCTTCTAGTAGGCTACCTCAGGCTTCTTCACCTGGGTTGACTCCATAATGCACAAGCCGTCACCAAACCTCTGCTCAGATCACATTTACTAATGTCCTGTTGGCCAAAGCAAGTCATAAGGCTAAGACCAGATTCAAGGGATAGATTTCACTTCTTGATGGGAGGAGCTGAAGAGTCACATTGTCAAGAGGAATTTGTGGCCATTTTTTGCAATCTACTACAAGAGCCTTGTACTATGCTTGGCACATAGGAAGTGATCAAGAATGCTTGTTGCAACACTTCAGAGGTAAATAATGCCAAATAATGTCATTGCCCACCACTTTTCCCCCTGCCATTGGCATATCCAGCGTCTTGATGCTGGAGCTGTGCACACATTGCTGGCTTATACAGTTTATGTCCCCACTCCTAGTCTTTACTCTTTGAACAGATCCAGAAAAGGGGAAACCCTTTGTCTATCAAATCAGAGTCAGCCTGGGCTGGCCACACCTCCTTCTGCCAGTTGCTGCCACTTGGGTGCCTCCTGGTGGCTTCTTCTTGCATAGCTCTACTCAAAGTATGGAAGTCACCATGTGAATTGCCAAAGAGTTGGATAGAATGTAGAGCCTTCATTGGGAGAGCTCTCAATGTAGTAAATGGCTGGAGATAGAAAGAAAAGGAATAAACAACAACAAAAAAATTTTTAATTGCCATTTAGACCTTGTAGCTGGTGAGTCCTTGCTTGTTTCACTGTGACTTGGCCCAGAGGAAAGATAAGGTAGCAAAATAAAGATAATGCATATATACAAGAATTCCATATCATTAAAAGTCAGGTGCCGATGGGTGAGGAGCAGTGCCTTTCTCACTGAATCAACATAGTGGAGTTGGAAAAGGTGACAGGTTATCCTGGCTAGATCAGTTCGTCTAGAGCCTGGTACGTCCCTGCTACAAAGCCCATGAAGCCCAGGATGCTGATCAGGGCGTCCTTGACAATGGTGAGGGGACTCATGCCCTCTGAGTAGTAGGTGGTGATCTCCAGGAGGGGCGGGATGATGAGGGCCAGGGCACTGCTGCTCACGGAGCCCACCAGGGAGATGACCAGGTCCAGGCGGGGGATGAGGATGGCTAAGATGCCTGCAGGAGATGATATGGGATAAATCGATCTTCTAGGCTTAGCCAAGCTTCTAAAGTTTGTTTTTAAAATACCTTTCTTAAAACAAAAACTAGTCGTTTCTCATACATTCAGTTACATAAAGAAAAAATTGAAAGTCCTTTAATACCCCCAATTGTATTCACTAGAGATCACACATTAAAAATTTCATGTGTCTCCTTTCAATCACTTTGCAAATATATACATTCATATTGTTGGGAGGAAACACTTTCCCTTTACCCACTTAGGTTCATTGATGGGGGCCCACAAATTTAACTGGCAATAGACAGATTAATGAGAAAAAAATTTATTTAGGGCTCAGGAGCCTTCAAATGAATTGGCTCCTGGAACAGCCAGCTAGAGATAGGGGTTTATATCCCTATTTCATAAGGGGAAAGGGAGAGGTCAGAGCTTCTATGCAAGAAAAGTAGAAGGTATGAGTTTCAGATAAAGTTTATTTAAGTAATTACTCAGATTGTGATGATGGTTAGTCTCCTTTCTGGTTGAAAATCTCCCAGAGAGGGGATTTATTACAGCTGTACTTTTCAGAAGATCCTGCTTAATTCAACAAAGGAAGTTTAGATAATTTTTTTTCCTGTCCTTCCGTGGCTGCTGTTCGTTCAAAAGTTTTTAGCTTAAAATAATTTTTATACCACTAAGGTACATTTCTAATCCCTACATATCCAACAATTAAGCTCTTAATAAATAAATAAATAAATAAATAAATAAATAAATAAATAAATAAATACAAACACCAAATAACAGTGCTGGGAACTGGTCCCAGCTGTTTGGGATCTATCAATGTACAAAACAGAGAATAATTTTTAAAAATAGCCCTATCTTCATAGAGCTAACATTTTAATAACTAACATGACTATGAGCACCTTTTGCAAACAATTATAATGTAAAATTATTTTTAGGAGAAAGAGGCCTTCAGTTAGAGCAAGGTCACAGGATCTCTTTAAAAATGTCTTCTCCAGGTTTTACGCATGCCAGAAAACATTTCACAAAGAAACACTAAAAGCTACAGATTTTGAAGTTCTACTTTTTTAGTAGGATGTTTTGCAGGCCTGGGCTTTTACTTTTTTTTTTTTTTTTTTTTTTGCTTGATGGAAAAGTGTCACCAAGAAAGCCCAGAAGCCTCCTCAGGCTTCCTGTGGTATAAGAGTGAGAACAGGTCTGAAAGACAGGATTCTGACTTCTCCCTGTGTGGCTTTGAAAAAGTCCCTAGTTCTTTTCTCAGCTTATTTCTTCATCTACAAAATGGGGATAAATGACATCTATCCTTTTAGGTACCATGGTTCATGTTGCAAATGGCATTAAAGTTTTAAACAAGTTAATTAATGTAAAGCACTAAAAAAGTTATATGCTCATGTGTACTGATTGGGGCAAGGCATGCAGAAGTCCTAGTTTTAGGCTTCAGGAATTATCATCTTCATATTTGGGACAAAATCCTCTATCTCTAAGATTTCTGAATGGTGGTGTCCCTGCCTCCTAGGGTAAATTGGGAACAGATCACTTCAAAGGAAGAAAATCAGTGTCCAATGAATTATATAGTACAGCAAAAAGCTAGAGGGAGATGCTCAGAAGCACGATTGAAAGGGCCATATCATACTCAGTGCAGCAATCTCCATCATCTCCTCTGCCCCTGCTAAAATACTCACAGAAACGGGGCACGCGGGATCATGGGGCCTGGAGCTGTAAGGGGGTGAGTGGGGCCAGCTGGAGCCAACGAGTGAGCAGGGCCTGTCCTGGGGGCAAGTCCAGTTGGCTACTGGCAATGGGGAATGTGACCCTAGGCTTGCCATGTCATCTACCCCCCCCACCCCCAAAATAAAGAAATTTGGATTTGTATGTGAGATCTCTCAAATTTTTATTTTTTATGTTTTTTAATTTTTAGGTGAGGCAACCCTTGGTTGACCTCACAGATTGCAAGGACCTTGACAGTTTACAATCCCTTACTTATTTATTTTATTTATTTTTATTTTTTATGCCTACAGCACCTGGTCTTCCTAGGTGGTCTCCCATCCAAGAACTAACTAGGCCTGACCCTACTTAGTTTCCACGATCAGATGGGATCAGGTTTGTTCAGGGTAGCATGGCTGTAGACTCTCAAATTTTTTATGTTGGCCCAAATTTGTACAACATCGTGAGGGTCAAACAACACACCTCTGCTGCTGGACGAAACACACTGGCTGCCATTTTCAACCTCTGTCCTGGAGATGAAGGGTGCTGGCTCTGGCCTTAGATGACCTGGATTCAAATCCCACCTCTGGCACTTCTTGGCCAATTATCACTCCTTGCTTCAATTTTGTCATTCGTAAAGCAGGGTTTATCATAGCACTACCTTAAAAGAATTTCTACAGGACTGAATAAAATTTTATGAAATATGGACTAAAAAGAACTTAGCACGGTGGCTAGCACACCATAGATGTTTGATAAATATCAGTTATTATGATTGTTGTTCAATAAGCTGTCACTCCCTCAGGCTGGACAGCAGTCAATCATCTAATTAGATAGATGTAAGAATTAGGCTTACATGAATCACTTCTTACAAAGCCTTTTCCAATCCCTGAGATACAGTTAGTGCTCAATCAGTGGGTTATAATGACTATCCTTTATCGTCTGGCTGATTTCTGACAGCCCTCAGGAAAAGAGCAACATTCCGTTCTGCTTTCTACTTACATGTCAGGCAGACCATGGTGAAGCGGATGGACAAGTCCAGAAGCAGTGCCCAGCGCTTTGACACCTGAGAGATGGCAAATGGGACGATGATTTCTGCAGCGACATAGAACTGCAAGGTGTAGGTGCACAGGATGCCAGCAACGTAGAGGAGCTTGACTGACTGGTACAGCCTGCAGGACAAACCAGAGCCATGCTTACTGTGGCCACCGGGCTCCTCAGAACATCAGCCTCTGACCTTGGAACGGTCCCTAGGGCTGCAAGTGTCCTTGTCTGAAAATGATGGGAAGGTACATGTATGAGCCAAGGGGGAGTCACAGCAGAGCACACAGTGAAAATAGACTAAAGCATCACAGATTTGAATGGCAACATCTCTAAAAGAAAAGAATCTTGAGCATGAGTACATATACTTTCACAAACCACTATCACTTGATGCTCAATTTTAGAGTATAGGAAAGAAGCTCAGTCTGGGTACTCTGCCCAGGAAGAGACAAGTGATAAGTGGTAAAAACCAAAGACCCTGGGTCTAGAAGACTCTGGTCCCTGTGATCTCTTTCAGTCCTTAAGAATGCTCTGGGTCTTCCAAGGCTCTTGGCATATAACAGGTCCCTCACAAGCTCTACTAGTTGGTTGTGAGAACCGCAAAATCCCAATTCCTTAGGGGAAGAGGCAGTCTACAAATAGGGTTATGTGGGGGCTGGGTGAGGAAAAGAAGAGTCAGGGGAACTTTTGGGCCTTGGACTAGAAGCAGAGGGACGGTATGATGGGGATGTTGAGTTTTATCAAAGTTTTTTTTGACCTATGAAGATATCATACATATCTTTTAGTCCACAAATGTGGTAGTCGCATCTCCTACGTTTAATAAAATTGTGTGTATGTGTGGTGTGTATCTCTGTATCAGTGTTTAGGCTATTTCTTAAAAAGACTAACTTCGGCATTTCTGTTTCTTGCTCACACTCGTCCGGGTGCCTGGAACACCACTTTACTCCATTTCTTACTGATTTCTTGAAATTCCCATCTTTTGAGGAAGTACAATGTGCCAGATGCTTTTAGACATGCCCAACTCAATCCTCATGACAATTCTGCTTTATAAATGCGGAAACCTAGGGTCAGAGAGGTTAAGTAAATCATCCATGACTGTAAACTAGGAGGCAGTGCAACAGGGACATGGACCCAGGAGTGCCAGAGTTGTCCTTGTTTGAACAGAGTTGTCTTGTTAGAGAACAAGATAATCTGTTGTCCCATTCTGATGAACTTTCTTTCCCTGGAAGTCCCAGAGGCCTCTTTGCTCCCAAGGGCTCCTTTTTTCTATCCTATATTATATCTGTGTGTATATATACTATCTGTCCCCTCCCCATTCCCACTGGATCATGAGCTGGGGAAGGTAGTGAAGCTCAAATTCATAGTCTACTCACATCAGTACCCTCCACATGTATCTAGACTGGCATCTGCATATAATTGATATGCAGTAAATGCTTGATAAATGATATTTATCAGCTTAGGAAAGGAGCCCCATTTAAGGCAAATTAAGCCTCCAAGTGACCCTTAAAAAGGCAGGCATCCTGTAATTAAAGACATGCCTCAGTGTGGGAGAAAATGCTATGCAGTGCTATATGGGTTCATGAGTCTATTTAAATAGGGCACTCTTGAGATCTGGCTCAGCTAACTGTTACATGAACTGAGTGTATTTGACCAAAATCTTTTTACAGTGGTCTTCCCAAATTGGTTCTTGTTTTACTGCTTTTTCATCCCAGCTACTCTGACATGCAGATGTGCACCACTGGCTGTAGCTAGCAAGACTTGGTAACACAGCCTTTGTAAATACAACTGCTGGAGTTGCCACCCACCAACTCCTCTCTCTGTCTCTGCCTTCCTCCAGCCACCTCCCTCCTCTCCTTAGGTGACCAATATCTCTCACTTCTTCCCTCTCTTCTTAAATCATGTCCTCTTTCATGCTCAGCTAACGAGGCCTCACTCAACACGGGAGGCTATGGTTGAAGGAGGAGCTCCCCGGACAGAGAACCAGAGTCCAGGGTTCCAGCGGCAGCTCTGCTTCATCCAGGGGGAAGCTCTCTAGACCTTGGTTTGCTATCTGTGGAAGGGAGAAGGAAGTGACCTACACCTGGCCCTGAGTCCCACCACCCGAGGGCCCATAAAGTTACCAGCAGTTGGGCAGGTTAAGGGTTATGCTGGCCTTGATGTCATTTTCAAACCGCATGTAGCCAAGCACCCCGATGCCAATGTACAAGGCAGTGATGATAAACATCCCCAAAGACAGGATGGCTGGGAAGCGGCGGGTGTTCATCATCTTGTTTTCCAGGGGCAGAACCTACGGAAATATCACCATGTGAGAAGATAAGAGGAGAAAGAGGGACATGAATATAAAGAAGAAAGGCACACCACTTCTGCATATATACCCCAAAGAATTGGTGGCAGGAACTAGAAAAGATATTTGCACACCTCTGATTATAGCAGCATGATTCACAACAGCCAAAATGCTGAAGCAACCCAAGTGTCTGTTGATGGATGAAGAGATAAACAAAATGTGGTATATACACACAATGGGATATTATTCAGCCTTAAAAAGGAAATTCTGGCACATGCCACAACATGGATGAACTTTGAGGACATTATGCTGAGTGAAATAAGCCAGTTAAAAAAGACAGATACTGCATGATACCATTTATATAAGGTACCTGGACTAGTCAAATTCAGAGTCAAAAAGAATGATGGTTTCCAGGGACTGGAACTGGAGGAGGAGGGGAGGAGGAGTTATCGTTTAATGGGTACAGAATTTCAGTTTTGTGAGATGAAAAGAATTCTGGACATGGATAGTGGTGATGTTTGCACAATAATGTAAACGTACATTGTGTCACTGACCTGTATGCTTAAAAATGGTTAAGTTGGTAAATTTCGTTAGGTATATTTTACCACAATTAAAGAAAAAAAAAGGAAGGAAGCAAACCCTGGAGTCACAGGATGAACCCTGGACCATTCGGAGCTGAAAGGGCCCCTTCAGGTTGTCTAGACCAAGGAGCTCAGCCCTCTGGGGCAGCATGATCTAGCCAGATGCATTTTCTTTGGCCAGCAGTCTTGGAGACAACAATATGATGCCTTAGGCACAACATTCTTTCCCCATTTGCCAGGCCCACTGCTCCTGCTCACACTGACATACCTGGCCTCTTCACCCAGACTGCCTTCCAAAGGCATTTGAGTTTGAGACTCCCAATTTCAGTGCACTTGCCCCTCTCTGTACAGATGGGGAGGCTGGTGCCAAGCTGGGACTAGAGCTTCTGGTTCCTCAGTAGCACATTTCCCCACACACCATGTTCTCAGGACCCTTCCACCCCAGATGTATCCCTGGCTCTAAGGGAATCCAACTCAAGACCAGCCTGCCCCTTGAGCCTACTGAGCATCCAAAGGTTACTTCTGTCTTTCAAACCAACACTGTGAAGACCACAACTCTATGAACTGGTACTTGTTTAATTCTTATTTTACAGATGAGAAAAACAAGGCTCTGAAGATGGAGTAACTTGCCCCAAGTGATACAGCTTGCAAGAGGCAGAGCCAGGCTGCAGACTAGGATTGTCCTCCAAAGTGCAAGTACTGGTTTCTACCCATACTCCTAACAGCATTGTGTTATGTTTATTACTCAATAGGACCTTAGCATCTGTGCCCTTGTACTGTTAACGACTTTTTTGTTCTACATGCATTCCTCCCCCCACCGTCATGCAAATGAAAAATGCTTGTGGGAGTGCTATGAAGGGGTCATTCTGTGCCTTTCCACTTCCTTCTGGGTTAGAGGCAGGGTCCCAGGAAAAATCCCGAGGATTATGTGGACAGCAGACAGTCCATCCTGAGCTTTCCCATCCTGTAATACATTTTGCTGCAAAAATTTTCCATGCTAAAAATAATCTTTTTACAAGGCCAGATCATACTAAATAGCTAGCTTTCTCATACCGTCTCTCCTTCCACAATAGATAATTGGCCATTTGTGTAAAGTGAAAAGGAGCCTGGACTGGGAGTGAGGAGTGCTTAGTTTTAGCCACAGCTGTAACAGTTTCCAGCTGGTGACCTAGCTCAAGTCCCTTTTCCCTCTTCGGGACTTGGGCTCCTCTTCTGTAAAACTGGAGACTGGGCTAGATTTCTAAATGTAATGTTAACTCTGATACTAATAATCATTAGCTCATAGTTGGTGTTCAATAAGTATTTATTGAACAGATTATCATCATTTAGTTGGGGAATTTGGGTTCAGAGAGTACCCCACGGCCAAAATAATACTGCAACATATTCTGCCTCCAAAGTCATTTGCTCAACCACCGCACTCTGCTTGTTGCCATGACCGCCCACCATTCTAAATATAAAGTGCTTTCAGTTCCATTAAGATGGTGTAAGCGCACTCTACCATCTCTCTCTCTCAATGATTAAAACTAAAAGCCCTGGGCGGAGAACATAAAGCAATGACCCCCAGACTTGAAAAGTAAATAACAGCGGGTGGATTGACCAAAACCAGTAAAAATGACCATATGGCAGTGAGTTTCCTGATTTTTTTCTTCCTATATCTCCCAGTTTTGACTCAAGGGAAGCCCAAATCCTAGAACTATACAGTGGATGCAGACAGATAGAACTCCAAGAAAAATCCTCTTTCTGGCCAGAAGACCTAGAATAGGGGCCTGTGTGGGACAGAGAGTATGGAGAGAACCCTACTGTTTTTGTTTGCTTTTTCACTCTCTGGGCCATACCCCAAGTTATGTCCTAGTCCCAAAGCAGCATTCTGGTGTATCAGTGACTGTGTGATGGTGACTGATGCCTAAAATTCTGAGAAAAACTCCTTCTCACTGAACAAAGGAACTAGGAAAAGAAGTCTGGGGAGTCCACATAGTGTGGGGGGACATCAGGACTGGCTAATAATCTGTGAGTACAGTGCAAAATGAAAATGCAGGACCTCCTAGTCCAAAATGAAGAATTTCAAGATGATGAAAGAAGAGCATTAACCCAAGCATAGGATCCTTCCAAAGGCAAGGCCCTATGTGACTTCAGCCTGCATGTTCATGAAGCGGGCCTCAGTATGAATCCCAATTATTAAAAGAAAGTGTCCCCCTCTCTTTTCTCTCAGTACTTTAACCCCAGAGTCAGATCTGACAGGAAGTTCACAATAGTGTAGGGAGGCTGAAACCCTGGCTCTCTAGCCAGAGGACCAGAAAAAGAAGCCACTGGGAGCTGATGAGTGTGCACAAAACAGAGAGGAGGGGGCTGGAGAGAGTGATCCCTTAAACTTGTGAATGAAACTCTGGGCCCAGCCCTGAGCTGCACATGTGCAGAACTGATGTGAAGCATCAAAGCAGAGCCTTTGAAAACTGAACTATTGTGTAGACCACCTTCTACATCCAGATTGGTCCCTGGGTGGCACAGAGGCTGGGTGAAGCCAAATATTACTGCAAAGGCTTTGAAAATTAATCTGATATTGGAACCATGTCCCACAGAAGGTAAATCAGGACTTGTGGTCTGAATCTAACCAGACTGGCTGCTTGCTAAAACAAAAATCAACATTCTCCAGGAGATTTTAACAGGCTCCAGAGTCTCATAAAATAATATTCAAAGTGTATACGATATAGTCTAAAATGACTCAAAATACAAAGCACTGGGAAAATCTCAATAAGTCTCAAGGGAAAAAACAACAGATGCCAACCCTAAGGTGTCTCAAATGTTAGACATATCAAAGACTTTAAAACTATTATAACCATCCTCCATGAAGTAAGAAAGAACATTATTGAAATAAATGGAGAAATATAAATTCTCAGCAAAGAAGTAGAAGTAAAATAAAAGAACCAAGTGAAAATTTTAGAACTGAAAAACCACACTGGAAACCACACTAGATGACAGAGCACAGAGTCAGTGAACTTGAAAATAGATAAATAGGAATTACTGACTCTGAACATAAAAGGAGAAAAATATTTAAAAAAATAAACGAAGCCTCAGAAACAGATGGGACATGTATCAAAAGGTCTAACATTCAGGTTATTGGAATTCCAGAAGGAGAAGAGAAAGAGATTGGTGCAGAAAAGTTTTTTTTGAAAAATAATGGCTGAAAACTTCCCAATTTAGGTAAAAGACATATATTTACAGATTCAAGAAATTAAATGAATTTCAAACAGAAGAAACTCATAACTATATCAGATATACGATATAATTATTTTAATATGATTTTATTGCTGAAAACCAAAGAATAAAAAAAGAATCTTGAAAGTAACCAGATAAAAAGAACATATTACATATAGGGAAACAGTGGTTCAAATAAGTGCAGATTTCTCATCAAAACCATCAAGGGCAAAAGTAAGGGAAACCATATTTTCAAAGTACTGAAAACAAAACTGTCAACGTGGAATTCTATATTGTGAAAAAATATTCCTCAGGAATAAAGGCAAAATAAAGACATTCTAAGATGAAGAAAATGAAGGCAACTTGCACCAGCAGACCAGTTCTAAAAGAAATGCTAAAGAAGGTTCTTCATGCTGAAAGGAAACGATACAAGAGGGAAACTTGTGAATTTGAGAATAAAGTGCAACAGAAATGGTAATTTTCTGGGTAAATATAATAGCCTATTTTTTTTCCTAGCAAGATTGTTATAAGTAAGGACCACGTATAACTATTAAAAGCAAAAATTATAACATTGTCTGATGGTGTTTTAATGTATTTAGATGTAATACATGTGGGCAACATAACATAAAGGGGACTGTAAGATTTCTATGACTGTAAGATTTCTACAGTTTATTAGAAATGATAAAATATTAACTCTAAGTAAATCGTGCAAAGTTATATATGTATATTATAATCCCCAGGGCAACCAATAAAGTATTACATATATATACTAATATATAAAGAGATATATTAGTAAAAAAATCCAATAGGCAAATTAAAGTGGAATACCGAAAAGTATTCAAATAATCCAAAAGACAGCAAGAAAGGGAAAACAGAGAAAAAGCAAAAGGAAAGGTAAAACAGAAAACAAAACACAGACCTAATAACCATAATAATTATGTTACATGCAAATAATGTAATTCCACTTAAAAGACAAAGATGGTCAGATTGGATTAATAAACAATACTCAATAAGCAAACTTATTCCCAGAGAAATAAACACCTATGTTCACATACAAGCCTGTACAGAAATGCTTATAATGGCATTATTCATAATTGCCAAAGACTAGAAACAACCTGAGTGTCCTTCTGCAAGTGAACTGATAAATTGTGGTATTGCCCCTACAGTGGACACTCAGAGATAGAAAGCAATGAGCTTCTGATGCATACAATAAGATGGATCCTAAATGCAGCTAAGTGGGAGAAGTCAGTCTCAAAAGGTTACATACCATCATCTCCTGTATATGAAATTCTGGAAAAGATAAGACAATAGAGACAGTGACCAAAAGGTGGATGGCTGCCAGGGATTAGTGGTGGCAAGGAGAATTGACTACAAAGGGGCCAGGCAGCATGAGAGAGCTTTTAGTGGTGTGGGAATTGCTCTCTGTCTTGACTATGGTGTACCTATGACTCTATGCATTTCTCATAATTTACAGAAATGTAGTGCCTCTCCCCCTCCCCTGCAAAAAAAGTGAACTGTACTCTATGTAAATTAAAAGTAAACCTAAAAATTATATACACAGCACTATCCTTCCTAAAGTGTGGAAGTAGAGACTATGTAATAATCCACTGTAAATGTATAGTACTTTCCAGTTTAAAACTTTTTTATGCTTCATCAAATCTTGTCATATAAATTGCACACCTTAATCTGTCTTGGCTTTAAAAGACTAGGAAAAACATGCTGATATGAAGATAAATGTTTAATAGATATACTGGGATAAGACTAGAGCTCTGTCTCCTGCTCTCTGTTGTAACCTAATTTTCTCCTCCTGGTGACAAGTGACCCAAGTGAGGCTAGAGGTTACTTTCTCCCGTGTGCACAGAAATCCAGAAACCCATAGTTCCCACCTCCTGCTCAGAATGCCACCCACAACACCAGGGACATTCCACCTTAATTCAAACCTTACCACGCCAATGCTTTCAAAAGAAAAAATGGCTGTTCCAAAGAAGAGAGAGTAGGTCTTCCAATTTGCTATCAGTGGCAACCGGCTGGGGTCTGGGATTTCCTATACGAGAAAGAAATGGGGTAAGACATTAACTCTCAAAGCATGTTTGGGCTCCTTTAAGAGGTGGGTGTTCTGAAAGTAGACCTGATTTAAAAAAAAAAAAAATTTTAAATGTCAAGAAATTCAGAAAACTGCAAAAGGATGTAGGCAAGAATTAAAATTGATTTTAATATTGCCCGATAACAAAGAGCTGGAGGGGAAAAAAACATTGAAGCATTGTCAAAGTGTTGAAGGATCAGTATCTCACAGAGGGAGTTAGGTTCATCAGCATCCAACAAAAAAATATCTTACACATGACAGGTTAGTGCCACCTAAAGTGCCTGAGAATATGGAATATACAGTGGTAACAGTGTTAAAAATTACTGTGATAGAGTTACAGTGATATTCTAGGGAGTACCCCCCCCTTCAAATTAGTTGAATGTGAAAGTTTCCTCTTCTTCAATGAGCTAGCTGTAAATTGAAGGAGAGAAAAGTGTATGAAATAAACACGTTATGTACCCGTGACCTAGAATGTGAAAATCATTACGGAACCATTCCTGTAATTGGGCAACCTTTGGAATAGTCCAAAAATAAATCAGAGGTAGCTATCTCATTGGGAAATTCAATTCTGTGGAATTTATCATTATTTCCTTAAGGACTATAAGGCTTATCCATAGTTATCCTAAAATATTTGACTTTGTTGTTTTTATTAAGTTCCGTGGACAATATAACTTTTTTTTCCTTGTGATTTCTAAAAGAGAAGAACATCAGAAAGGTATCAGGTATGCCAAGGGGCTTCTGGTATTTAAATTTTTATATAGTCTTGTCCATTATAAAATAAAAATTAGGAAGGATAGAAAAGTAAGAAATTAAAGGAAAAAACCAACCTCAAAGACATTGCAATTTACATCATGATAAATTGGCTCACATAAGCCTTTCAAGACTCTCTATTTACATCTCTGTGATGAGATATGAGGCTTTTTTTGAGTGGCCTAGGGGTAATTTTGGGTGCTTGGAATTGTTGCCTAGAGGATGTAAGACTATGGGTAATTAGATAAGAAGATGCTGCTTTTTATCTGCCTTTTGCTGCTATCCAATCATTATAGGAATGATCTATAGTAAACTAATCAAGATGTTTTCCTTGCGAAGCATTTTTTTAAGCCAGAATTTGACATAAAATGATTATTGGAGAAGCAACATGAAAGAGGAGATATCCAGAGGAATGAGATTTCACAGAAACATCTTTGTGGGATAAATGCCACAATGAGGTGGGTACTAGGCTGAAGAATGGGGTAAATACCTACCCTTAGGGCTGGCGCCAGGTTATCAGTTTATTATTGATAAAAAGCTCTGCCCCCTGGAGCAGTCACGTGTGTGCTGTGCACTAACCTGGACACTGTACTGGGCGATGATGACCAAGCTGAGCAGCATGCTGAGGTTGGCCAACATGGAGAAGATGGACAGCACCCGGAGGTTCCGGATGAGGGCCAGCAGCACCAGGACGGGCAGGAAGGCAAGCATGTACAGTCGGGAGTCCAGGGTGGGCGTCAGAATCACCGTCTCATTGTAATGGCAGTTGTTTGTGGTGCCATTAATAGCTTCCACTACCTGCAGAAGGAATAGGAAAAGCAAGTCAACAAATCTGTCCATGTGATTAGCTCAGTGCCTGGCCCATGATCAAACTCCCTCACAAAGAACTGGAATGTCTCACTTGGGTTAGGGTGAATTTAGGACTTCTTATTGTAAATTTTCTGCACGAATAACTTTAATAAAAAAGAAACTTAATTGGCTGTTGGCAACCTAGCATCATTCCTCCTGATTTTGATATATTTTTGGTGAATTCACTCTTATCTAAATACAAACTTGGAGAACTATAAGCCAAAATCATATGGCAAAGCTAAAGAGCTGGCCTTTAACACAAACTAGGGCACTCACCATCTCTCCCTGAAATCTGAATCTAAACAACTACCAAAATAACACAAAGTCAGAACAAGGAAAGTAAAAATTAATTCTGACAAGGGATCCCTGGGGAGGCTGCTTGTCAGTTCTTTATACACCCCCCAAACTGCCCTGGTTCTTGTTCTTTTCTGGGAGCCTTTTTTTTTTTTTTTTGCTTTCTCCATCATTTTGGAAGTTAGCCAATAGTCTTCCACTAAACTTATTTTCTACTTAAGTTCCTCAGAATCTATGTCTTTTGCTTATAACAAAAAGACTCATCACATACAATTTCTTAATTAGACCAATACTGGCTTTTTGAGTGAGAGAACTCTTCCTTAGGAAGACTGGACCATTCATTGCGGGAAATTTATCATTCCTGGACTCCCACCCCCAGTAGAAGCTCTTAGCATCCCCCAACTATTGTGATAAACAAGAAACACCCTCCTGCACACAGTACAAATACCCGCCTGGCAAAGTCAGGTGCAGGGGGGGTATGGTATCACTCTCATTTAGAATCAGAATGATTTAACTGATACAGTCTTATTGTGTAAGTGATATAACTCACTGCAGAATAATTAGAAACTAGAGTCAGGCAAGAAGAAAATGTAAAGCAATGATAATCTTGGTACCCATAGGTAGCCATGGTAATGCATCTATACATTTTCCATACAATATCATAAATGACATGTATTATACGTATCCTTTTACAGGACTGCAATCCCAGCATACACTCTTATTTTAAAATGTCCTTTTCATTTAACAACACACCATGGATACTTACATGAATCATTCAGTCTTGTCATTTTCTGATTTCTTACTACAGTAGGAAAATACCTGGAACATCAGCCAGGCATTCAAGGCCCTCCATCAATGGGCCCCATTCAACCCTGAAGGCTTTTCCTCTCCCTAGGCCCACACTTTCCTTGCCAACCTATTGTATTGCCTCTCCTGAGCAAGTTCCCTATGTTCCTGCCTCCAGGTGTTCACTGTTCCATTCTCTCACTTTGGCTGCCAACAACAACCTTCAAGACTCAGTTCAGAAGCGCCTCCTAAGGGAACCTTTTCTTCCCCAATGATCTATTCCGCCCCTGCACATTGCTGCCCCTCAGTTCACAATTAAGCACCCTAACCTCAGAGTGTTGTTAGTGGTGTCCTGCACCAAAATATCATATTAATAATATTTAACTTTTTATATGTTTTGAAACATTCTACTTAGCCTGCAAAGTCCTCAAGACAATGCTTGCTTTGGCTCTAGACAGATGATAAATTAAGTTTTGCTGGTATCAGATGATTTCCAAGCAGCAACCTGGTAATGTGTTTTAAAAGTCTTCAAAACAATCAAACTCTTTGACTCAGTAATTTTACTTGAAGCAATATATACTAAGGGAATAAAGGGGTATATTAAGACTTGTACAGATTATAGTAGAAAAACAGATTTTAGTAGAAAAAGGGAAACAAAGATTATACCTAACAATAAAGGACTGAGTCATGATCAACCTGTGTGATGAAATATTATCAAACTATTATAAATTACATTATGAACCATAAGGAAATTTCAAATGCTAATCAGTTAATACTAAGTTAAAGTGATTACTGTGAGTGATTGGATTAAGAATTATTTTGTTTTGTTTTGAGAAGCAATATAGCATAGTGTTTAAGAACTTGAGCTCTGATGTCAAAAGGCCTGCATTTTTAACTTTGACTCTGTGACCTTATACATATTATAGTTTATAGTATCAGTTTTCTCATCTGCAAAATAGGAATAACCACAACACCTACTCTGATAAGGTCATGGAGAGAATTAAATGAGGGAAAGCATATAAAATGCTCAGTACTGTATCTGACACATAATAGAAGCTAACTCTAAATGCTTACTATTTTTTCTTTTTTGTAATTTTTTTTTACATTTCCAAATTTCTAGTATTACCATAAGCAGAAAGAAAAAAAAACCCTAAAGAATAGTTTTCTTTTTTAAGCTTATTGATTGACTAAGGATGGCCTCTGTTATTACCCATATTATTTTGCTCAAATTGTCACGAGGTAACTTCTGTATTGCATTGACGGAACTTGCTGGGGACCACAACTGTTAAACCATCACAATTAAGCAACTAAAGGTAGATAAAAATGGCTCAAAGAAGATTAGGTATTACCCCAAAAGACCCACATCACTTTTAGAAGAGTTAAGGATGATTTAGCTCCAAGGTAAGATTGCAAAATCCAAGATTCCTTCCAGTCTAATTTTAAAGACTAACCTTGAGGACAGGTCCAAGATACTGAACAAAAGGTATTATGGAAAAAGTAAGCACTTACAGAAATCTGCAGATATATGCACTGGGAAAGTCTGGATTCTTTGATAGCATCTAGTTTAATTTCTTTTTTTATTGATGAGGACACTAGGACCCCCAAAAGAAGAAGCCATTTGTTGCACAACTAGCAGAGGACCCTCTTTTTTCATGATCTTTCCCTCCCACCTTCTCTAAAAGACTCTACCTGTTTTAAATTATCAGCCAGAAACACAATGTACACACAGCAGAAGCCCAGCTGGGTGAGTATAAGGAAGAAACTCACCATACGCCTGGAAGAGAGAAGACAGAAAGAAAGAACACTTGTTATAAACAGAAGAGTTGGCTCACCATTTCCATTTTTGTCCCCAGGGGTTGGTGGTTCTCTGTACCAGCACCCTCGTTCATGCCACCACAATCAACAATGGGGCAATAGTAAGAAGTGACATAACAACAGTTCTTAAAAAATAAGTCTCAACCACCCTCGCATTCTCAGCTCAGCAAGCGGTAAAATTCTTCATGGTCAGGAACCTCTCCACCTGCCTGGCTCTGCAGTATTTCTGGTAATTGATACCCATTGATGTAGGGCAATTGATACTAATTGATGTAGGGCAGTAGGTGCAATATTTTTATTAGCTATCATTAACATTAAATTTTTTTCTACCACGTGCCAGATACCATATTAGGCACTGACCTTACACAGACAAATAACACATCGTTCCTTCCTCTAGTGGTTTATAGATTGCTGGGCGAGATGGACCAAAGATAATACAATGCTAAGGGCCATGGTCAAAGGGTAACTTACCCAAATTATAGAGCAGATAGCCTTCTTAGAAAAACCAATATTTGAATGGGAGTCCCTTGGGACAGGGAAGAAAGATAAAAGAAGAGGAAGAGGAGATGGAGAGAAGAGAGGAAAGAACATTTCAACAGAGGGATTAGGAAGATTTCTCTAGCTGCCATGTAAACACACAGGGGGAAGACTATGGTGGGAAGACTGGATAGGAGATTCTTACAATTATGGAGGTGAAAGATGGCAGCTGCCTGAACAACGAAGTGGTCATAGTGGTCATTAGGATGAGAGAATTAAAGCATTTTAAGAGATACTAAGAAGCTAGAACTTACAAAACCTCGTTGAGCACATACATCTTGGGGAAAAGGAAAGAAATTATCTAAGGTGATTGACAGGTTTTTAGCTTGGACAACAAAATGAACTGGGCAACTCAGAAGGAAGAACAGGTTTTGAAGGAAAAGAAATGACACATTCAGTAACTGAATTGTTAAGCCTGAAGTTCCTACAGGAGATATTCAGAAGACAACTATATACTGAGGTCTGGAACTATTAATTTGTAGGTAACAGATAGTTTTGAGCAGGCAGATCAGCATTGAAGAGTGTGCAGAGGGAAAAAAGGAGAAGGCAACATTCCAAACCCTAGAGAACACCAACATTTAAAGGAAGGACAGAAACAGAGAAGCTGCAAGAAATACAGAGGAATGATCAGAGAAGTAGGCAGGAAACCAAGATGACAAAGAGTTTAATAGAAGCCAATAGAAACAGAATGTTTGAAGATGGGAATAGTTAATTGTACCAAATGCTGCTAAGAGGTTCTCTAGGGCAAAGAAGGTACAACAAGGAGGTCTTTTAGGACACTGGTCGAAAGAACTTCTGTAGAAGTATAAGGACAAAAAGCCAGGGGACCCATGGAAGAGGTATGAATGGGATATGCAGACATAAAGTCAGGGGGTGGGCTGTTCTTTCACAAAGCTAGTGTGTCAGCCCCAGTGCTGATTTTGATCATTGCAGACCCATTGTCTAAAGCACTTCCTGATGCATTGCAGGTATTGGGGAGATATCTGTTGAGTAACCAGAAGTTGAATATGAGTCAGGATGGTGGCTAGAGGATAGTGTAAGGTACAGGAAGCTTTATTATTTTATTAAAGATGGAGATATGTGAACATATTTAACTGTTGAAAGTAAGAGTCTATAGTTCAAAATAGAAGCTCAAGTGATAAGAAAAGATATGATTAATGGAGCAAGTTTCCTAAAAAGAGCAAGAAAAGCTACTTTACATGCCCAACAATAAGTAGAAGGATTTGAGGGGTAGTGATAGGCATAAACCTCCTCTTTGGTGAAAGAATTGGGAAAATTCTGGTTATCATCCCATAACCTTTCTAGTCTGATCATTAGCTGAATTTATTAATTCAGTATGAGAATGGGCTTTGGACCAGGGGAGGTACCAGACTCATGATGCTCTGTAGACTGCACTACATGGGCAGCGCACACCTCAGACACAGCTGTGGTTGGAGTATCACATCTCAAGAGAGACTTCTACAATCTGGTGCTCAGAAAAGAGTAGGCATGGGGGGTGGGAACAGGTCTGAAAATAAAGATGAAAGAGTAGATTTAGTCCCAAGTGCCAGAGGACTGAAGGGACTGACTTGTTGTGTGTCATCCCTGAAGGCAAAGAGGTGGGAGTTGCAAAGGGAAGACTTCAGCTCACCAAAGGGTCATTAAGGCCTTGGCCTTTTTCTCTCTTTTCTTCTCACTACAAACTCGCCCCCCAAGAGACCTCTTCTGCCCCCTGGCTTCATGGCTGATGACTTCAGTTCTGTATCTCCTGTGTGAAGATAAGTTCAAACCTATGCAACTACTCACTTGGCATCTCCACTTGAATATTTCTCAGGCTCCTCAAACACAACTTGTCCAAAACAGAAGTCATCAGAAATCTAAAAATCAACCTTGACTTTTTCCTTTTCCTAAGATCCAAATCATGACCAAATTCACTTTTTTCCACCTCCATGGCCACCAGCTTGGTCCCAGCCATCACTGCCACCTGCCTAGACATTGTTAATAGCGTCCTTATGGGTCTGACTACTCTATTCTTGCTCCTCTACAATCTATTCTCCTTACAGAAGCCAGACAGATCTTTAAACAATGCAAATATGACTATTTCACTGATTAAAACCTCCTAATGGCTTCCTGGCTGCTTTTAAGAAAAGAATGAAACCTTCAAGAGGATGAAAATGTACAGCTTGATGGACCCCTGGATCCCTCTTTAGCTTCATCTCCCTGACTCTCTGCCCTTGAACTGCCTGGTCTTTGCCTTGAAACTGCCATGTACTCCTTCCTGCTTCGGGATCTTCAGATGTTGCTTTTCCTTCCTCCTGGAAGGTCCTCCAGGCCCCTGCCCACTTTCTCAGTGTAATTCCTCACCCTTAAGAACTCCTTCCTTCAGAAGTCCTCTCCTCTATTCCATCCTAAGAAGCCCACCCACATCTCCTTACCTGCTGGGCAGCAACTAGGACTTCTTTCCTCCATTGTATTTATCTCAGTGGTTATTAAATAACTGTGTCCTAAACTGTTTAATGCCTTTCTTTCTCACTGGACTATGAGTTCTGTGAGGGCAAAGCCTTGTTTGCCTTTTTCCTCATGGTATTTCCCGGGCCTGATACATAGTAGCAACTGGATAAATGTGGTTTAATAAAAATAACATTAAATATTATTAAATATTAAAAAATATTAAATATTAAAGCTGCATAGCAAAGGAATGAGCACCCTGTCACTGGAGGTATACAAGGAAGGGGCTGGATCAGGAAGGTTGCCAATGAACCCCTTCCATGTGGAAAGTCCGACATTCTGTGCTACGTGAGCCACCATTACAGGGAAGAAGGCATCCCTGCCAGCTACGTTTCCTCCACCTGTATCCTCACACCCTCCTGGCAAAGCAAGAACAAGGTACCTTCCCCAATGGGCGTGTTTCCGGAGCCAGGCGCTAGGGCTGGCTTCCAGTCCATGCATCACTGTATCCCCATAGTCCATGAAGGGCCTGTTAAGCCTGCAGGAGGAAGTACATTCACAGTTACCAAGAGGCGGTTTAAACTAAGATCATATACTGAAAAGTCAGGAGACACGTAGCAAGACAGGACCCAGCTGGAGTGGAAAGACCACTGGGGCAGTGACCCAGTGACCAAAGTTCTAGTTCAGACAGTATCTCCTTGGTGGCTAGTCTTCCTTACCTGTCAAGCGGGGCAGTTATTACATAGCAAGGGTAATAATACACACCTTGCACTGGCACAGTAGTTTTCAGATCAGTGATCCCACTGGATCCTCATGACAACACTCTGAGGCAGGGCTAGGCATGGATTATTAATATCCAATTTAGAGATGAGCCACGCAGATACGCACAGTGGCCTGACTGAGCGCACCTACTGAGTTGTATGGCAGAGCCTCCCCTTACGCCCCTGCCCTGAATGCTTTTCTCCTTTTCTTGGCCTTGTTGGAGGAAATTAAGAAATAAACGCTTGTTATGTGCAGAACGTTTCTGGGATGTCCCTGAAAACCGAGTACCAAGGGAACTGACATGAGGATGCTGTTTTCCTCACCTGTGGCAGAAGTGCTGGGCACACCTGACCAGGATGTGCATACAGTGGCAGGCAATGAAGCCCATTGCCAGCAAACTCAGCGGGCCCATCTGGAGGAAGGGGGAGCCAGGGGGCAGGGAAAGAAAGAAGAGAATGAATTTGTGAAGGACACTGTGGGGAAGGATTTGGTAATGCAGATGTCATTCAAGATGCAAAGAACTTTCTAGCAACCTGGTTTGCGAACTCTTTCACAGCAAGGGCTGTTCTTTCAAATATAATCTCAAGCAGTAATCCAATAAAATATGTAAAGCAATGACAATGGGGTGCTGTGATAGGAGTAGGCGATGCAGAATTCCGAGTTTTATTGGCCTCTGAGGTGTCCTCGAGAACTAGCACAATTAGAAAATCATAGTTCAACCCCTGCAGTCTATACGGGAAGAAACTGAGGTCCAGAGAGTGGTCAGATGACTTGCAAAGGCCACTCAAATTCTATTGCAGAGCCAAAACTCAACCCCAGGCTACATGTCTAGACTCCAAGCCTGGACCGAGCTGTCTCCCAGAAAGGCTGCTCATTGCAAACCATCATAAACCCTTAGAGCCTTTCCTCCCACCTCCCCGCTATAACCCAGTCATGCTGGCCCCGCGGGTGGCAGCCTTCCTTACCAGGATGCCTGCATTCTTCACAGCCAGGGGTAGTCCCAAGATCCCTGTGCCCATGTTGCCTTTCACCAGGTGAACCAAGGTCTGGAATGCTCTAAAGGAAAGTGAAAAGACATGAGGATGTGGGTACGTGGAGGTGAGGAGATCTAACAGATATTCCCTCACAGCATGCCAATACCTGAGTTAAAGTGGATAGGTGGGCTCCTGGCCACCTCTCAGTCCCCATGGCCTTGCCTAGCACCTCTGGGTCTCCTGCAGGGTGACCAACCAGAACTGTCCTGATTTATAGGACTCAATATATGCCATTATAACACTTACTATATAATAGATACTCAGCTAAGTACTTTGTATGTATTATCTCATTTAAGCCTCTTATTAAGGCTAGGGAGTAGATGGGGAAACTGAGGTTAGAGGCTTTTTTAGTGACTTGTTCAAGGATATACTGGAGAGCTAGGATTTGAAGCTAGGACTGCTTCAGAGTCCCTGTTTTTCACCCTACTTCTACTGGACTGCCTCCCAGAAATAGGCCCAGACAGATGAGTAAAGGGACACCCCATTTCATAACCAAGGAAACTGAGGCTCAAAGAGAGGGCAGCAAACAGCCTAAGGTCATACAACTAGCGGCAGAGACAGGATTGAGCTCAGAGAAAAGGGAAAAAGGCAGGCAGTAAAGAGAAATCATTGCGACTTTTGACTAAACAGGTCAGATGACTTGGGTTGCCATATGTGGTCTATTGGGACAGGGTCATTTGGGAACTGGGCTCCAGAGGGATATTTTTTCCCCCTCAGGCCAAGGCATCAAACTGAGGAATGGCATGACTCTTCCCACACCAACAAAACCAAAGACAAACACTCAGACCCTTTAAGGCAGAAGTGAAGCTTGTCCAGAGGACAAGGTTTACACCTGCAGAGATAAAGTTCAAAGGAGGTGCTCTGTCTGCTGACGAATTACCAAACAACCTATGTTTATACCTCTTTGTACCTGGACCAAGTTAAACCAAGGTGAGTACTGGATTTACATCCATAGTTTTAGAAACCTTGGAAATCCACCATGATGGCCTTCCAGAGAGACTTCTTGTGAAGAGCACTAGGGGTATTCTGGAAGGAGCCTGGCCTCTCAGGTTGGACAAACCAGGGATTAAAACCCAAGGCCACTACTTAGCTAGCTGTGTCATCTTGGGCAACACGTCCACTTTGCTGAGTCTCTGTAAATGTTAGGAGGAATGATATTTTGAAATAACTGCCCTAAGCACCCATGCTTTATGTTAATCCCTAACTCCCCTAGCTTCCTGAGGGAGGATCTGCCCATTGATCTGTTAAGGTTAATGGTTAAAGAGAACAATTGGGGGAGAAGGAAGGTGGAGAGTCCCTGCATGCCATTCTCTTCCTGTGTCAGCATTGTTGACACAGCACAGTACCCTGTGGCACTCCAATGCTGTGCTTATTTTGCAACTAGGAAAGGGTCACTGGGTTACTTTGGAAATGTCTAACTAAAGGGCTTGGGAAATCAGAATTTAACTTTGGGCCACTCAGCCTACTTAAAAACAGTGTGGTCAGCTGTACGAAGCACTGGGCTGGGAGGCAGGAAACCTGAGTTTTAGCCTCAGCTCCTCTGATGACCTTGGACTGCCATCCTATTCACAGCAGCCAACTCTTCCAGACACTGCACTTGAGGGTTTTTTTGTTTGTTTGTTTGTTTGGTTGGTTTTTTTGTGCAATTCACTTGTGTAGTCATCCTGAGAGGAGCAAACTGTCATCACCTTACAGAGGAGAAACTGAGGCACAGACAGGTTCTATCACTTGCTCAAGCTGGTAAGGAGCTAAGTGGGAACTGGAACTCGGGTCAGCTGGGCCCATAGGTACCCACGTTACTGCTTCCCTCCAAACAAAAGGGGCCCACGTTCTCACTTACTTTATCTCTTGGATTCTTGAATAGCTGAAATTGCCACCAACCCATATGTTAGTTCAGGACACAAGAGCTAGTTGGTTCTCTCAAGACCTCTGATTGAGAAATACTCTGATTCAGCAATGGATAACCCAAGGCCTAGAGAGCTCACTCTCAGGGTGAAGCATTCTTGGCAACCCCGAGACAAGCCTTGAGGCAAGAGAACCTGTCTCCATGCCAGTCATTGTGCTTACCCCTAAACTGCCCTGTAGGGTGGCAGTGGAAAGGGGCTTTGCCTGCCCCTTACAGTAACTTCTCCCTCCTCTGCATCCCTTCGACTCCTTCAGATTTAATTTCTGCAGGTAGCCTCCTTAAATTCATACTGCCTCCAATTTATACCCGTTTTGCATATGGGAAAACTGAGGCTTAGAGAAGGAAAGGCACGGAGTCACAACTTGAATGCAGGTGTTCTTTCTACTATGCCAATGGGATCAAAATTTCCTTCTTAAAGTAGCAGAACTCTCCATCTCACCCATTTTTCCTCAGTGAACTAGCTGTTCCGCTTGAGTGGTGGAGGCCAAGGGAGCCTCCACCTGTAGCTTGGCTTCCTGCCTCAACTTTAAGTAGAGCCCTCCTTGTCAGGGTTTTAAAGACTCATGAGTGATTGTCTCTCCCCCATACCCCAAAACACGCCCCAGGGAGGTCGAAGAAACCAGATTCTTCCAAATACTGTGGTTCTGATGTCATCGCCGCAATTCTCAGTTGAAGTAGAGGCTAGGATAACTGGCCTCCAAGAAGTTGGGGATCCTTCCCCTCCTCCAACATTATCAAAATTGACCAGGAGCAAAATTGACTTTAGGGCCAGCACTGGATTCCAGCTCCCATCCTGCTAACAACCTAGTGCATGGTCTGGGGTAATTTGGACTCAGTTTCCCCACCCGCACATGTTGGAGGCTGGTTCACTCTATTCTAAGGGCTTTTTAACAGTCTCCACTCCTGCCCCTTTAAGCTCTCGTCTTGACTCAGCCTACAACTGCCCCTTCTGCAACCATAGTTTTCCCATCTGCACGATGGGTTGGGTGTCAGACACAAACCCCCGCCCCCCTCCCCCTACTCCCGCCAAGGGTTTTTGCCAATGCAAGCTTCAGGGCTAGAAGGCAGACATGGGGATAGCAGGGAATAGTACTCACGTTATACCCTTGGTCTTCTCCAAGCTGGGCATCTCAGAAGAACTTCCATTCAAGACACTGAAGTCCTTGTTCTGCAGCTTCTTGGCACTTTCAGGAGGTGACCTGAGGTCCAGTTTGAGGTCAACAGCTTCCTGGGAACTGCCAGCACTATTGGTCCTGGGCATGACTGCTTCAGAAAGAGAGGGCTCTGGGTGATGAGGAGGTCTGCATTAGGAGGCAAGCAGGAAGGTGTCTAGTTAGGTGCAATCCAATGGCTCACACCTCATTCGTAGGCTCTGGACGAACTGGAGAGGCCCCACCCACCTCCCTACCCCCCTCCAAGGATGCTCCTCCTGCTCCAAGAAGCTGAGGAAGAAGAGCCAATTGGGAGGAGGAGGAGAGGGGAGGGATTCGGGAAGGGAGTCAGCCACCCTGACCCTGAAACAGCGCCTAGTCAGTGATCATTTCAATAACTAATATTTATTTAGCACTTCACAAAGAAACAGATACTCTTCTAAGCGCTTTACCTATATTTTCTCATTTAATCCTGCACATTAAATAATGAGATCAGGTTCTGAACAAAAGGAGCCTGCCTAAGTTCACATACCTAGAGAGTGACCGAGTAGGGACCAGAGCCCAACTCGTTGCACTTTTTAAACAGAACACTATTTCTGCCTCCAGGAGCAAACCTACGCATTGCCACCTCCTTATTCAATCTGGGGCAGGGGCTGCAGGTCTGCTGTAAGGTGTCCTTCTGAGAGCTCCCCTTTCTTGGAAAATAGCTGGGGGGGAAAAAAAAAGCAATGGCTCACCTCTAACTGCTTCTTAGCTTTTGTGAGGCTCCAGGGAAAAAGTAGCGGAAAGTCTTTTGGAAAACAGGGAGAGGCAGAGATTGTACAATACCCAGTCGCATTTCACTGGGCAGGACACTGGGCCAGGAGAGGGTATGATTTGCCTAAGGTCACACATGACATTCAGGGTAGAACTCCGCCTAACAAAGACCCTGGGGGTTTCTCTAGTGTTCTGTTCTCTGTCATCATCTCTACTTCAGTGACAGATGAATGGGCCAAAATTTCCTCCTCCCTCAAAATTATAGCATTTTACTCAAGCCATACCACTCCCTGTACCACCATCTCCTGTGCCAAGAGCTGTATTTAAATATCTCACAATTAAATGGTAGCACCCGAGACAGATTTGTCTGGGCCCCTCCCTTAAATAAGACCCTTTCCAAGGTCCTGTATGAGATTTTGAATTTGTAATTTTGCATTCTTTTCCTTAAAAACACCCTCTCTACCCCTTACCCCTGCCTCAATGGTATAAGCTTCAGGCTCCACAAAGCCTGGCTACATCTCTGGCTAGCATTGTTATTTTGTTTTTACAGATGAGGAAACTGAGGCTCAGAGAGGTAAAGAATAGCTTGTTTAAGGTAAAGGCCAATCCTAGGCAGAGCCTGAAACTCAACCCCAGCCAGATCTTTTTATGTCTTAAGCCTGCAGCCTTGATAACGACACTGATCCCTTGCTTTGAATCCTCACCCCACCCTTCAGGTTTCTTGTCCTGAATCAGCTGAAACACTTGCTGTGGTTTGAGAAATGTCCTCTATTCATCTGTCTGACACCATTACGTGGCAGTGTTCCTGGTCTGTGGGGTAGCAGGCAGCATTCTGTGGCCTGCTCATGACAGCACTGGAATTCCGTAACTCCATTCTAAGCTCAGAGCTCATTTAACCAACAGATCTTGTTCCTGCTCAGGCAAAAAGATCAGTAAATGAGGTTGTCAAGAAGCCTGAAATATTAATTCATGAGGCTAGTTCTTGCTTTCCTTTCCAGGTTGTGAGAAAAACCGTGAGTTAGCCTTCAAACCTCTGGGACAGGGGCTGCTGGTATATCGGAATTTGGCTGGGGTTTCTTCCCAGGGTTGGCTAAAAGGGAGCTTGCAGGGCACTGCCTGCAGACCTCCAACTTGCTGCACCACCTGTCAGCAGGAAAGGGGGGTTATTTCAGGATTAAGGCCTTCAAAATAAGCCCTTCTAAACACTGGCCCAGACATTTGTAGCTCTGGGATCTACTGGTGCTCTACCATGCTGTTATGACCCTGGGAAAGGTACTGCTCCTCTTTTTCCCTTTATGAAATGCGTACTATATCGCAGAGGACTTCTGAAGGACTGAGGACCCAGGAACTATGCTTTTCAACCCTACTGGATGCTGAGATGCAGGCTGAGCCTCCCTGGGGTTGAGGTGCATGCAAATTGTGTGAGCACAGACTACCCACTTGACATCTCCATACAGGGTGGAACAAGTAGAATTTGAAGAATGATAGCAATCTTTTATGATCCTTCAAACAGAGGATTTTGTTTCTTTCATTCTTTGATGGCAGTTTGGAAAGTCGGCATGTATCAGAATCAACTGGGGAGATAAAAAAGCACACAGAGACTCAACGATGTAAGGAGAATCTGGGCCTTTGTATTTTTACCAAGTCCCCCAAGTGGTTCTGATACTGGTCAGAGTTGAGTTCCATTGTTCTATGGGGAAAGAACTGCCCCACTTTAATAGAGACTCGAGACAGAGAGCTGGGAAACACTCTGCTTGAGGTTGTGTAATCTGGTAGAAATGAACACAAGTACTCCTTGGGGCTGGAAGTAGGAGACTCCAGAAACAACAGTGAAACTGATAAGGGACATCCCTTGTAAAATTCTTAATCTTTTAGCAGGAAATGATATGGGACATCTCTTGCAGACTTCTTAATCTTTTTAGTAAAACTAGTTAAGTTTTCTTCCCTCCTTTCTTTAGGAAAAGGCACTCTCCCTCAAATCCTGATAATTGCCCCAAAATTGGTGACTCAGATCCTCTGGCTATTGATAAGGGTCATCGGCCCATTGTTAGCAGAAATAGTGTTAGGCTAGATAGGGCTTAGAGTCTGAGAGGAGAGTGAATTTTAGGCCAAAGTTTTTTTTTACTCTTTAAGAAATGTATTAACCAAGTCTGTTGCCCTTTACTCACTTAATAGGCAAATCAATAATAGAAGTTAATACATACATGATTTAATAACAAGTTTGTATCTTCTTTTCCTTGTCTAGGGACTTAAGCGGCACTTCAGCAGGAAATCCAGGACCCCACCCTAAGACAGAAAGGGAAAGAGCTCCATGAAATCCCCATAGGCAGGGACAAAGATCTTCTCAGCAGGAAACAGATAACAGAAGAAGAGACCTCCTGTCCCTCAACATCCATACTAATAATAAGGGGGTTCATGGCTCTTAGAAAAAAGCTAGGCAGGAAAGTTAGTTAGGGAGATTTGGGTCTGCCAGCAAAGACACTGAGGTCATCCTATCCTAGAAGGGGTCTGCCCTAATCCACCCACAATGAAGCAAGCCAGAAGGCATTTTTAGGCTAAAAGTGACTCCTAGAAAGAAACAAGTGAGAAGAGAATTAGGTACCAGTTTAAGCCAGTCACTCACACCTGCGCAATGAAGACCCCAGCACCTCCACATCACTTGAGCTTCATCATACCATCATTGTAATATGATGCATATGTCTGGAAGTTCATTAATATTATTATAACACACTGAATTCTTAGAATGAACATGCTCAGAAAGCAAAGGATGAATCTCTGAGTCCTGTCCATCTTAGTTGTCACTCTAGGAAGCCCACCCCTCTAAGAAAAGTAACCACCCACAGCAAGTAGGGATAAAAACCCCAAAGGCTTTCGAGCCACACTTCTCTTGCTCAGGCCTGCTCCCATGTCTGGAAGTGTACTTTTCCTTCTAACAAATCTTTTCTTTCCTGCTGTACTTCCGTGTCTTGCTCATTTCCTTGTTTGAGACATCAAGAACCTGGATGAGTGCTGGGAGAGGACTCCACTCTCCAATAACAACTGTGGTGAGCCAGCCAGGAGGTAAGCCCCTTTCTAGGAGAATATTTTCCTCTTTGTCTTGGATGTTCTGTTTGTTAAGGGTGTGGTTCTAGGCAAAGATATGCTAAAGGCCAACTTCTGCTTCTGTAATCTGCTTGCTTGTTTGATGTTAACCAGGGTGTGGTTAATCTGCTTGCTTGTTTGATGTTAACCAGGGTGTGGTTCTAGACTTTATAAACTGCCTCTTTTGGGAGCTGATTCTCTGACTCTGTATGGTGGAGAGTCAGTCCTGGCTGGCTAATAAAGGCTCATAATTCATCTCAATTGGCTCTGTGGGTCTTAGATTTGATCGTGCCACAACATTTGGAGGCCCCAGAGAGATCTCTCCAGAGGGGAAGATCTCCTAAGACCCACGACCTCGGCCACCTTGGGCAAGGACCTGCCCCGTCCAGGGGATAGCTACTGAGAGACGTTCCTCAGCCCTGGACACTGAGCGGGCTCGCCCAGGAGGGCAGGTGGACAAAAGGTTCAATTCTGTAACAATTGGGCACGAGCCATCTGGAGCAGCTTCACTGGTAAGTCAGACTGCACTTGGATCTGTCTGTTAGTGGGCTCTAAAGAAAACTAGTGGAAGGCTGGATGCAGCAATACTTCCCTAGTTTGGTCAAGATCTGTGGATGTCAGACTTGACCCAGGTATTCAGGTTTCTGGTTCAGGTATTGAGGTTTTTGGGTACGCTAGCATTTTATGTTACCTGTAGTTTGTCTTGTCTGTCTGTACTGTGTCTGTCTGTCTGGACTTGTCGAATGTACTGTTACCCTCCTATCGCCTTGCTCTTCATAAGTTTACTTATTTTGATTATTTCCTTAGGTCTGGCCTCTGTGGCCTCGTCTGACTAGACTCTGGGTCAGAGGCTGATCCTAGCCCTGGCTTATTTGGCTTTTGTGGGGATTCTCTCTTTTCTTGCCTGTTTTTACAAACATGAGTCAGGCTTCTTCCTCAAATCGTCCTACCCCCCCATGGGGACTGAACGTCAGAGGCCCTTCATAGTCTATGTTCCTTTCCCTACTAGTGATCTGTATAACTGGAAACATCAGAACCCTTCTTTCTCAGAGAAACCACAGGGACTAACCTCTCTCCCGGAGACTATCTTCTTTACTCATCAGCCAACCTGGGATGACTGCCAGCAGCATCTCCAGGTCCTTTTTACCTCGGAGGAATGAGAGCGGATCCTCTGAGAAGCTGCCAAAGCTGTGTTCGAACCAAATGGGCAGCCTACACTGATCTTACCCACGTCCACCATGTCCTTCCGAATACCCATCCACCCTGGGACCCCAACACCGAACAAAGCAGACTATCTAGGCTACAACCTACAGAAAGGGAAAAGGACCCTGTCCTTCCACCAGATTGAAGCCAACCTGAGGATACCCCAGCCTCAGACCAAGCGACAGTTTCTGAAAACTACCGCTCTCAACCCGGCCACTCTGCTACCTGATGACAATCCCCGCCAGCCCTTACATGACTGTCTTAAGGTTTTGGAGAACGTCACCTGCACCCGACCGGACCTGACAGACAACCCCTGGTCGAATCCAGATGCTACTCTGTTTACAGATGGAAGCAGTTTTATTTCAGAAGGAGTGAGGTACGCCGGGGCTGCTGTAGTAACTACTAAGACTGTCCTTTGGGCACAGGCTTTAAGTCACGGGACTTCGGCCCAACGGGCTGAATTAATAGCAGTGACTCAGGCTCTATGGTGGAGTAAGAAGAAGACTGTGAATATATACACAGATAGCAGGTATACTTTTGCTATGGCTCATATGCATGGGGCCCTATACAAGGAATGGGGCCCACTGACTTCGTGGGGAAATTAAGAACAGGGAGGAAATTCTGGCCCTCCTTGAAGCAATTTGGCTACCAAAGAAGGTAGCAATCATCCACTGCCCTGGGCACCAAACCTCAGGCTCCAAAGTATCCAGGAGCAATGCCCTTGCAGACCAAACAGCCAAAGAGGCTGCCAGAAAACTAGTGGGGCCTATTAACGTCTTCTACCACCAAGGGTGTTGAGGGACTCCCCCATATACACCCAAGAAGAAGTTAAACTTTATAGCAAGCTCGGGGGAAAGGAGAGGTCCTCCAGATGGGTAGAGCTCCCAGACGGCCATATCTTCATTCCAGAGGCCCTAGGCCGGGACCTCATTTTACAGATACATTAAGGTACTTGAACTCTTGAAAAAGGACTACTACATCCCTAAATTACAGCAGACTGCCAAACAGGTTTTGTCATGGTGCCATACCTGCACACAGGTCGACCAAGGACCACCAAAGGAAATCCGACAAGGTTCCTTACAGGCTCTCCACCTTGTGTGGCAAAAGACCCACCAGTTAGTTTCTGCAACCAGAGCCCCAGCTCAGCCCCTAGTCTAGCCACACAACTACTCTCCGGGCGACTGAATATGGGTGAAGAAAATACAACCTGCCTCACTTGAGCCTCGATGGGACAGACCTTTTCCTGTCATCTTGGTCACCCCCACCGCTGTTAAGGTAGCAGGACGCTGCCACTGGATTCACCACACTAGGATTAAGGTGGTCCATCCTCCTCAGGCATCAAAACAATGGACCCTGTGCCGGACAGAGACCTCATTAAAGATAAAACTATTACAGGTCCAGTCTGGGCCCCCTTAATTCTATCTGTCCTTCCACTCCTCTGATTGTAACCCCAGTAACCCCCATCAGCCTGTGCCAGTTAACTGGGAGCTTACTAGGTCAGAAACTGGTGTCCCCATTTCCATCATCAATGCTACAGGACAACCAACATATCACCTAGACTTATGTGACATTCTTGAGCAGTATTAGAACTACCCATACAAGGGACAGTTCTCCCCAAAGGGGGGATCGAACACTGTAGGAGGGGGCACGTTCGGCAGTATGCGAGCAGGGGCCTGCTTCTCACTACCCTTATAGCTACTCCTTCCCATTACTACCTAGTAGCCCCCCAAGGGACTTGGTTTGCATGTAATACCAGACTCACCCCTTGTATCAACTCAAACTACTGGTCTCGGGGTACTGGAGGTTTTTGTGTATTAGTCCATGTTGTTCCCCAAGTATATTTCTACTCTGGGGAAGGGGGTCATGAACATTTCCGGTATATAGATCACCGAGCTAAGAGAGCTCCCATCCTAGTCCCCTTACTAGTAGGTATAGGCATTGCAGGTTCTGCTGCAGTAGGGACCACAGCTCTAGTCACTGGAGATTCCAACTACCGGACACTCAGTGAACAAGTAGACAAAGACTTACAGGATCTTGAAACTTCAATATCTCACTTAGAAACTTCTGTAAACTCATTAGCTGAAGTTGTCTTACAGAATAGGAGAGGATTAGACCTACTGTTCCTAAAGCAAGGGGGTCTTTGTATAGCTTTAGGTGAAATCTGCTGTTTTTATGCTAACCATTCAGGCATTATTAAAGATAGCCTAGCTTTAGTCAGACAACGGCTCAGCGACAGAGAAGAAAACACCGGAGGACAGGATCTTGATATGAGACCATGTTTAATTGGTCCCCGTGGTTAACTACTCTGCTTTCCTTTATTGCAGGACCCCTAATATTAGCATTTCTATGGTTATTATTTGGACCTTGTATAATTAATTGGTTAACTATGTATGTCAAAAAAGGGTGCAGGCAGTGAAACTCATGGTTCTCAGAACTCACTACCCACTGCTCCAGGTTGTAGAATCAATGATTTGAATTCCCCTAAAAACCAATAGGGAATGTTAAGGGTGTGGTTCTAGGTGAAGATATGCTAACGGCCAACTTCTGCTTCTGTAATCTGCTTGCTTGTTTGATGTTAACCAGGGTGTGGTTAATCTGCTTACTTGTTTGATGTTAACCAGGGTATGGTTCTAGGCTTTATAAACTGCCTCTTTTGGGAGCTCAGGGCTGATTCTCTGACCCTGTGTGGTGGAGAGTCAGTCCCAGCCGGCTAATAAAGGCTCATAATTCATCTCAATTGGCTCCGTGGATCTTAGATTTGATCACGCTACAACACGTTCCTATGGCATTGTGTCTCTGTGCCACTCTGATTTCACTTCTCTGTCTACTTTCCTTTGGGGACCCCAGGCTGAGGTCTTCCTTAAACTGCTTTTCCACTGTAATTCACCCTGTATCATCGGCTCCACTTTCTACCTTGAATGTAGTTTCTTCAGGACAGGGACTCCCAATGATCCTCTTTCCTGGACCATTCCTTTCCAACATTTGTTTCTGCCCACCTGGGTAGCCCTCAGAGACTTCCTCTCCTCTCCATTTTAGGCATCTTTTGATCCAGTAAAGGACTCCCTTTAGGGTCAAAGGCAAGTTACGCCCAAGGCTGCATTCTGCACCTGCCTTGACTACCCTTGCCCTACAGCTCTGGTTAAGGTTATAACATTCCAGTGTGCAATAGGAGAACAATTGTTAATCAACTGGCAGGGCGCTGAAAGCCGAGGGGTACCCAGAGTTATCCTAGGCTATAATTTCCCAAGCCTAAGCCCAAGTCAAGAGCTGAGTCTAAATTTGAGTCCAAGCGTCAAAAAAGTAGCACTGGAGCTCTACTCATCCAAGGCTGGAGATGTCCAGCATCCTAAGCCAGGGACTTTGCAGGGGGACGCCCCAGGGAGACCGTCTCCCGGACCTGGCTACCACCTAGAGCGATGCCTTGTGGGGTGGGGGAGTTGTCCTTCCTAGGAAAACTCTTCTTAGACTCTCCCTTTTTTTCACAGACTACCATGGGAAATAAGCCATCAGCACTTGCTCTGTCAGACTTGCGTCTCAGCTGTATCCTTAACCATTGAGACAAATTTGATTCCGACAACTTGAGAAAGAAACACCATGTGTTTTACTGTAATGTAGCTTGGCCACAGTATAAACTAGGAGATCAGAAGCAATGGCCCATAAATGGAAGTCTCAATTATAATGCTATCCTTCAGTGAGATTTATTCTGCAAAAAGGAGGAAAAATGGTCGGAGGTTCAGTATGTTCAGGCTTTCATGGCACTCAAACAAGATCCATTTTATACCTAGACTACCAGAAGCCTCATGTCAAGGGCAAACATAAATGAGAGCCAGAATCACTGATGACCCATTACTTCATACCCCACCTGTCCTTCAGAGGGGAGCTCAGCCACCCCATATAATTCTCCCTCTTCAAAGGCTCCACATGGGAGCTGGAGGCTACATTTAGCTTTCCTCATACTCAAAGTGGGACTCTATATCCTGCACTCCCTCCCACCGTCCTATCTCTCAGAGAGGTGGCTGGGGCGGAAGGCACCATTAGGGTGCAAGTGCCTTTTTCCATCACTGATATTCAATAACGTATGAAAAATTAGGAATATATTCTGAAGGTCCAAGCAAGTTTACAGATGGGTTTCAAACCCTGACTCTGGCCTTTGATCTTTCCTTGAAAGACATCCAATTTTTGCCACCTGCTGTACAATCATTGAAAAGGACCACGTTCTAACAGTGGTCGTTAAGAGGCAGATGAGGCCTTTTGTTAAGAACCCCCAGGGCAATGCCCCTGGATCAGAGTTAGTGCCTTTAGCTGATCCTGATTGGAATTATAATACCTAAGAGGGAATGGCCAGATACCCCAAATTTCTAGAGGCCCTCATTGGAGAAATGAAAAACAGAATACAAAAGCCAGTGAGCTATGAGAAGCTTAGAACTATTACTCAAGAAAAAGATGAGAATCTGACCAGCTTTTTTAGCCAGCTGGAAGAAGCATTTAGGAGGTATACTAATGTAGACCCCACTTCCCCTGCAGGGTTAGCTTTGTTAGGCCAGCATTTTATTAGCCAGTTAGCCCCTGGTATCAGATGTAAGCTTCAAAAGCTGCAAATGGGGCCACAGACTAACCAAAATCAATTACTAGATATGGCCTTCATGGTCTATAACACTCGAGATCTTGAAGAGGGAAAAAAGAGAATAAAGAAAAAAGACAAGCCAGAATTATGGCTGTCGCAAGTGGCTAAGCCCTTGGTACCTGACAAGCGTCTCTTAAGAGACCAGGGAATAAGGAGACATTGAGTTCTTGCTTCAAATGCAAGAAAGTAGGACACTGGGCAAAGGACTGTACCCAAAAGCCCCCGAGCCCCAGCCACACATGTAAAGAAACCGGTACTAATCTCTGGCATTGGAGAGTTGACTGTCTACGCTCCCGGAGAGGAGGGTGGCCAGTCAATATCCTAGTAGCCCAGGTCCAGGAACTGTGTGAAGAGGCCTGGGACCATCTTCTCTGGCCCGTTTAGGGATATCATCAATACCTAGGAACCTGGAAATAATGGGTAAGCAAATTCAATTTCTTTTAGATACAGGGGCAACCTATTCTGTTCTTCCTGCATTTCCAGGAAAACCCTCTTCATGAACTACGATCATCATAGAAGTAGGAGAAGGCAAGGTCAACCGTTTTACTTCATCATTGACCTGCCAATCTGAAGATCAGATTTTTCAGTTTTTAATAGTTCCAAACTGCCCCGCTCCTTTGTTAGGACAGGATATTTTAACTAAATTAGGAGTAATATTACAACTTGGGTGTAGACCCCCAGACTTTTAATACTTCAAGAATCAGCTAATATACCAGAAAATGTTGGCCAACAGGTTAATCCAGTGGCTTGGTATAATGGCAAACCCGGGCAAGGCAGGACTGCTGCGCCAATACAAGTTCGACTTAGTGATTCATCTAAATCCCCTAACCTGAAGCAATATCCTATTAAGCCGGAGGCAAAAGAGGGTCTACAGGCCATTGTAACTGAATTTTTAAAACATGGGCTTTTGAAACTCTGCCATTCTCTGTGTAACACCCCAATTCTCCCTGTTCTTAAGCCTAATGGGGAATATCGGATGGTACAAGACTTGAGGATTATTAATTAACAAGGCTGTTATTCCCATCCACCCCTTAGTAGCAGATCGTTATACATTACTGTCTCAGATCCCAGGAGATACTTACTGGTATATTGTACTAGAGCTTTCTTTTCTATTCCTTTGCATTTGGAATCTCGGTTTTTATTTGTCATTAAATGGGAAGATCCCAATACTAGAGAAAAACGACAACTTACATGGACAGTGCTGCCCCAAGGGTTCAAGGACACTAGAGAAGGACCTTCAGGATCTAAACTTAGAAAAGAGAAGCATTCTCTGATATGTAGATAACCTCATTTGTAGTCCCACCAAGGAGGTATCAGATGAGAATACTATCAAGATCTTAAATTTCCTTGCAAAATGGGAATATAAAATCTCTAGGAGCAAGGCTCAAATTTCTTGCAATAAGTCCAATACTTAAGACATGTTTTAACACCTGGGACTTGATAGCAATCCCAAGATCATATCAAGCTGTTTCCTTACCCAGCCTCTAAACAATAATTTAGGTCCTTTCTAGGTATAGCTGGGTTTTGTACAATCTGGATACTTAACTTTGGATTAATAACTAAGCCCTTTGTATGAAGCCACCAAGGGACCAGATGACTGGAAAGCAGAAACCAAAAAGGCTTTTATGCAATTAAGGCAAGCTTTAATTAAGGCCTCAGCCCTAGGCATCCCTAAGTTACCTAATCTTTTACTCTGTATATGGCCTAGAAAAAAGGCATAGCCCTAGGAGTCCTCAGAAACTAGGACCTGACCCTTGTCTAGTAGCCTAACCTTCAAAGAAACTAGACAGAACGACTCTGGGCTAGCCAAGTTGTTTAACGGCAGTAGCTGCAACAGCTCTCTTAGAAGCTACTAAGATTACCTTAGGACAGCCACTGGAGGTATTAACCCCTCATCAGGTCTGATCTATCTTAGAGATCAAAGAACATCTATGGATGACTAGAGAATGCCTAACAAAATATCAGGCCATTCTCGTAGACAATCCTGAGGTTATCCTAAAAGCATGTAAGACTCTGAATCCTGCTTCTCTTATGCCAATAGAAACTGTAAATACACCCTCTTGTGAACAATTAATTTCTTAAACTTATGCCAGTAGAACTGACCTGAAAGACTTACTCCTTTCTGGTCCTGAGGAAGAATGGTTTACTGATGCGAGTAGTTACATACTAAATAGAGGAAATCTGGTTACACAGTCTTAAGCAGAGAACACATAATGGAGGCACAGCCTTTGCCTCCAGGCACTTCTGCTCAAAGGGCTGAAATCATTAAGTCTTAGAAACGGTAAGAAGCTAAGTATCTAAACTGATTCTAAATATGCCTTCCTCATTCATGCTCCATGCACATGCAGCCATATGCAAAGAAACAGGACTGTTGACAATGAACCAGTTACCAATAAAGCATGGACCTGAGATCCTCCAATTACTAGAGGCTGTTAATTTACCTAAAGAAGTAGCAGTCATTCATTGCAAGGGACATCAGAGAGAAAATTCTGCTATAGCAGAAGGAAACAGAAAGGCTGACAGGGAGGCAAAAACAGCTACCTTAAAAACTTTACCATCAGTCTCTCTTGCCCTTTTTCCACTTCAGGGGGAATTATTAGACCCTAAGTATTCCCTTGAGGAGGAAGCAGAGGCTGAACTCAGGGAGGATGAAAGCAAGAGTCCTGGTGGCTTATAAGAAAGAGAAGTGTGGCTCGAAAGGCCTGGTAACAAAGCCTTTGGGGTTTTTATCCCTACTTGCTGTGGGTGGTTACTTTTCTTAGAGGGGTGGGCTTCCTAGAGTGACAACTAAGATGGACAGGACTCAGAGATTCATCCTTTGCTTTCTGAGCATGTTCATTCTAAGAATTCAGTGTGTTATAATACTATTAATGAACTTCCAGACATATGCATCATATTACAATGATGGTATGATGAAGCTCAAGTGATGTGGAGGTGCTGGAGTCTTCATTGCGCAGGTGTGAGTGACTGGCTTAAACTGGTACCTAATTCTCTTCTCACTTGTTTCTTTCTAGGAGTCACTTTTAGTCTAAAAATGCCTTCTGGCTTGCTTAATTGTGGGTAGATTAGGGCAGACCCCTTCTAGGATAGGATGATCTCAGTTTCTTTGCCTACAAAACCGAATCCCCTTAACTAACTTTCCTGCCTAGCTTTTTTCTAAGAGCCATAAACCCCCTTATTATTAGTATGGATGTTGAGGGATAGGAGGTCTCTTCTTCTGTATCTGCTTCCTGCTGAGAAGTGTCCTTGTCCCTACTTATGGGAGTTTCATGGAGCTCTTTCCCTTTCTGTCTTAGTCAGGGCAGGGTCTTCACTTTCCTAAAGAAAAGAGGGAAGAAAACTTAACAAGGTTTACTAAAAAGATTAAGAACTCTGAGATGCAAGAGATGTCCCATATCATTTCCTGCTAAAAGATTAAGTTTACAAGTCATGTCCCATATTAAAACCCCTACCCAAAAGGAAATTCGTCACCCATCCTGTCCCCCCAGATAACTCTTCAGAGCCTGTGGTTGATTACTGTGATGCTTCCCCCTGCTTAGATAACAATAACTCATGGGTATTGAGTCTATTCTATGTGCCTTGCTTGAGACTAAGTGCATTATGTAAGTAAATTGGGATTCCCAGGCCCAATTCCAATGTGGAGTGGGGGTGGGTCCCCACACACCAGCACGGTGTCTGAGAATTCAGCTCAATTCTGACATTCCAGAGACAGCATCAGATTCCACAGGGTAAGGGTCCGTCCAGTCCTATTAAGACCGTCCTCCATTCCCCCACACATATACTTCAGACGTCAAACATAATCTAGGCTTCTGACCTGGACTTCTGATCAAGTGGCTATAGATTGGAGGTTCCACCAACCCCCTCCAACTCAGGATGTCAGTCACAAGGCCAGTTTATCACCTGTACTTCTGACAGACTGGCCATAAAGCAGAGGTTCCTACAATCCCCTCCTTGGGTTCAATTAATTTACTAGAATAGCTCACCAAACTCAAACATGTTACTTACTAGATCACTGGTTTATTCTAAAAACATATAACCCATATGGAAGAGAAGCATTGGGCAAGTTATCTCCTCACATCTCCACGTGTCTGCCATCCTGGCAGCTCTCAGAACCCCGTCCTCTTGGGTTTTTATGTAGGCTTCATTACATAGTCATGATCCACTCATAGGCCACTGGTGATGCATTCAACCTCCAGCCCCTCTCCCCTCCCCGGAGGTCCCATCCTTCTAATCACATGGTTTGTTCTACTGGCAACCAGCTCCCACCCTCAGGCGCTTCCCAAAAGTCACCTTACATAGGTAACATAACAAGAGACATCTTTATCACTCTCAACATTTAGGAAATTCCAAGGGTTTGGGAGCTAAGAGTCAGGAATTGTTGATAAATGAGAAATACATTTTGGTTATCTGAATGGCCAAATATGTTTCTTATAAATCACAATATTGCAAGAAGAAAGGCACTATTATCATGCCCATTTTACAGATGAGTGTGGAGGACAGACTGTTCCATGGTGTGAGGGCTGGCTGACCTGTGAGCTGGACCAGAGCCAGAAGAGCAGTAGTTTTTATGGACCTCCAGTGGAGAATGTTTTGATCTTAATCACTATGTTCTGACACAAAGCAGCACCCCTCCCCTTCCTCCAGGTATCAGCTGTGGGTCTGGAAAGCATTCTGGTTGTCCTGACCTGTTCAAGCATGTACATCAACTTCCCACACCTGGGAGCAGTCCCAAACTTGTACAGGTGAGTATTCCCCACCTCCTTGCCCTGTGTAATACTCTAGCTCCTGCTAAGTGGTGTGGGGGTCCGTTTCACAGAGCAGCTGCCTAAGACACACTTGTTTTGTAAGTTTCCCTTAAACTTTACTAATCACCAGACTGGAGTGGCCAGTTTCTTTCTTTGGTCTTTCCCTACCTTTTGTTTATGGAGATAGATTTTCAGTCTAGAGGCCTTCCCCTGGGTCTGTAGCAATTGGTGAGCTAGCCAAGAGATCTATGAAATGGGTCTTGGGGAAGTAGGTATCAGTGGGGAAATACTGGGTTGGCCATCCACTTCCCTGTGGGAAGCAGTGGCCTGGACTAGATGTATTTGGACAGCCAAAAGAGTATGGGGGTGCCCCAAAAGCACTGGACCATGTGCTTTTTTGAGAAATTATGCTTTGTACACTGTGGCAAGGAAGGAAAGCACATCTACAGCTGTGGGCTGGCCTGTCCTATGGGTGGTTCAGATGGCCACGGACGCCTAGCTAGAGGCACAAGCCAGGGTTAGGAAATCAGGATGAATTAAAATTAACTAAAAGAATATAAGGCTGTCTACAACTTTGCTAGCTTTGGGACTAGCTGAGAGTTTGGGAACAAGTTAATAAACTAGAAAGCCTGCTGCTTTGCCTAAATGAGGAGGTTGGTAGTAAGCTGCCATGACCGAAGGTCAGAGAATTTGGGACTAAGCCAGATTGGAATGCAAAGCAATGGAACCCATGGGAAAGTGAAGACAGTGAGAAAGCAGATACTACAGTAATAGTAAGACGGATTACATGCCCCATGCCATCTGATCTTCGATTCAGAGGAAAGCAAAAGCACGGCAGCAATGACCACGTCCACAGGCAAGAGAATGTCCAGTGCAAGAGACTTCAGTAATGAAAGAATACCTAGCCACCGAACTAACCTATCGATTCTCCAAGTTTCAGCAAAAGGCCAGGAAAAGTATGCTAGGGGGGACACATGGGGTGATGGTATTTCCCTAACCTGTCAGGAATCAGAGAAAATGAGTAACATTATCGTGTCCCCCACTCTCCAAGCGCCGCTGCAGGGTGACCAAGGAATTCATGGCACTCACCCTCTCAGACTGGATCATCTACCATGTAGGGGGACTTGGCCAAACGAGGGAGATCTTCCTGGGCATGCAGGACTGTAATAGAGTGAAACTGCTAGGTCTCTTTGATTCTACCTTAATTCTAGCCTGCATTTTCCCCACGGCCTTTAGGCAAATAGCTCCTGTGATAAAAATTCTAATCATTAAAGGAATTCAGCTTGAGGCTTGAGTGTTTGGAAGAACAACCCCTTGCCAGAAGGGGCTTCTCCTGAAGAGGTGGGGAAATAGGTACAAAAATAATGATTGTTTTATCCAAGATTTGCTGGAGCCCAAGACTGGACTCAGATCAGCAGGGGTCAACAGACTGGGAACAAAGAGATTTAGAGATTTTGTGCTCTTCCTTGGATTCCTGTTGGCACCCAGATGCCTGCAGTTGTCAATTACCTCTTGCTCATCCTCCCTTCCCTTGATGTAAAAAGAAACCTAGTTTCTGGGCTCTCTTAAAATGGATTTGAGGAAACCCTAAGTCTCCTCATCTTCTCAAGCTCACACTTTCTCAATCAATAAAACTTTTCTTAATACAAACTCTGATGTTTTTAATATTGGCTTTGTGAAGCACCAGGCACATGGATTTTGAACTGGTAACAGGACCATGAAAGTCTAGAGCAGTTAGTTGTCCCCAACCTTTTGGACACCAGGGACAGTTGCTCCTGTGAGAATCTAATGCCTGATCTGAGGTGGAGCTGAGGCTGTGATGCTAGCACTGGGGAACAGCTGCAGATACAGGTGAAGCTTCACTAGCTTGCCTGCCGCTCACCTCCTGCTGTGCGGCCTGGGTCCTAACAGGCCACGGCCCCGGGGGGTTGAGAACCCCTAGTGTAGAGGAAGTATAACAAATCTTTAGAGATCTGATGCACCAAGCAATCCATGTCCTGGTGTTCCAGGGACATGATCAGGCCACAGACATCTCCTAGTATGTGGTACAGGACGCTTATTTCCACGCTAAGCCCTGCGGTGGGACAGGACATTATGATGTCGGGCAATCTACTGCAGATCCAGGAGAAACAGATGGGTCCCAAGAGCATGTCTGTGCCATGGGAAAGATCCAGAACTCTGATAAAAGGAAAGAAAAGGGAGAAATAAATACAGCAGGTAAAAAAGGGCCTGTGAGGATAACTCCAACAAATGTAGCATGACCTAGTTGCTGCAGGCACCCCAAGATTAAAGACTGACCATCGGCCTAGTGCAGTGTTTGGATTATGGAAGGCTTTAAAACCTGAACAGTAGTTCAATCTGATACTGTACCCCCCACCTCCACTGGACACTCTGCTAATACCAGAGGGACCCTCTGGGATTTCATCCTACTCTGGTTGGGTGCCAAGGTTATCCTCAGGTGAGGGCCACAGGGGGCAATCGGAGGCCTCATGTGGAACTTGCTATTCATTGGTTCCCTCAGAAATAAACAGATGACTGCTTTGGTTGACACTGGCACTGAATGTACTCTGATACATGGTAATCCTTAAATTCTCTGGCCCTGTCCGTGTTACAGATGGCTGTGGAGGCCACACCGTAATGGTCAGGAAAGTCCACCGTGTTCTGCAGATCAGGTACTCCATCTACCACCTCCTCGAAAGTATGAGGTCTTCATTTCCCCAACCGCAGAGAACATACTGGGCATTTACGGGCCTCTGTTGGAGAATTTCGCCTTAGAGTAATTAAATCAGAATTGAGAGGCAATGCCAACTGTGAACTTGTTAATTTACCGCCGCTGCAGAGAGTGATAACGGTCAAACCATACCAACTACTGGGAGGACGCAAAGAAATAAGGGAAATTATCCAAGAACTCCACTGTGTGGGCATTGTACGCCCTGCACATGGTGCTTTTAACAGCCTACTGTGGCCAGTAAAAAAGTCAGATGGCTCTTGGAGGATGACAGTAGATCGTAGAGAACTAAATAAGGACAACTGTGCCTAATACTGCGACCACATCAGATACTCTGGCTACAGTCTTAGGAACAGATCATCCTGCGCTAGACCTGGCCACCGCCTTCTCTAGCACAGCCCTGGCTGCCGAATCCCAAGATCAATCCGCCTTTACCTGGGAAGGGCAACGATGGACGTTTCAGGTACTCCCCCAAGGCTATCTACACTATGTGCCCTGTAATGGTGGCTCAGAATTTGTCACTATTCTTTCCAACCCCTTTGAAAGGGGCCCATCACATTGATGACCTAGTGTTAACTTGTGAAGATTTGCCTCTACTGCATAAAACCCTACAGGCCTTGCTGGACCTTCTACAGGAGAGAGGAAGGGTAGTGAATCTACGTAATTTTCTGGTGTCTGCTAAGTGGTGTAGGAATCCATTTAGCTGTCCAAGACACACCTCATTTGTAAGTTTCCCTTAATAAACTCTACTAATTACCTGATTGGAGTGGCCAGCCTCTTCTCTCAGTTTTTCCCTGCCCGCTAGTACAAAGGTAGATTTTCAGTGATAGGGCTGTTCTGTTCCCTAGGTCTGTGAGCTATAACAATGAGGAAACTGAGGCTTAGAGAGATTACTTCACTTTCTAAGGTGACCCAGGTAGTACTAGAGGCAAAACTCTGATTCTTATCCAAGCCTTTGAAGCTGTCGTTTAGTATTCTCATGTTCCTCCACTGTGCCGAATGCATAGTAGAAACTCCAAAACAAAAACTCATAGTTATGTGTTTTAAGACTTTGGGATTTCATGCATCAATCTTATTTCCAAGTGAATTTTGGGGATTGGCAGAGATGGCCAAATTCTCTTTTTTGTCTGTAAGAACTTTAAAATTATTAGTCATTTCTTAAAAGAAGAAGAAAAAGAGCAGAAGTGGTTTTCCCAAGGAAAATTAGGGAGAAATTACAAGAAGAAAGGAGGAAGAATCCTGGGCAACAGAAATAGATGTACATCATGAAGGAGAAATAAAGCTAGAACACTGGAGTGTGATGCCAGGCACAGGTACCCTTCCTTACGTTTTCTCCTTTGATTCTACATGCATAAAAAGAACTGCAAAACTGCCATTCTCCATTTTCCCAATCCACTGAGATCTTGCTTCCAGGCATAAGTGATTAAATGATTTTAGTCAATTTATAGTTGTGCAATCATTTGGGAAGATTTCAAATCACAGCCAAATTCTCTTGCCCATTTAGCTTTAATTCCCAGCCCTACCCCCAGCCCTAACAAACGACTGGTCTGCTCTCTGTCCCTGTAAATTTGGATTGACACTCCCCAGGTAGCTCAAGGCAGTCCTGGCACTAAAATCCAGTTCTATGTGAACCTCCGCTCGGTGCTGTTTCTCCTGAATCAAGATGATGCCCGTGGTATGGAGGTGCTAGTTAGTGCTCAACAGCATCTGCATCCTGTTTAGGTAAGTGATAATTGCAAACGCATCAACATTCTTGTCCCTACTTGACAGGCTCTAGGATAGCCACCCACAACAAAGACTTATACTACCCAATATGTCAACAGTGCTGAGGTAGAGAAATCCTGATCAGCACCATTTTTTTCCCTACCATAGGCAACAATTATGATGTATTTAGCATATATAATCTTACATTTACCCTTCTAAGGTGTATATTGTTGCTTTGTTGCTGTGCACAGTTAATGTAGATGATATGTTAAAATTGCGCTCTATTTTCTGCTTTTTTCTTTAGCTTCTGATTTTAGGCTCCATCCACGTTTCTAGATTTACAATTACTGTTAAAACTAAGAATGGATGTGCTCATTGGTCCAGCTACTCTACTCCTTGATATCACCCTTAAGGAAACCTTCTCACATTTCTTAAAAATATATATACAATAATATTCTTTGAATCACCATTCTCTGTATCACTCTGTGAAGGGTATGAAGGGATCAAGACCTACAGAGAAGACAGTAGATTCATGTTTCCCATCTCACCTCCTTTAGGGACATCTATTCAATGAATAGGGCGGTGTGTAAAACTGTCTGCACTTTAAAAATAGTGTGTTCTCTCTTTTATAATTGAATTTGCATGAAGTCAGCATGTATGATGTGTATGTTGGAAAAACTGGATTGAATTTCAGAAGAATCTTAACTCAGCCTCTCCCACTATCTAGGTCACTTTACTTCCCTGAACTTCATTTGCCTTATCTGTAAAGTGGGGATGCACTCTGTACCTGCTAAAAGATAGGAGCTAGATCTGATGGTCTCTGAAACAGTCTATGATCATAACATGCTAACTCACTTTTATCAGGAATAGAAAAAATAAAAAGGCTTTTTAGTGCACATAAGGCAGAGAAAAGATTAGTGATTATGTTACTGTAATGCTCAAAAAGCCTGTAATGACATCTCACTGCCTACCGGAAAGAGCTCCAAACTTGAGCCTGGGATTCAAAGCCCATCATATTTCAAGTCCAATTCTCCACCATTTCATCTCACAACAATCCCTCTGTCTCCACTCCATGTGCTCAACATTGCAACCATCCCAGACAATTAGAGCCATTCCCTGAGCACACAATGCACCTTCACAGTCGGTACCTTTGGCATGTGCTGTTCCTTCTGCTAAGAATGATTTCCTTCCATTCATAATCTCATATTCTTGCTCACTTGTTCAAGACTTAGAGGCTTCTGTGATGCCTCTTTGTTCCCTGGTCAGGTTTAATTCTCCTTCTTCTGAGATGCCATAACATTTAGTCATCACCAGGTTACAGAGACTCTTAACGTGGAATATGAACTGGTGGTATATATGTCAGTCTTTCTGTGGAGCTGGGGAAGGTAGCCAAATGATCTCAGGGCTCCTTGACCTGGTGTTCTATCTTCCATGGGGTAGATGGAGCTGTGATAAATTAGATGTGTCTATAAACCACCTAGAACAGGGGAATACTCAATAAATACTCACTACTCTTTCTTCTCCTCCTTCTAAATGATGAGTGTGAATTACTCAGAAAACTAAATCCAAGTTATCACATTTTTCTCAATATTTTTATTATTATACATTAGATTAAGAATGTGATTTTCTATTCTTTAGGGCTGTAAACTTTAGCTAAGGCAGCCCTACCTGCATATCATGCTTCTAGCTCTGAGGCTTGAACTCACTCACCAGCAGACAGAGAGACTGTGGATGATGCTTGCCTGGGTAGTGGCCCCAAACTTGAGGTAGCCCAAAGTCCTGAGGCTTATGTACAGGATGGTGATCACAAACATTCCCACAGTAAAGGATAAGTGGAAACTGGGAACGATCCCACATCTTGTTTTCTAGAGGCAAAACCTGTAAATGGAGGGACCATAATTACACACGGTGGTCCCCATTTATGTAGAGATCCCATTTACCCACTATTTATTATTATAAATTCATTCATCTCATCCATCACAAAGTTCGAGAGAAAAAACAAACTCCAAGACATGGCACCTCTAGATACAAGAAATTGTGCCAATATCAGTATATTGATATACATATTATGTCAATAATATGTATATCAATGATATTAATTTTAACAATATCAGTTACTGAAAAGACCTTGAAAGTCTTCTAGTCCAGCCATCCATACTTGAGTATCCTAGTCCACGGTCAGGAAAGGCTCTACCTTTGAGTAGCTTTACGGCCTATGGATGACGATGACGACGATGATGATGATGATAATGACTGATGGTACAGAAAATCGCAGTTAAAATGTACTTGCTGGTTATCTTTGAAAGAGTTGTGCTGCTATCCTCACACCACCAGGGGGCTCAGCATCCCTACTTTCAGAAGTCCAGCGGCCTCTGCCTCTCATGGGAGCTTGCTAAGGATGCAGAACCTCAGACTCCCTAGCCCCGCCCCCTACCTCTTGAGTTGAACCTGCACTGTAACAAGGCCCCTGGGTGGTTTGTGTGCACATTGGAGTTTGGACAGCGCATCTCTGAGGTGCTGCTGACGCTGCTGATTTGAAGACAACGCTCTGCATAGCAGTGTTTCAGAGCAGTCATCCCCATACTTGGCTGATCATCAGATCAGCTGAGGGACTCGGAAAAACCCCACAGATTCCCGGATTCCAAATTGCAAAGATTCAGATCCAGCACGACTAAGGCAGGGCCTGGGAATTTGTTATTAAACAAGGTCTTAAGGTGCTTCTGGTGTTTACTTAGGTTTTGGGGAGGTAAAAGCTTACATCTAGTGAGTACTTGCTACGTACCAGGCAGGGGCCTAAGCTCTTTCCATGTACTAATTCGTTTATTCTCACCACTGCCCTAGGTGTTAGTAGAAGTTGCATTTTCCATATGGGAAAACTGAGGCACAAATATGTGAGGTAACTTACCAAACTTTGACATGGTGGAGCTATGTATGAACGGAAGTTAGGTGACCTGGCTCTAGTGCAAGGTCTCTCAGCCTCAGGACTACTGATGCCCAGGGCCGTTCCGTGCATGGCAGGGTGTTTCACAGCATTCCTGGCTTCTACCCACTAGTTGCCAGTAACATAACCCTCCTCGTTATGACAACCAAAAAAGAAATGTCTCTAGACATTGCCAGATGTCCCCTAGGAGACAAATAAGCCTGGTTGAGAACCACCACTCTAGAGTCTATATTTGTACACATGAAGCTCACTCTGCTTCCTAAGAAGTTTACACCACATGGCCAAAGAAAGGAGGAATTATTAGTCCCATTTTAAAGTATGACTTACCCAGGGTCATATGGCTTATGAGTTGCAGAGCTAGCTGAAGGTTAGAGCTAGACTCTACCCAATCTTTGCTCCTGATTTCTTTTTTCTTTCTTCAAGGCTTGCCATGGATGTCCATGGGATTAGTGCTCAGCAACATGCCCCCACATTCCTGAAGTGACCCGACCCCTCTGTGTCTCTTATGATTTCTATAGGAGCTTCTTCTAACTACAGTTGATCGGTTCAGGGGTGGCACCTGACCCACGCTGAACCAATGAATTAACTTAAGAGCTGTGGACAGAGCTGGCTGGCATCGAGAGAAAGGAATGAAGCCAACGTGTATGAGCAGAGGCACTGGAAACCCTGACGTATCCTGACTTCTGGGTTCTTGCAGTTCTCACAGCCTAACTGCCTCAGGATACTTCTCAGGGCTTAGCTGTTCCATGGAAGTTTCCAGGATCTTTCTCATAGTCTCCTTTTGTACCCCAGTTACTTTAAGTTGAGCAGAATAAGAACACTTATTATAGTTTTCCCCTGATAACAAAATACATACTAATGGGGGGGGGAGGGTAGGGAACCTCCTTAACATCAGTAATCTGCTCCTAAAAATCTGATGATCTGTATGAGCACATTAACTAATAATCAACCTCCTATTATTTTGAATAGGAAAAAAATATGTTACATGTCACATCAACCTTAAACATTCAACCAATTTTTGAAATGTAACTGAAACTCAGTAAAATGTCTATGTGTCAGTAATAAACTGTGATGTTAGGTTGTAAATGCTTACAATGTGATACTGAATGCAAATTAACATGATTGTTACAAACAGTTGCTTCGTCTAAACTAACATCTTCCATATCCTTTTTGTTGACATTTGTTCTGCTTTCCTAGTTGCCTGTGTGAGATTCTAATATTTGACTGTGTCTGGAATATGAGAAAATGCAAGTGGTGTCTCAAGACATTGCCCACAGACGGTTTTGTGAAATCTGTTGTATTGAGTCTGGGGACATAAAATGTAGATGTTTGCTATATAAACATACAGGAAAGTGGTAGTGGGAGAGAGATATTCATTCTATAAGGTTTGGACATTTAAAAAAATGTAGACATTCTATTAGGAAAACAGTGGAAGGAATTTTCTGTGAGACAATCCTGTATATATGTCAAACAATATAGATATATATAAAAAAACACATCCCAACCTGAAATTTCCCTCTCCAAAGGAAATCTTCTACCAAGGTGAAGGCCTGGGGTGGGGAACTTGTCTGGAAGAGGTACTGGAAGAAGAGAAGGCTTCTCATCTTGAGGACGTTGGCCAGCACAGAGAAGGTCAAGGCTGGGAGGTTCCGATGTACACCAATGGCACCAGGAAGGGGTCCACTCCTCCCCGATGAGGAAATCCAAGGTAGGTGTGGGAATCGCAGCTTCTGACCCTGGAAGTCACCTGACCTGTAGTCTCATTGGATGTTTTGATCACTTACAAATAAGAAAAGATTATGTACATCTCAGCTGCCAATTCCCAGCCCCATGCCCTCCAGCCTTTCCTGCCAACCTGCAGCCCCCAGGAGTACCAGACCACTGGAAGTTTTTTCCTCACCAGAACATTTATCTCCCAACGTTCCCTTAGTCAGCCTTCAAAGGCAGTGCCCCTCAAACTGGAGCAGAGCACCCAGCCCACTTTCTCAATGGGATTGTAAGTTTACACTAGCATGATTATGGCTAAATATTTATCTTATCCATAAGAACGTAGGTTTCCTGAGGGCTGGGGTGGGGTGGGGGGCTTATTGAGTTTGCTCATTATTGTATTGCCAGCACAGCGATCAGTCCATGGTTGATAATCAGTATGTTCTGAGAAATGTGCCCTTAGGCGATTTTGTCTTTGTGCCAACATCATTACACAACCCTAGATGGTACAGCCTACTACACACCAAGCCAACATGGCATAGCTTATTGCTCCTCAGCTATAAATGTGTACAATGTTACTGTACTGAATACTGTAAGACAACTGTAACACAACAGTATTTGTATATCTAAACACAGAAAAGGTACAGTAAAAATATGATACAAAAGATAAAAAATGGTACACTTGCATAGGGCACTTACCATGACTGGAGCTTGTAGAACTGGAAGTTGCTCTGAGTGAGTCACTGAGTGGGCAGTGAGTAAATATGAAGGCCTAGGACATTATACTACTGTAGACTTTATAAACAGTGTACATTTAGGCTGCATTAAATTTATAAAGAATATTTTCTTTCTTCAATGATAATTAATCTTAGCCTACTGTAAGTTAACTTTATAAACTTAAAAATTTTTAACTTTCTGACTCTTTTGTAATAACACTTAGCTAAGAAACACGAACACATTGTATAGCTATACAAAATATTTTCTTTCTTTATATCCTTATTCTATAAGCTTTTTTTCTATTAAATTTTTGTTTTCACTTTGTTAAAAGCTAAGATACAAACAGATACATCAGTGTAGGCTTGCACAGGGTCAGGATCATCAGTAACAGTGACCTCCGCCTCCATATCTTGTCCCATTGGCAGGTCTTCAGGGGCAATAACACACATGGGCTGTGATCTCCTACTATGACAATGTCTTCTTCTGGAACACCTCCTGGAGGACCTGCCTGAGACTCTTCTTGAGAAGGTGTCAGTTTTTTCAGAAATATGTCCATGGTGACTTGCCTGGTTTGTTTCTTTCATCACCAATTGCTTCTAAGCAGAGATTGTGCTGTGAACATTCTTCTCTATAAATGAAACCTTTTGGTGTTGGGGTTCATATTTACAAACTTTTTAAGGGGCTCATTGAGGTCTGCAAAAGCTTCTGCTAAACTTTTCACTGTGAATTTTCTTGTGGGTTCTTCTTTTTCTTCTCCTGCAGTTTCCTTTTTTTCTTTTTTTCTTTTTTCTCTTCTTCAGCTGTGTGGTCCTGTTTCAGTTCCGACAACTCCTCATTAGTCAGTTCCTCAGAACCACCTCTAGAAGCTCCTCAATGTCGTCCTCATTCACACACAGGTAAAACTTGTTTGCCATCTCAACCACAGCCTTGTTGATTTTTGCAACCCCCTTATCCTTAGTAAATTCTCTGACTCTATCAAGGAACCTCTTGAGTGTATTTCTTCCAAACTCCATTCATACACTCCTTGGCGACATCACCCCAAGCCCAAACAAGATTCTTGATGGAGTCACAGGTGTTGTAATCCTTTAAGAACTATATCAGTGTCTTCTTTGGTTTCAGTAATAGCCTGGGTAAACTCCTCTTCAAACAGAAGGCCTTAAAAGCTACTTTAACTCCTTGATCTATTGATTAAATCAAAGAGGTGGTATCTGGAGGGAGAAAAAACACTTGAATATTGGGATAAAGATCACCAATTAAATGAGGATGTCCAGGAGTATTATCAACAATAAGTAAAACTTTAGAAGGTGCATTATTTTTTAAACAGCATTTCTCCATTTTGCTGCCATAGCAATTCAAAGGGGCATTTTGGAAGAGGATCTGTGTCATCCCTGACTTCTTATTGCTCCTGTAGTACACTGGCAGTGCATGCTTATCTATTGTTTGAAGGCCCTGGGGTTTCCACTGTGCCAGATCATAAAGGGTTTCAATTTGTAGCCTGCAACATTGCCCCCAAGCAAGACTGTTATCCTATCCTTAAAAGTCTTGGAGTCTGACATCGACTTGACCTCTTTATGGATGAAAGTCCTTTTAGGCATCCATTTTCAAAATAGGGAAGCTTTATCCATACTGATTATTTGCGCTGGCAAGTAATTTTCCTCCACAATCAGCCTATTGAGAGTTTCTAAAAAATTTTCAGCTATTTTCACTTCAGCACTCACAGATTCACCACTCACTTTCACATTACGTAATGAATAACAATTATCAAACCATTTAAACCAACCAAAGTAACAGTAAATTCAACATTGTAGTTGGATGTAGCCTTTTCTTTCAACATCACAAACTTTTTCCTTAGGCTGTGATTATTATGGTGCACACAGGGACACACTTCTGTGTCTGGTCTTCAATCCAGGTCATTAGAAGTTTCTCCGTGTTTGAAACTGGCCCTTCTCAAAAGTTTGTTAATCTCATTGCCTTCATTGAAGCAGACACTTTAACAACTTTCATCACTTTGTTCTTGTCCTTCAAGACTGTAGCTATAGTGGACTGGGACATGTCTGACTGGCGAGCAATAACCATCACTGATTTTCCACCTTCTTAGTCCTTAATCACTTTTAATTTCATTTCCAGGTCAAGTACTTATTGTGGCCTCTTTCTGGCAACATCAGCAGTGGATTTTGTATGCTTAGGGACCACGGTGAACAAAACAACACAAGATTAAATCGAACACAAGAGAAAACGATACTATCAAGAGATATAAACACGAGAGACATATAAGGCTTCTGGCATAACACAGTATACTGTTTTACTGCAAACTTTTTTTATAAGTAAAAGAGTATACTCTAAAATAATGATACAAAGTATAGTACAGTAAATACATAAACTCAATACATAAACCAGTAACATAGATATTTATTATCACTACCAAGAATTATGAACTGAACATAATCATATATGCTATACTTTATACCACTGGCGGTTTGTTTATATCAGCATTACCACAAGCATGTGAGTCATGCATTATGCTATGACACTAGGCAATAGGAAATTTTCAGCTCCATAATAATCTTATGGGACCATTGTTCTATATACAGTCTGTCAGTGACAGAAATGTTGCTATGCAGTGCATGACTGTATTTTTTGAATGAATGAATAAATAAATTATTTAATTGAGAGCATTTAGTGAAATTCTGAACAGAGAGAGTGATGGCTAGAACTTCATTTTTAAAAATATAATTTGTTTTATAATGATAGAAAATATTTATGGTTAAAAATTTAGAAAACCTAAAGAAACAAAGAGAAAATGTAAAGAAAGCAAAATCATTTCTAGTGATTCTCTTTGCAGCATTGTTTATAATAGCAATAACATAAAATAAAGTAGAAATAAGCCAAATGTCTGTTAATAAGGAGTGGTAAAGAAATTATGTACAATGAGTCTATGAGATATTAAGGAAAAAATTTAAATGACAGCTCAATATCATACTTTCAAATACAATAATTATTGCATATGCATATTCAAATATTCATAAAAAAATTTTCATAACTTTTAGTGATATGTTTTTGTAGGGGTAGAGATTTATAGGGATCTTTCATTTGATAATGTTTATATTATTGGTCAATTTTAAGAAAGAGCTATGTTGTTTTTGTGGTCTGAAGGGACAAAAATCAACTATAAAGATTAAAAAATGGAGATAAAAGATACATACATGTAGATTTATTTCAGAGATAACTGCTGTTAATATTTTACGATATATATATTTATACATATGTATATACATGCAAACATATATATTTACAAAAGTAAGACCTAATTGTTTATAGTGCTTTGTAGCAAACCTTTTTATGGCCTATATTACTTAAGTTTCTTCCAGCATTAGGGTTTGAAGACTTATTTGCTGAAAATAACAGCTAACATGTTTATTGAGCAGTTACTTCATTTTAATAGTTCTACAGAAACTTTTCTAGCCTTAGTGAGCTCAGAGGCTAATTATAGAGATATGGTCACCTAACTATATTCAAGAGAAATGATACATATTAAAAAATAGGGTTGACTTGAGAAGGAAAAAATAAGGTGGTAATTATGCTGTGTATATCAGAAAATGATATCCAGAGAAGGTGGGCATTCAGGGTGGATGCGATCTAGATGATTGGAGAGGTCAGAATGGAGGAGAGAGGACATTGTAGGTGGGAAGTGTAAATTAGGTTCAGTGGCAGGAAAGGATGGGATATATTTGGGAATGGCAGATGGCTCAGATATATTAGGGCATAGGAAGAGAAGTAGAACATCAGGCTGGAGGGTAGGTGGAGGCCAAGCCACTCAGGGTCTTTTGAGCCAAATTAAGGTGTTTAGAATATATTCCCATTCAATAGGGAGACCTTGAAGATTCTCAAGTGGAAAAGGTGTGCTCAGTTTTATCTGTTGCTATTCTGAGATAAGGAGCTGAAGGTTCCAAAGCAAAGGCTGAATTAATTAGGCTTTCACTAGCTTGGTTGCCTTGTAGGGAGCTGCTCAAACTCAAGCTGGCTATCTCTTGCCATCTTGTATTTTTGCTCCAGTGCCCTGCCCTTCCTGTTTGTAGTTATCTGCCAGAAACACAGAGAACACACAAAAGTCCAGCTGGCCCATAATCAGGAAGAAGAACACGATGTACCTGGGCATTGGGAGGAGATTATTTGTTATAAAAAGATGGAAGGCAGAGAGAAGATGGGACCACCTAATGTGCTAGTATCATCAGCCTCTTCCCTGGGAGCCTTTGCTACCTGCAGCCACAGGTAGGAAACCTTGTGGCAGCCTCAGACCTCTTACAGCTCCACGAGAGACAGGAACACCCTGGCAGGCTCATTACAGCAGTGTCCAGGTATGTTCTTCTAGGCAAGACCTTTGTGTCTAGGTAGTTATGGAGACAAGAGGGCCTGCTTTGGCCTCCCTGTCCCATTATCTGTTGTCCAATCTCATTTTCTTGGAGGAGGAAGACTGTCCCCCCACCAATTCCAGCAGACTTGACCTGAATACTCAATACTCTGCTCAGAATTGGCCATCCCTTCCCCCATGGAATGACTTTCCATTCTTGGCCCTCCAATCTATGTTCCACACAGCAACCAGAGTGATTAAAATTATTGATTATATCATGCCCTTCTTCTGCTTAAAACCCTTAAGGGGCTTTTCTCTGCTCTTGGAATAACATTTTAACCTGTGATTTGGCTCCCAATACCTTCCCATTCTTTCCTTTTACATCTCTTCCTCCTCGCTCTATGCTTCACCAGTTTCTGAAAGACTCTGAGCTCTTCCCACTTCACAGCCTTTTGCTGATACTTTCCTCAAGATAGTTATTCCCACACCTCTTCAAGTGGTTGGCTCTTATGTGTCCTTCAGATATTGGCTTAAACTATACCTCCTCAGAAAGGTTTTCCCCAATCCCCTGTAGCTCTTATCCTAATTTATAATTTTACATTTACTTCTTTTCTCATTTATGGTTAGTTTGTAAAACCTCATCAATGTAGGGATCACGTCTATTTTACTCACCCCTTTCTCTCTAGCACCTGACGTGGTACCTGGCCTATAGTGGGTACTCAATAGATACTTGGTCAATAAGTGGGTGAGAGAATTAATGAGTGAATGGGACTCTGGTTTCTCAGTGAATGAACTGATCTTCTAAAAAATACTCAGTCCATCTGACTTTGAGTCACTGTATACTGGCTGGCATCCCCTGATGTTAAAGGTTAGGAGCTATCTCAGTTTGGCCTGGGGCCTCCTTAGCCTGGCCCCTTTTTGCTTCCATGTACCTTGGGTCTGGCTGCTACAGCCAATGGAACTTGAGGGTCTCTACCGCCCAGGTCTTATACCCTGGTCCCAGCTTGCCTTGGACCTATGTTCTTCTGCTTAGACAGGTCCACAATTAACCATCAGTAGGGGTGAGTAAAGAGGTTTATAGTGTACTCCAAATTACAGTTATAACAAAATGTGGCATCAAAATATATTTCTTGTAAATGACTGCCAGTAAAGATTTTTACCAAAGCAGGATACCTGCTGAATTGAGAATGCTTTATGTTACACACTGTGAGAGCAGTGCCCAATACAGCCTCATTGTGTAATCTTTTGACTTCCAGTGACTACAGACTAATGGGCAATGGAGTGAGGGGGAGGAAGAAGAGCTGGTAAAGAAAACAACACAGCTCAGCTGTCACCTGGCTGGTGACTCTAAACTCCAGCCACCAGAATCAGTTAATCCACACTCAGGGTAACTAGGATTATTCTTTCCCAGGATAACTAGGAGTTGACTGCATTTACATAACAACTTTTTCTCAGAGTCATGGTTTTTAGCCCGTGCACCTTTGGGCAAATTGCTCCCTGTCTTGAAGTCTTAATTTCCCCATCCGCACTTCAGGGAGCTGGATTCTAGAAGCACCTAGCTCTGATCCTATAATAGTGCATCTAGACCCATGTGCAAGTCTTGAGTCCTGGTTATTCCCCCACAGCTGTCTTTCTTTTAGGATTAAAGAAAATTCTCTAGTTAAACACAGGAAACTTTCATTTCATATATATTAATTTGCTCCTAGAAGCTGCATCTGTAGTCAACGATGCACAGTTGTTTCTTCAGGGCAGTGTTTCTCAAACTTTTATATGCATCAGAGTCACCTGGACGTCTTGTTAAAACACAGATTGCTGGCCCATCCCCAGAGTTTATGATTCAGTAGGTCTGGAATGGGGTTGAAGAATTTGCATTTCTAACAAGTTCCAAGATGATACTGATGCAGCTGGACTTTTACAACAACTGTCTCAGGATATCCAAAAATATTTATTATTAATTAGGGTTGTATTTCCAGAGGAACAGATATCAACATTGACTCAGAGGCTCCCTGGGACCTCATTGGGACCCACCATCCTACCTCATTTTAGGCAAGGAGAGGACAAGGTATCTCCCCTAGTGGATGTGGCTCCACAGCCAGGTGCAAGGCTGGCCTCCTGTGCCAAATCACCATATCCCCACAGTCCTGAAAGGGCTTTTTGAGCCTGTAGGAGAGGAAATGGGACTTTGTTAGGTTCAGAAGTATATTTTGGGGAGAGAGCAAGACAGTTCTTTCCCTACACAGGCTGAATGGAAGATATATGCTGGGAATCTTGATAGAAACGATGGCTGTCAAAACCTGCTGGTGCTCACTGTGCCTCCTCATTTCCCTTAAGAGCTCTGAAATCATTCACTAACTCATTTTAGATATGTAATGAGTGGCTACTGAGTGTCTGGAGCTGTGCAAGGCCCTAGGATTCATAGCAGTGAGTAAGATAGGCAGGGCCCTGTTCTCCGGGAGCTATCGGTCAAATGGATTAATGAGTCCCTCCTAATGACTATGTAAGCCCCTAATTCTCATTATGAAATATATTTCTGGCATTTTTCTGCCTAAAACACTAAGTTTCCGCCTAAACTCTGACTGCTAGGAGGTCGGGATGCACAGGACAAGATGACTTCCAAGGTCCTTTCCTGCTCTGTTTCTATGACCTCACGATATTGTCCCATGGCAGAAAAAAGCTGTCCACAAAAACCAGGTGTTTTTACTGGGACATGAGGTGATGCTGGGAGGAGCAAAGGGGTGGCCCAGCCCTGAAATGACTCCCCTGGCTGTGTCTCTAGGCCCTGGCTGGCCCAAGCAGAAGTGAGTTTGATGTGTCTCAGTGGCCCTCCCAGATTCATTGTTCTTTCTTGTTCCCTTGGCACTGACACTAACTCTGGATCCAATTGCACTCAGGTTTCCAGGACAGGCAGCCTGACCTTAATTTAACTTGGGGGTGATCTGGGGACAAGTGGTAAAGAACATTTCCTCCTTCTGTTGCCTTGCGAGATCTTGAGGAGAAAGTTCCTCATGAAATGAGTAAAGTTGTGACAGAAAACCCGTCGGTGCCAGTGCTGGACTCAGACTCTGCCCTGCACGAGGGAGAAATCCTGGGTGTTTGTGCTGCCTGCACAATACTTAATACCCATTTCTTATTTAACTCTCTCAACAACTCTAAGCAATAGGATTTATTCTCACCCTTTTACCCAGGCTCAGAGATGGCAGAGCTTTGCCTAAGGTCACACAGATAATACGGTCACACAAAAGCTGGGATGGGAATGAGTCTGTTTTTCTGTGGTTTTAACCACAGGTTACCCTGCAACCCCAGAAGCCATTTAGTTCAACATTCTCTTCTCTCCCATAAAATGCTTGAATTTTTCCTGCCATAGCCAGTGCTCAAACACTTCCAGAGACAAACCTCAAGCAGACTGGTCCCTTAAATCTTCAAGGACAGATGACAGTTGATCTTCTAAAAAGACCTTTGCACTTACACAGCCTTCTTTGGAACCCCCTTATAAGATTTGACCATACTCAATGCTCCCCAAATCTTCCCTTGTGTGCAATTTAAGAAGTTGGCAAAGAGGATGCCTCCTTTGTTAATTCATTTTGCAAAACTTTACTGAGCTCCTTGTGCCCAGGTTCTGTGCTAGGTTCAGGAGGAGGTAGAAGTAAATGAGGCCTGGTCACTGACTTCAGGTTGCTCACCGTCTGGGCAGCTAGTCTGTTCCATGTGAGAATTAGCTAACCTTTCACTTAACAATTACTATGTGCCAGGCACTGTGTTAAGTGCTCTACATGGATTATCTCAACTGACACTTAACAACAATTGTCTGAGGTAGATACTATCCCCATTTATAGATGAGAAAATTGAAACAAAGAAAGGTCCAGTAACTTGTCCCAGGTTACACAGCTAGTAAGTGGCAGAGCTAGGACTTGAGCTCAATTCTGATTCACTCCAAAACCAAGGCTCATTTCCACAATTTTCTGCTGATCCAGGTCAATGCCAAATTTGGGATTCTTTGCTTTTGCTGGTGAAAGCTTGATCTACCTTCTTCAGTTGAGGCAGACAATGCTTTATGGATGTCCTCACTGGCAACATCATTTCTCCAACGACTACTAGCTCAGATGCCATCTCTAACATAAGCCTACCCTGTTGTCACCATTTAGAAACACCACCTTCCTGTTCTGAACTCTCTACAACACTTTTTACTCATGCCATTCTCTCTGGAATTTCAGTTATGTGTGTACATCTCTTCCTCCCCAGGCTGTGAGATCCTTAGAGTCAAAGATATAACGGCACCTTGTGTTTATTGCTGTAGGCCCCACGATGTCCAGGTATTCAATAATGTTGAATGAATGGACCTCGAAAAATTTACACTTAAGATTCAAAGCATTATCTTCAAGGAGCATTATCTTTGCTACTATCACGACTTCTCTACACCTCTCTTTGCTTGTCTGTCCAGAATGTAGGAGAGCCCAGATTTAGCTCCTTGAATTACTGGAAGGAAAACGAAAAAATTCAGTAGCAGTCTCCAGGTATGTCAGGCCCACAAGCTCCTGTTGGGAGAAAAATACCTTTGCTTGGTCCCACTGGTCTTCTCCAGGCAGCAGGAGCCCAGGTGAAGCAGTTGCTGACCCTCTCTAGGGGCCACTGGGGCATTCCTTGGGCTGCATCACCCAGGGACGGCCAGCTGCGGGAGGCACCCCCAAGCTCCTGGCAGGTGGATACATTGTTCTTCAGCTCCATGCACTGGGTGGATGAAGAGCTGGGAGCGTCCACAGCTCTGGGAGACACTTAAGCAGGAACAACTTTGGCACAAGGAGCTTCAAGGCACAGCTTTCAGCTGCTTGAGTCTTAGTGACTCAGGAGCTTAAACACAGCTCTCCCTTCCTCACCCAGAGTGACACAGGCTCTGCTCCTTAAGAAGAATAGATGGCCAACAGCACGAATGAACAGCAGTATGGGCTCCTTTTCCACCCACACTGGCTCCTCACAGTTGCTCTAAGTCTGTTCTTTCCCTTCTTCCTTCCTGCCATGAATACTGATTAAGTATCCATGTGTTAGGCACCCTGCTGTGTGCTGGGGACCCACTGGTTCCAGGCAATGCAGTCCCTGCCCTCCAGGAGCTTAGCTGGAAATCATAACTTTTATTCAGTTTCTCGTACATAAGTATAAAATGTCAACTGTGATAAGTGCTCCGAAGGAAAGTTTAAGAGGCTTGCGAGTATGTAATCAAAAGCAGTTCCTCTTGTAAAGGGGTCTGTAAAGGTTTTCCCAAGGAAGAGGGACATCTCCTGCATGGCCACGTTCTCTTCACCTTATTATCTAACTAAAAAGTGGCTGGCTACCCCTGAAGTCTCTGCTTCCTCTGCAGACCTTTGTGGGGAGGAGAGTGCTGTTTTCTTCACACCTTTCATACCACATGGTCAGGAAGGGGCTAAGATCCTTGCTCCTGGTTGCTTTCTTCCCTCTCTAAAAACGTTGACTCCTTTGGAACTCTGCCTGCAGACCACACCACCTCTGCCTGTCGCAGCATCCACGGCCCTCAGGGCCCCTCCCCCTCTTCCATCTAGTGCATGTTCTCTGTCTCTGTCTCTCTCTCTCCTGCTCTCCCTCCCTCCACCATTTCACTATGATCATTGTTGATAATTTTAGCCACCATAAATGAGTCATCTGTACTCCAGCCTCATATATCTTTGACCACCTTTGCTTCCAAATAGTTTGTCCTCCACCCTACCTGAGACACCCACTAGATCTTGTCATTACCCAAAATGGCAGCACCTTCAATCTCTGTTTCAAGTATCCCATTCTTTGAGTGACTCACCAACTCCTATTTGTCCATGTCTCACCCATTAGTTTGCTGACTCTAAGTGGAGGACTGAGTTAAGCCATGCCTAAACCTCCAACCCACAGAAACTGGGAGACAATAAATGTGTGCTGTTTTAAACCACTAAGTTTGTGGTAATTTACTACACAGCAATAGAAAACTAATGTAATCATTCACTTTTTTTATTGTTTTTTTTTTTTTTTCCATAACGTCATCTTACATTGTATTTTTTGAAAACTCAAACACAATTTATCTGATTGTTAAACAGGTACCAATTGGTACCTTCATATGGAAAATTGTGACCGCGGAATTCTACAGTCTAAGTGAGGGGTCACAGGGAAACCCAGAAGTTCTCGTACTTGTTGCCAAGTGTGACCTTGAAAAACAGCTTTGTCTATTTGAGGCTTATATAAAAGAAATGGGTTGCAGCAGACCATCTTGAAGAAACTCTAACGTGTGAGATACATGATTCTGTGGCTGACCTAGGACCCCACTTTGGTCGTCTTAGGAAGGAGAAATGCAGCTGAAGCAGGGAAAAGGACCCACACTGCTGGAAGATCTGAGAAATAAATGTCCTTCCCCTAGTCATGTCATTGGGGAGAAACTGAAGCCACAGTGAGAGGGACTTGCAGAGCGGGCCACAGCCCTCACCTCATGGCTCCTGTGTTTGTGTTTTTTCAGTGGCAACAGGAGGCTTACAAGCTCTCCCAGGCCCTTTGTCAGCATTGTGAGGTAACCCCAAGGTCTGCCTGCCCTACAGATGGGCCTTGTGGTTTTGCTCCAGATCTTTTAAAGTGCCTGGGCCCAATCCCAGGAATATTTCTCATCTGGTAGTGCCTTCTCCTGCCTTAATTTCAGGGGGAGCTAACAGTTGGCCCTGTCTCATGCAAAGACTGAGAAGAAGGAAGCCGTTGGCTGAGTAAGAGGTTAGGAGAGGGTCTGTGGGTGGGGTGGAAGCTTAACCGGATTTCAGGAAGGGCAGGGGGCTAAAGCTTTCCAATCCACCATAAAAATATTTTCAGAAACTGATCACTTCTCATCACCTTCGCTGCCTTCACTCTTGTCTAAGTCATCATAATCTTATTGCAACTGCTTCCACCTGGCCCGCAGTTTCTGTCCTTGCCTACTGTATCAACCCAATAGTCAAGGTGCCCTTTAAAAATTCTATTTATTTAATAGATTTTCTATTTATTTCATAAAACTATACATATATGTGAAATTTCTTATTTATTATGATCACTGTATTAATTACAAGAACAGAGAAAATCAATGTACAAAAACCACCAATTCAAAGTGTCCTCTTAAATGCAAGTCAGATCATGGCACTCCTCTGCTCAAACTCCCACCTCTTCATATCTCACTCAGAGTAAATACCAAAGTCCGTAAAACGGCTCACAGAACTCTATACAAATTTCACCCACTCATTGCCCTAACCTAACCTACTTTTCTTCTGATAGCTGACTCTGCTCTGGTCACAATGACCTTGTCATTCTTCAAACAGGCTAGGCATACTCTCAACCCAGGGCCTTCACATATGCTATTTGCTCTGCCCAGAATGCTCTTTCCAGAAAAATCCACATGGCTTGTTTCCTTATCTACTTTAGGTCTTTGTTTACATATCACCTTCTCAATCGTGAGGTAACCCCAATGGTACCTTCCTTGACTATTTAAAAGTACTACCATGCTTCCCCTCTGCCCCTAGACTCCCTCTCCATTTCCTGACTTTTCTCTACAGCAGGTACACGATAGATACATTATTTATTATTTATTTTTGTTGTCAGAGGGGCAAGAACTTTTGTCTATTTTGTTCACTGTTGTATTCCCAGTGCTTGGCACACTGATACTCACTAAATATTTATTAATAAAAAAAACCCCAAACATATTTCATCATCCTTATCTTCTTACTCTTCTCTTTGATTCTATGTTATTTTAATTTCCAAGAGCTTTCTTTTTCTTAAAAAACGTCTTCTAGGGTACATTGTTCTTATTTCGTCATTGCAACAACTTATATCTCTGAGGATATTTGTTTGTGCGTTGGTTTTGCACAGTCTCCTCCAAGGTGCTTTCATGTGTTCGTGCATTTGATTATCCTAACTTTTACCCTAGAGACTTTTCTCAGACGTCTTAACCTTTTGTCTTATCTCTTAAAAATTTTAATTAACCATTAGAAGTATAATTTATATACAATAAAGTTCACATACCTTGGGTAATGGCTTTTGACAAATGTATAAACCCATGTAACCACAATCCCAATCAAGATGTAGATTAGCATCACCTCAGAAAGCTCGTGTACCTCTGTAGTCACCTCCCACCCCACGCATCCCAAATAACCACTGATTACCTTGTCACTAGTTTTTGCTCTTTCTATAAATTTATATAAATTGAATCATATACTATGTAGTTTTTGTGTCTGGTTTCTTACCCTTAGCCTAATGAAATTCATTCATGTTTTTTTGCATGTATCAATAGTTCCTTCCTTCTCTATATGCCACAATTTGTTCATCAATTCACCTATTGATAAATATTTGGGTTGTTACTAGTTTAGCTTTACTAACTTGTCTGCTATGAACATCGGAGTATAAGTCTTTGTGTGGGACATAGCCAGAACTAGGGCGAGACAAATGAAAAAGCCTAGGTCATAAAATTTAAGGAGGCACTCACTCTCTTATTAGTGGCAATCCTGCACTTGCACAACCCTGAGAGTGACTGCCTTCTTAAATTTTCTACCTGAGGCACCTTGCTTGCCTTATCCTAGTCCAGGCCTGGTGTGAATATATGTTTTGATTTTTGGGGGGTAAATGTTTAGGAGTAGAATTGCTGGATCATAGGATAAGTATGTGTGTAACTTTATAAAAAAAAAATGTCAAAACAATTTTCCAAAGTGGTTACACCATTGTCACTTCCACCACTAATGGATGAGATTTCTGGTTGCTCCACATCCTAACCAACACGTGTATTTCCAGTCTTTTCTTCTCTGTTGCCACAGATGGATTGCTTCCTGAAAATATGGCTCATCTGCATGATTCTGTTATCCTCATCTTCATGGCTACCCTGATCCAAACCAGACTCAGGAAAGCTTCCGTTGCTAGTCTTGCTGAACTGTTTCTATGCCTGTTGTTGCAAACAAAAGGGATATAGCTATTCAGCTCTGAGTGAGTTCTTCATCTTCAGGAAAAGAGTTTTTACTGGTGCTTTTCTGACATCTGCCCCCACTGAGCACCTTCACTATTCTCTGAGTTTCTTTCCTATTCTCCCCCACAGCTTCTGTCTGATCTCAGCTGCTTTTGTTAGCCCTTATACATATTTTGGTAGACATGGATTCTATTTGTCTTCTGGCTTCACTGAAAACAGAATTCGCAATTTTTTCCTTTTCGTTTTTGCTTGGTTTCTAGAGTCAGAGAGTCAAAATATGTAAATATTCATTTTCAACTAGAAATCTTTATATTTCTGAGTAAACAATAAGAGGTGGAGATTTATGTATTTGGGACAAAGAACCACAAGGAGATGTTATTGTATGTTAATTTCTAATTAGGACCACATAATGATAAAGTTGATATAGTTAATAGTATCTGGAAATGATGGAACCCTTTTTCCAAGCGTCTCTCTACTAAGGATGTGGTGGTCAGGTATAAGAAAGAATCCTTATTTACAGTCAATGCATTCCAGGAGCAGATTGGGGAAGGTGAATTCCCACTTGAATCAGTAATTCCAACAGGGAGTTGTGTGGTTTTCAGAAGACCTGGCCTTCTTGAGTAGACTTTAGGAGAAGCCATAGAATCAATGATATTCAAAGCATGGAGAAGACCTAATGGGTGTATTCACTGACTTGGCTCAGCAGCATTTCAAGTTCCTGGCACTGAGCAGTCAATAAACTGGTGGGTTCTTTCAGCAATGGAAGAAACTCATTGGCCTTCATATTTTGAATTGAGCATGAATCTTCTTTCTTCTTTCCTGATGAAATGAATCAACTAATAGTAGATTTAAAAAAAAAATTAACTAGGCTTTAAACACATATAAAGTAACATATGTTTACTAAAGTATTTATTTATTTATTTTTAGGTGAGGCAACAGTTGGTTGATCTCACAGATTGCAAAGACCTTGTCAGCTTACAATCCCTTATTTTTTAAATTTTTTACGCCTACAGCACCTGGTCTTCCTAAGTGGTCTCCCATCCAAGTACTAACCAGGCCTGACCCTGCTTAGCTTCCGAGATGAGATGGGATCTGGCTTGTTCAGGGCAGCATGGTCATAGTGTTTATGAAAGAATTTAAACAGTATAGACAGTGAAGAGTGAAAGTCTTAAGCAAAACAATAATTGCTGATATTCATAATTCACAATTTTAGTACTAAAAATCTGTACATTTCTGTATATATGTATATTTCTATAAATACATAGTGTAGAACAATACTCACATGATGGTAACTTTAAATCTTTGGAGAAAAGAGTGAATTTGGGAGAAGGGGAATTTCTGTTACTATACATATATATTGTCTAATGTTCCTAATAAGAATATATTAAGTATTACTTATATAATTTCTACTAAATATTTTAACAGCTTGAGGTATACATACAATAAACTACACATAAAGTGTATAAGTGGATAAATTTCAAGATATATTCACCCGTGAAACTATCACCTCAATCAACATAGTGAACATACTCATCATCTTTAAAGTTCCCTTATGCCCTTTTATAATCACTCTCTCTTCTTCTGGCCTCCCTATGCATTCCAAGACAACCAGTGATGTGTTTTCTGTCAGTGTAGATCAAAACTTTCTAGAACATTAAATAAATGGAATATTTTTTCTGATTTCTTTCATGCAGCATAATTAATTTGATTTATCTATTTTGTAGTTGCGCCAATAGTTTTTTTTGGCTAGTTTCATAAAAAACTACTAGTTTCATTAAAAAGTAACATCTGCTGAGAAGAGGAAAGAGAAGCATAAATAACACATATACCTCAAACATACTGAAATGTTGTCGTTCACTTAAAAATGTTGCTCAAAAATTTTAAATATTTTAGAAAGATAATATTCCCTTACCTCACACTCAGTCCCATTTCCAGTAGCAACCACAAATGAGTGTGCGTAAAGTCCTAAAAATACGAGTAGATAATTTTTAAAAAGATGTATTATTTTTCATTATAAAAGCAATACGTGCTCATTGAGACGTGGTAACAGAGTGAGGCTAAAAATTATCTTTCACAAGCTTACGCTCTGGAAACACCACGCTTCGACTCGGGACTCACTGCGCATGCTCCAAGGCCCACACCGCGCCCAGTTCGGCTCCCAGTCTTCAGCCCCCAAGAACACGGCCCTTCCCACAGTGTCAGCAACAGGTCGCCAGGGGGTGCTGCGGCGCCGCACTCCAGAGCACCGCGAGGGGGAGGAGCTGAGGCTCGCGGGAACTTGTGACCAGAGCCTCCAGCTTGGGCGCCGGCTCACGTGACGAGTCCCGGAAGCAGCTGCTGGGCTGCTGAGGGCTGATGGAGAGACCTCCTCGCTGAGGCGGTTTGGGGTGGGCTGTGCTGAGACGGGAGTCAAAGCCGGAGCCGGAGCCGGAGCCGGAGCCGGAGCCGGAACCGGAGCCGGAGCCGGAACCCGAGCGGTGAGTCCGCGCGGACAGGCTGTGACAGGCGGCCAGTCACCGCCTTCCTCAGTGCCGGCGTCGCCCTCCTCAGGGGCGCAGCGGATGCTTGGGATCAGGCACCGACTGGCCTGGGCTGCGAGTCCGAGTATTCTCGGCTCTCGCGCCTCAGCTGAGGTACCCTGCGGGCACCCTTCCTGGGATGAGGCGAACTGGAGACTGCCTTGTCCCTCACACTATCTCCCTTGACCTCCTCGTTCTATTTGACAGGTGTGGAAACTGAGGCCCTGAGATGGGAAAGACCGCCCAAAAGACTAGCCAGGGCTTCTAACACGCTTCCCCAAGGGGTCCAACCGTCTCGAGCAAGTCACTGGCCCTCTGTGGGAGCCCTGCTCGGGACTTGCTAATAGTGAGTCTTTGGGTCATAGAATACCAGAACTGCAAGGACCTTGGGAAATCATCTAGTGCAACACCCCCCATCCACCTGAGGACAGTCAGGGAAATCGAGGCCCATGTAGGAGTATGGGCTTGCCCGAGGTCACCCCTCGCAGAGCTGCGACTAGAATCCAAGTCTCCCTGAGCTCCAGCGGCTGTTTGCTTTTCACCACACTGCCTCCTGCAGACAACCTGACATGTGAAAAGGCACCCTTCCCACCCCCACCCCCTTTTTTTTAAGCTCTGCATTGGCTATGGGCGTGGTTCCGTTTCAGTGTTCATGTTTTTTTCCTGCAAACTCATCATTCTGTAGGTTTTCTTTTCAGCTGTCCTGCAGTTTAGTGTAAGTCATACCAAAATATGAAATAAGAATTGGAGTGTACTCGTGGGAGGACAGGTGGCTCGCAGTTGAGGTTGTGGAGAGCCCTGGCATTAACTTGAAGCATATAAAAGTTGTTGCTTTATATTTTGTGTAGCTTGTCAGATTTGGGGAATACTGGTTATTTGGATGGATATTTTGCAGTTATTTGAGGCTCGTTGAAATAAGATAGCAGCGTGGTGTAATGTTAAGAACCGAGACTGGGGAATGAGGATTGTGTTCTAGCTCTGACACTTGCGTTGCAACCTTGGGTGACTCCAGTTCTTGCTTGGGTTTTGTGATCATTTTGTGATCATTTGAATCTCTAAGGGCCTCTTCTCCTCTGACATTCTCTGCATCTAGGTCTGTTTTCTAATCAGAGAAGTTTTTTGTCCCCCCCAGTGTACATTAGCATCTGCCTTGCAACATGACTTAATCCAGTTGTCCAGGCAGCAGTTTCCCTACTTAACTTATTTCTAGGTTGCCATGAAATTCTTTTCCTCTTTCCTCCTATCTCTTTGTGTTATGACCAAGCTAAATGACAGCAGAAAATGGTTTTGACTGTCTTTTATTACTTTAAATATGATCAGTGCCCTCTTTGACCCTTTTCAAGAGACTAATCTACAGTAATTAACTTGCACATTTAGAGCAGGTTTTCTTTAAAGATGTTCTTGAAGTCAAGTACCAGGACACAAAAGGCTTGGTTATTTGTTCTGAAATTGAGACTGTCTGGAGTGGAGGCCATAAGCAGCAGAGGCTACTCTGATGATGATATTATTTTGCTTTCTCTTTGTTTTTTGATTCTGCCATTTATAAGTGTCTGCTCTTGGGTCCTTATTTTCCCTTGACTGTTCATTTGGCTTCATCCTTGTGCTTGAAGTTCTCAGAGCTGTCTTTGTATATTTTAAAGGCAGTGTAAGGAGGCGGATTCCATTTCTTTTGTAATACAGCTAGGACCAGTGGATGAAGTGTCATAAGGGAAGTGGTTTTTGGGTGAACATAAGAACTTTCAAAGAATTAGCATCTCTCACATTGCAACACAGAGCATAGAGGTCTCTGACACGAGAAGTAATTGTCACTGGGCAGTTACTTTTGGAGATGTTTAGATTAAATTATTGTGTTGGGTAAAGGATTGGACTAGATAAAGTTTTAATTTTTCTTCCAACTCAGAAGTTCTATGCAGTTCTAAGACTGGACATGTAAGCACGTGGGAGATGAAGTGGAATGGAGTAGAGGTCTACTTTTGTGAGAGCTTTATTTTTCCTCTTGCTTCAGATAATTATTCTCATTGTCGAATACTCCTTTTTTTCTTTTCTTTTTCTTTTCTTTTCTTTTCTTTTCTTTTCTTTTCTTTTCTTTTCTTTTCTTTTCTTTTCTTTTTCCTCTTCTCTTCTCTTCTCTTCTCTTCTCTTCTCTTCTCTTCTCTTCTCTTCTCTTCTCTTTTTTCTTTCATATCCCCATCCCCTGCCAGTGAGTATATCCTCTTTAAATGTTTAAAGAAATGTTTAAAGTTCTTTTTGAGGGCCAGATGCTGAAGAGTCATTGCTGTTAATAATACATTTCTTCTTCCCACCCTGACCTGAAATAAGGTTCTAGAACTAAGTTGAGTGAAGAGACTTTGATGTCTACTTATGCTGGCTTGATCCTGATAACCCCTTCCAGAAATGGGTGACTGACTAACCACTAACACTAAACTTTTCCTTTTCTTGTAGCAGAAACTCATATTGAGTCTGTGTCCCTTAATCCAAGCCTTGGAGGAGTAGTGAACCTCCCTCCTTTAGCCAGGCCTTATTGGCTGGGTCTAAGCACACAAATCTAGCCTCTGTCTGATGGATGTGGGAGTCAGTGGATGGGACATTGTGAATATGGCAAAATATAAACCACACAATGCTGTGTTTGGTGCTGTTATCTCCCAAACATTTTTCTGGGAAGCCTTGACGCCCAGATCCAGTTCTCAATGACCCTCTCTAGTAGGTAAGACTTCTCTGTGCTTCCCTTTTCCAGTGAAGTTTGAGAATCTGTCTTTGTGGGTCAGTAGGATGCTCATGGCACATAGATCACCATTTTCAAGATGGGGACCTGGCTCAGTACTCCATAGTGATGGAATGGAGGAAGTCCTGTAGCACTTAATTTGTACAGCAAACTTTCTGACTTACTGTCCTTGAACTTCTCTACAGTACTAATTACAATTGCTACCATTAATGAGTGTCCGTAATGGACCAAGCAACATATTTAACATCTTTACCTTCTGTTGCGGAGACGAATTGGAAGAAGAGTCGGAGTCTGGAAGTGCTTTTACTAACAAGGATAAGGGAGAGGGGATGAATGGCAAGAAATGGCAATGCTAGCATCCCCACCCCTGTCTCCATGGCTTTTTATCGTCTCTTACAAAGCTGGCCATGTAATTTATTATTAGTTACTATCAGGTTAGTAATTACAAACTACAGCCAATTGCCAGACTCAGCCTCAAGGCCACCACCGTGTTTTCAGCTAAATCTTCTCAAGTATCTTTTTCCCATCCTCATCCCTAGAGCAAGAAGTCCCAGAATTGGTCAGGTGTGTGCACCCTCCCTGCGGTGTGTCCTTGTGTGCAAGTCCACACCTGCTTCTGATGACCTTGTTGCTCTAAGAACCAGGCATCCTGCCAGGACTGCAGGCGTCTCTTACAACAACCTTCTATCTTCACAACAATATTGTGATGCAGATATTATTAACAACATTTTTCAGAAGAAGAAACTGAGTCAAAGGGAGATTAATTTGCTCAGGATCACCCAACTAAGCTTGAACTCCTGTACTTTTTATTATGCAGATTTTCCCCTGCAGACCTAATCTTGCCCCAGTTTTGTTCTAAGGAAATTTTAGGGAGGGTAGATCATTTATAATATGGTAGAACACTGACTGGACTGGAAATCTGGTATGCTGGATTCTAATCCCAAATCTTTCACCAGTTAGGGCCTTGGTTTTCTTACCTCTAAATGAGAAGCTGGAGCTCAATCTTTTGTAAGTCATTTAGTGATTTTTATGATTGTGGCTAAAAGTGAGTGGCTTTGCCTATTCAACTTCTCCTCTGCAGGCCTGCTGAGGTCGGCAGCTGTTTTGTGGCTTCTCGCACACCAAACTCTTTCAAGAAGGAGTCTCAGTTTATGGAATGTACTTCTGTGGTAGATTAGATGGAGTTCTATCTGATATTCTTTAAAAACAAATCATGTGGAAGTAAGTTTTCACTTTTCTCCTGGTAGATCGCACATAGCAACACAGTCTGTGTCCTTGTTCTTGTCTTTGAATTCCAGCAACGGAGAAGAGAAAATGCATCTAGAGAATTTGCCAGTTCTTTGAGTTCCAAAGTCTACCCCAGTGTCACTGTTTGAGAATAATGGGTGGCATTTTTAATCTACATATATCATTAACCCATAAACTCTGGTAGACCAAGGGTGTATCCATCATAATGAGATCATACTTTTTTTTAGGGCTTTATATATACCTGTAATCAGGATTATCTGGCTGGTTAAAAATAAAACGCTCAGATTAAATCAGATTTGGCTCATAAATCTGTCCTTTTTCTTTTTATAGCAGCTTTATTGAGACATAATTTACATAGCATACTGTTCAACCATTTGAAGTATACAATGCAGTGGTTTTAGTATATTCACAAAGTTGTGCAACCATCACCACAATCAATTTTAGAACATTTTCATCTTCCCAAAAGAAACTCTGACCCCTTAGCCATCACCTGTAATCCCTCTTAACCTCTTACTCCAAACCTTAGGCAACTACTAATCTACTTTCTCTCTATAGGGTTCCTTTTTCTGGACTTTCATGTGAATGAAATCATATAATATGGCTGACTTCTTTCACTTAAAATAATCTTTTCAGGGTTTATCCATGTTGTAGCATGTATCAGTATTTCATTTTTTTTTTTTTATTGCTGAATAATATTCCATTATATGGATGAACCACATTGCATTTATCCATTCATCAGGTTTATTTCTGCTTTTTGGCTATTAGGAATAATGCTGCTATGTATTTTTGTGTACACATTTTTCTGTGGATATATGTTTTCATTTTAATATGTACCTAAGAGTGTAATTGCTGGGTGATATGGTAACTGTGTTTATTCTTTTGAGGAACTGCCAGACTGTTTTCCAAAGTAACCACACTGTTTTACATTCCCACCCAGCAGTATGGGAGGGTTCCAGTTTCTCCACATCTTTGCCAATACTCGTTATTATCTGTCTTTAATTTTTAGCCATCCTGGTGGGTATGAAGTGGTATCTTATTGTGGTTTTTAGTTTGCATTTACCTGATGGCTAATGATGTTGAATATCTTCATGTGATTATTGTCTGTTTTCACATCTGTAGTGAAATACCTATTCAAATCCTTTGTCCATTTTTAATTAGATTGTCTTTTTATTGTTGAGTTATAATAGTTCTTTTTATGTTCTGGGTACAAGCCCCTTATCAGAAATATGATTTACAGAAATTTTCTCTCATTCTTTATGTTGTCTTTCACTTTCTTGATGGTGTTCTTTGAGACACATTTTTAATTTTGACAATGTCTAATTTACCTATTTTTTTTTTATTTTGCTCTCATATATAAGAAACCATTGCTTATTCCGAGATCAAATATTTATGCCTATGTTTTCTTCTAAGAGTTTTGTAGCTTTAGCTCCTATATGTAGGTCTTTGATAGATTTTAAGTTTTGTATATGGTGTGTGCTAGAGTTCCAACTTCATTCTTTTGCACGTGGATATCCAATTGTCCCAGCACCGTTTGTTGAAAAAAACTATTCTTTCCCCAGTGAATTGTCTTGGTACCCTTGCCAAAAGTTAGTTAACCATAGGTGTGAGAATTTATTTCTGGACTATTTCATTGATCTATATAATGTCTAGCCCTGTGCCAGTACTATATTGTCTTGGTTACTGTAGCATTGTACTAAGTTTTGAAATTGAGAAGTCTTTCAACTTTGTCTTTTTTCCAAAATTGTTTTGGCTAATCTGGGCCTTTTGAATTTCCATATGAATTTTAGAATCAGCTTGTCAAATTCTGTAAAAAGGCAGTTGAGATTTTGATAAGGATTCCATTGAATCTGTAGATCAATTTAGGGAGTGTTGCCATTTGAACAATATTAAATCTCCTAATCCATGAATATGGAGATATTTTTTCATTTATTTAGGTTGTCTTTAATTTCTTTCAACAGTGTTTTGTAGTTTTCATGTACAAGTCTTAACACATACTTGGTTCAGTTTCTTCCTAAGTATTTTATTATTTTTGATGCTATAATAAATGGAATTGTTTTCTCAGTTTCGTTTTCGGATTGTTCATTGCAAGTGAATAGACATACAAGTGATTTTTGTATGTTGATCTCGTATACTGAAATTTTGCTGAAGTTATTAGTTCTGATAGTTTTTAGTGGATAATTTTCAATGTGTTTGCAAGTCTGGATCCTTAAAAGTATTGTTTAGCTTTGGTAGTGAAGCTAACTGACCCTTTTGTAATGCGTTTTCCTCCTTCCTCTTCTTTCTCCTTCCTGGCCATCCATGTGCCCTGAAAGAGACCTACAAACATGTATAAATGGATTCTCTTTCCCTTCTTGGAATTAATCTTGTTTATTATACTGAATTTAGAATAGAATTCAATGAGTAAATTCTTAAATAGCTATCTTGAGAACATTTTAGTATTTTCAAAAGTGAGTTTAGTATTTTTAAAAGTATAAATCCAATAAGTGGGGAAAGTATGTTCTTAAAGTTTTTATTATCAGTGGTCTTTGCTGGAAATTATAGAAATGTAAAATAAAATAAGTATGAGGAGCCACCTATCCACCTAAAAGAACAAAAAATAAAAGTGATAAAATCCAACTTTGGCAGGGTTTCGAAGATACAGTCATGTCTGTATAATGCTAGTGACACTGTAGGTTAGTTCAGTCATTTGTATGATAAGAACTATTAAAAATGAACCTATTCATCTAGTTCTACTCCAAGGATATGACTCAAAAATTAAAAACTATTTGTGTAAATTCTTTTTAGCTATGATATAAACTAGTTATTATTATTTTTTTAAACAGAAGTCTCAAATCCAACAGTTGGGAGCTAGTGAAGCAAATTATTATTTAATATAATTATCAACCATTATGTTACAGTTAAACATTAATCTGTGCACTGTGTAGTTTCAAGGAAGAGCAGATATGAAACAAGTGGAAAAAAACCTTAAAATAATGAGAACACTGATAACTAAAAATAGGTTTACATGAAGAGAAGAAAAAAATTTATCAAGATTATACAGTTTATATTTCAATGCAATGTTGGTTGAATGTACACACTTGAAGAAATAATGTATATATGTATATATGTATAATTTGCTACAAAAATGCAGACTTTTCTTAGTAGTTAACTCTTTGGGATCCAAATGTCTTATGGAGATTTTGACTTTTGTGTTAATGGGCCACATGTAATGTATAAACTCTCTTCATTGTCCTCAAGGATCTGAGGGACAAGCTTGTCTTGAACACTCAAATATTGCAACTCCTCTTTTGACAGTTAACAGGTTTTAATAAAACCTCCCACAGGGCAGGAATTGGTAATTGCAGCAGTAGACTTGGAAACCAGGTTTCGTCAAAGGAAGTCCAGGGACAGGGTGACCTTGGAGGCCAGCACTTAGTGGGGACAGCTAGAGCGTAAGAGGAGAAGGCCTTGAAGAAGCCATAGGAAGAGTCATAGAAAGAACTCCTGGGAGTGACTGCACCCACCCTATGTGCTCGAATCCCTACTTAGCAGCTCGGAGAAGGTTTTCTGCTTGGACTTTTCCAGGGATGAGGAACACACTGTCTCCCAGCAAGCAATTCCATCTAGACAACTTTTGATAGAAGGTTCTACCTTATGTTTAGCCAAAGACCTGCCTCCCTTTACTTTCTACCTACTGATCTTATTTCTGACTAATCTTTGAAGCCCCACAGAACAAGTCTTATCCATAGAACAGTTTTTAAAGGCAGCTTTTATACTTCCCAAGTTGTCAGTTCTCCAGGTTGAGCCTTCTCAGTCCTTCCAACTATTCTTCATTTAGTCGATTTCCGTCCCTTTCCTATTCCTGGTGCTGACCCCTGCTGTACCACAGTATGTGACTATTGCCTCTATAGTGTGCTACCTGAAACAGTGCTACCATTCATGGCAAAATGGAACATTGCTATATATCATCTTACCTAGAGTCTCTCTCATCCTAGTGCAACCTAGAATTGCATTAGTTTATTTGATATCTATTATGTCACTGATTTCTGTTAAGCTTATCATCGACTAAAACTTATGAGTAGCATTTTTTTCCCTTTTACATGCATGCAGTTGCCAAGCCATGTCCTGTCACTGTTTTTGGACTTTAGATATATAGATGTCAGCCTCTTTTTGAGCAGTTTTCTTAGCAATAGTCTGCTGTAGGTAACTTCAGTTTTTATACACAACATAAAGAAACTTCTTTATAGTATTTGATAGAAATTGGGCATCTATACCAAGTAAGCAATGGAGTGGTTTCTTGGTTGTTGGGGAGGAATTGGGGAACTTGTCAGTCCCTATATACTGTCTCTTTCCCTTAGTAATATTCAGGATTTATTTGGAAGGCCCCGTTCCTCAGATACTTTTGGTATGTTGGAAGAGACTAGAAATTAGCGATCATTTACATAAATAATTATATTTGTTGATTCCTGGAATAAAAGAGCTGGAGAGTTGCTGAGATTTTAGTTTACTCCCTCCCCTTTTTGCACATTTAGAACAAAGACCCTGAAATATAAAGAGAATTGTTCCAAGTTACTAAGCAAACTGGTGATAGAAGCAGCCTTAGAACCCAGGCCTTCTAACATACACGGAAACTTAGCTTACTAACTTTTGCCTGAATAGCAACTTTCAACTATTTCGTAATTTTTTTTCTGCCCCCTTTATGAACTTAAGTGCCCCAGAACTCGATGACTTTCTTAAATTTTTCCAGCATGTGAGTAAATGACACCCTCTTAGATATTCAGTGAAGTCACTCTGGTGGTGAAGCTAGGCAAGATCTTCTCTGGAGCTTCCAAGCCCCGTACTGGCTTTCTGCCAAGCACTTTCCTTGCTTGATTACCTGGGGTCCTTCCTCCATTACAGTTGATGGGAGAAAATGAGGTCACCCTAGATCACTCAGGTGCCAGGGAGGGGCCAGTTACTGAAGAGTCACCTAGTACTGGACCTGTGGGAGCACTTAGCACAGAGCTATATTCTGGCAACTAGTGTTGGGAGTTGGGTAGATGGAATGTTGTGATGGCCATCAGAGGTCTTGTCTCTGAGATAGGACATCAGACTCAGTGGGCATCCAGGCATGTGCTGTAGAGAGCCCCTTAAAAGCAGGCAGTTGTGCCAGTCTGCCAGGTGTCAAGGATTTTTATTTGTAATTTTTAATGTTCATGTATCTTTTTTTTCCCACTTGATTGCACATTCTTGGATGGCAGGAAGTTGAGTCTTTTTCATTATTCCTTCATGCAATTGGCACTTTATTCAGAAGGTGTTTCCAGATTCAGGCAGAGTGTCAGGATGTATGTTTACTGCTTTGCTGCTACGTGGTTGTAGCAGAGCCTGTCTCTTAATCTTTTGGGGGATTGAGTCTTCATCTGTAAAATGAGCAGTAGGAAGGACCTCTGAAGGCATTTTTAGCAATAGTCTCTAGGATCCTGGGGGCCTACATGACTCCCAAAATGTATCCTTACTGTGTATCTTAGAGAAGTCATTGTTCTTCTTTTTTCTATAGTAGTATTACTGAGAAAGTCCACCCAGGGGACACCATCCTCACCATCCTTCCTCAGCACCCTTCCTCAGCACACAACAGGAAGGGTTTCTTCTTTTACCATCTTAAAAAAATTGGCAAACCTATAAAAATAAAAAGGAAGGAGGCTTGTGAGGAGAGATGCTGAGACAAGGGCCAGTGGTCAGCACCTCTCATGCTCCTGCCTGGTCTTCCTCTGAGCTGCTTTCAGCTGCCATTTCTCAGTATTCAGACTGAGTTGCAAGAAAAGAGTCCTAGAGTCAAGGGATGAGAATCTCTGATGACCTCCAAAGAGTATAGGATAGGCCAGAGGTCATGGCAGAGAGAAAGAGACGGTCATTCGTTGGTGGCTCTGGGACCTGGTGGTGAGTTTGAGCAGAATTGGATGATTCGGAGGGGATTTCTTGAATTCACCAAGGTTCTTTCTCTAATGAGTACAGAAGAAAAATAGGATACAGCTAGGAATATTCAGGTTCCCATCCTCTGAGATGTTGTTCAAGGTCCAAGTAATTAGCTCAAAGGAAAGGACAGTTAATCCTGACCTAAAGAACAGGGAAACCTTTCTGGAAGTGTCTGTCTGCATCTTCCCTCACCCCTCCCAAGCATGTCTCCACTCTGCTCTGTCCAGGTGTGCTGTGGCAAATTCTGAAACTTATGAGCATGCCACTGACTGGGAAGGCTGGGAGTCAGAAGCTGAATCAGCTCAGCCTGCCCATGAGGACTTTGTACCTTTTTCATTTTTATAAGTATAGGCATTCACATTTTACTTAATCCATAGTGGAGCTGTCATTGAGCTGCTGTAACAATGGCTGCTTCTGCCCCAGAGTCCACTCCAGGCTTGGAGCTAAAAGCCCCAGCCACTGGTGGTCTTAGCACTGACCTTGTCCCCCCAGCTACCATGTCCACGCAGAGACTTCGCAATGAGGAGTACCCTGACTACAGCTCCACCGACGTGAGCCCAGACGAGAGCCCATCCGAAGGACTGAACAGCTTTTCCTCCCCAGGCTCCTACCACCGGTTTGGGGAAAGCGGCAGCACAACGTAAGTGGCTGTTTCTTCTACCCTCTTGGGGGAGATTCACGTTTCTAAGTTCTGCATTAGTAACATAGTCCTCCTTAGAGTTATTTTTGCTCCCCTGTTTTGTTAATTCCTCACTTTATAGATGAAAATGAAGAGATCAGGCAGTCACAGTGCTGAGACTTGAGCTCCTTGCCTGCCACTCTGTAGTCCACTTCTTATTCTTCATTCATTTTAGCTGTGTTGGTCCCAGAAGGTTGGTGCTAAGTAAGCCTGAACATAAAAACTTGTAGAGAACATTCTCTTAATTTAGAACGTGGGTCATCTATGCTAGAACCTTAAATACATCCAAGCTCAATTGGAAGTCTCCTTTGCAAAGTCTCCCCCAGACTTCTGTCCCTATTACCGAAGAGCTAGTTCATTTGGCTGAGGAAGTGGGAAGAGGGAGGGATAACTACTCCTGCACTTAAAAAAATCAAGGGGTTGATAGAGAAGAGATCTGTTATGCATTCCTTAGAAAGAGCTTATGTCTCACCCCTGGAAACCGAATCCTAGGACTCATCTGGACTGAGTTGGACCCTCTCTGAGCCTCAGTTTCCCCAAATGTAAGATAAAATTGAGGACTCCACTGTGAAACTGTGCTCATTGTCTGGTACTTACCACTCAAATTAGAAGATTCAAAGGAGTATTTTTTAGCTATTGTTCCTTTTTTGTGTTCCCTTATGAGTTGGGTGTGACTTACTGAGTGACCCTTTATGTCCTAGCCTTATGTTGTCCCCTGTGACTGCCCAAGGAGACCATGGAAGCTCTTGGAGCTCATTACTGGTGAAGGTCCCTCTGGCTGTAGTCTCTCCTGGTGCAGGGCTCTTTCTCTGGTGAACTGGGGTAGAACTAGAGGATCTGGACTGTCCACATTACCAGCTCCTCTCCACCACTAGCTGATGTCTACTTGCAAAGCTTCAGTCTCTACAGCTGATTTCTCATGGAGCATGCTTTTGTAGATTCCTCCATTTGCTTGCATTGTTAGCTGATGGAAAAGATTGCTTAGAGCAGTGGTGAGGACCATCTTTCCTCTCTTTCCCCCTAACCTTTCCTACCCAGTTGGCTTCCCCCAGGCAGAAGGAGCTCCTGATGTGACCAATGACATGTGATTGCTTCTCTTCAGAAGTCACACTCGTTATTGTGAAATACTTCCTTAAGCTTCTCTCTCTGTAGTTTCCCTTCCAGTTTTTGCTCCTTGTTCTCAGGCATCAGCTTTATGCAATGCTTGCCATGTGGTCTAGATTTTCATTTTTGAAGGGATCTCTCTGAAGTTTAGAACCAACCAGCTAGTAACTTCAGGATGGTAGCTCATAGGTTTTATAAGTATTGAAGCTAGTGCATACTTGTTAGCTATTCTGAATATCTTTTTTCACATTGGGTTATAACTAGTATTTAACCCCATGTTATTTCCCTTTGTTTGTTGTAAATTGAGCAAATCAGAAGACACCTTCCTTGGACTTGTATTGGGACATTTTCCAGGGTATACCTTGTTCTGAGGGGCATGCCGCCCTGATGTTGTAATACAAGGTAGGTGACCAGGAAAGCCCACCTTTCCTGTAATGGGCATGTATCACAGTCCCATCATAAGTGGTACAAGGTAAAGTACTCCTTTGGCCCTTGGAAGATTGGTTGAATACTTGCTTGAGGCCTGAATCCACATAAGCATTTATATGTAGAAAACATGCCATGTATGATTAAAGTGTAAGCTGATTTGGGAGACCCTATTAGCCTACACGAATCTCATACAGGTTTTTGAGCTAGATTCCTTGTTTACCTTTACCTTGCTCCCATCCTGTCACCTAGTTTGCCAGGGATCAAAGTAAATGGAAGTATCTCTTACTCTGCTGCATATATGCATGCATACATTTTGTTTTTCTATGGGTCAAGGGCTCAGTAAAAACCCTGAATCAGGAGTGCAAATAGGAACCCCAAACATTTCCATGATGATGTGCTTAGGAAGATTATTTCTTAACATGATGTCATCAAGCTATTAACTGTTTTGGCAACAGCCTCATTTCACTGCAGTGAGCAAAATTTTCTTCTTGTTGCCTAGTTGAGTTACTTTATACCAGCTATTGATTGAGCCTTGGTAATTCTTCCCAGGTTGGCAGGCTGGGAAACCAGTTGACTGAAGCAGGTTTTCTCTAGGTTATCTGGAGCAGCCAACTGTAAAGTGTGGTCTTCAAATCCTTTGGGGTTCCTGAGACTGTTTCAAGAAGTCTAAGAGTTCAAAACTATGTTCATAATAATACTGAGATGTCAGTTGCCTTTTCACATGTTGACATTTGCACTGTTGATACAGAAGCAGTGATAGGTAAAATTGCTGGTACTTTAGCATAAATCAAGGCAGTGGTACCAAATTATGCTAGTTGTTATTGTATTTTTTACCACCATATATGTGAAAAAAATAAGTCAGTTTTACTTAAGCGTGTCCTTGATGAAGTAATCAAATTGCTAATTTTATTAAACCTTGATCCTTCAGTACAGGTCTTTAATAGTCTGCGTGACAGCCTGGTAAGTATGTATGAAGTGCTTTTACTGCATACTAAGGTACAATACTTATCTCAGGGAAAAGATCTTGAGTGATTATTCAAGTCATGAACTGAACTAGCTGCTTTTTTTTGTTTTCCATAGGACACTATTTTTGCTAGAAAGAACAACTTACACACTGTTAGTTTTTCAGACCTGAGTACTTGGCAGATATTGAATGAGACCATCACCTCAAGAAAAACAATCAATAATATTTATTGCCCACAATGAAATTTGAGCTTTCAAACAAAATTAGAAAAAACTTTTATCCAGCACTGTGATCTGGACAGCTTTCCTCTACTTAAAGATTTTCTGATGAGATCAGTGATGATATTAATAAATGTGATTTTTTTTTATATTGTGTAAGATAATATGCCAGCGTTCGAAAGATCTGCATAACCTAGAAAACTAGTATCTTTGAGATGACGGAAGTGTGATATTAGAAGATTAGCCATGGTTAAAAGATCAAAGAGCAATATCACCAGTGAATTTTAATGTAATAAAGGATGAAAAGTTCAGATCCCATGTTTCAACTAACTTCCAAGAAATGCCTACATGTTGAATTTTGGTGTAGTGTCAAAGAAACACTACCACAATTTTCTGAAGATTTGGTTAAAATGCTCCTTCCTTTCCCAACTGTGTATCTGTGTGAGGACAGATTTTATACTTCAACCAAAACAATGTATGACAACAGAGTGAATGCAGAAGTAGATAATCCATCTGTCTTCTGTTAAGCATGACATTACAGAGATTTGCAAAAAAGTAAAGTAATGCCATTCTACTCGACAGTTTATTTTTTGGAAAATAAGAGTTATTTTTCATTAAAAATCTGTTATTTATATTAACATGTAATAGATTTGTTATTTTAAATTAATATTTGTACAATTTCTTGGTTTTAATTTGTAAGATAGTAGATATCAGGAGACATAATTCACATAAGCAAAAGCTATTTGGGATCTTCAATAATTAACAAGTGTATAAAGGGATCCTGAGACCAAAAAGTGGCTGATTTGGAGCATAAACAGAACTACAAAGATTTGCAAGGCTTATTTCTCCTTCCCACCCCACTCCTCTACTCTCCCATAATTAAGACTTTGTAGTCCATGGAATTGATTTTGTGATACTCATATGATTTGGAGTAATCCCAGCTTGGGGTCATTGATTAAAAAGAGTAATTTCAGTCAATTGCCTATAATCTGATATTTTGGAGCTGAAAGGACCTTGGAAAGTATGTCGTTCTAGTCCAGTCTCCTCTACAGATGAGACAAGAGGCCCAGAGAATGGAAGGGAATTGTCATATGGAATTAGTGGCAGAGCCAGGGCTAGAGGCACCTGATCTCCCATGAAACCCAGGATTCTGTGGTGCAGTTTGGTTTGGTACAGTGCTTATCTTTGCCTTTTAGTGGATTGAACATTTGCCAAGATAGAAATTTGGCTGACCCATCATCCTGCCCATAACCTCCTGTTCGCTGGCTGCTGATAATGAAGGAGTCACCCCTGGACCCTTGCAGTCCAGTCCGTAAGCTGTTTCCTCAGCATAGTCCTGAAGAGCACTCAGCCTTTTCTCTGTAGACTTGAAGCAATTTCTTTGATCTTTCCTGATAAGCTTGGGGATAATAGGAAATTCAAGACGTAGAAGTGGAAAGGTTACCAAGAGTAAAATTCCTTTCCAGAGGGTGCAAGTGAGTCTTAATTTGGTCTTTTTGAGTAACACGTATTATTTTCTTTTGGTTTCTCTGGAACCGTAGATTCGAAGAGATGTGTGTAAGCGTCATTTAGGAAGGATTTAGGTTATTTGGGCAGAAGAATTTCCAGACAGTGCCAGGGGCCAAATCCTGGGTGAATCTGATGTGGGGCAGAGCCATACCATATTTGACCTGTTCCATATCCTGGAGGTAACAAAGAATAGGAAATACTGAAGAGGAGGCTTCTCCTTTGCTGTCAGTCCTTTGATGAGTTTCCATTCTCTGTGGCAAAAGTAGAAATTCCTCTCCCATCCTTACCCCGGCTTGGGTGGCCACGAAACTGACACACCTCAGTGCTGATGCCCCACATTGCTCTCTCGGCACGTTTCCAGGCACTTCTTCCCCATCAACACACTTACAAACCCTGCTTGTCTTGCTGGGCTCTGTGCAGGCCTCTCCATTTGGAGCCCTCACCTACCTCCCCTTCCTGGGCACCGTTCCTATTTCTTTCAGACCCAGATCTTTCTACCTTAGGTAGTTATTAACATTTCTGCCTTATGTTCATTGAAACATTATTAGTTTCTAGAGACTGAGGTCCATATCTGATTCTTACTTATTTCCACCACTGCATTGACACATGATAGATAGTATGTGCTGAGTGAAAAAATGAATGAGAAAGTGTGACAGGTTTTACAGTTGCACCTTGAGAAGGACACTCTGTACAATAGGGAAGGGAAAAATCTGTTCTCAAAGCAGAAGGATAAATTCTGAAGAGGGCTTTTCCAATCCTAGAACTATCTTGCATGTGACTTTTTTTTTTTTTTTTTTTTTTTTTTTTTTTTTTTAATACAAAGTACGTCAGGGACTTCTGGCCTACTGAGGTATTGCATGACTTTTACTCTGTTCACTTTCCATAAAACTTTCTGTTAAAGGTTTTCGGCTTCTATTTTTTATTTCCCATGTTCTCTCACTCCAGTATCTGTCCTTCACAGTTAAGCTTGTCATCCTCTCTTACAGTAAGAGATCTAATTCTTTACAGTGGACAAGTCTGTGGTGAAAACCAGGCCCAGATACAGTAGGAAAGGATGGAGTGCCCAGGCAGAGCCACACTATCTCTCTGGTCTAATCTTCAAGAAAGAGAGAGTTCTCAGACATCTCTGGAGTCACACTGCCTGGGTTTGAATCTTGGTTCTACTTTTACCAGGTATATGACTTTGAGCAAGTTTCTTCCTCATCCATAAAATAAAGTTACTACATTCTCATAGAGATGTTGTGGAAATTGACTGAAGTGATACGTGAAGGCAGCTAAGCACTTAATGAATGTTAGCTCTCATTAACATCCCATGTCTACCTTCTTTCCTCTTCAGATGGTTCCAGACCTTGATCCACCTGTTAAAAGGCAACATTGGCACAGGACTGCTCGGGCTGCCCCTGGCAGTGAAAAATGCAGGCATCTTGGTAAGAGTGTGCATTGGTGGAGGGAATTATCATGACAAATTTCTGGAGATAGTGGTGTTTTTTTTTTTTTTTAATTGCTCCATTTAAAACATTGTAAAATGGGAAGCTTTAAAAAAAATTTAGCTGAGAAAAAGCAAAATTCAGATGTTCATTTGTCTAAAGATATTTATTGAGGGCCTTCTATGTGCCGATCACTGTTCTAGGCTCTTGGAATATTATCAGTGAACAAAACAAATAAAAATTCTTACCTTCATGGAGCTTACTTTATGGCAGGGAGGATGTACTTAAAATATCTCAGCTGTTTCTATCAATAATGTTAACTAATGAATTAGTAATAGGAGTCTGTCCATTTTCTACACAGTCCTCCCACACCTTACCTTTCAATGGTCATCTCTGAGAATCTCACCCTCTATAGACTGTCCAAAGCTATTCTGGTTTCTTTTAGAGTTGGAGATAGCTCAGAGATGTGGATTGTCTGTAGCTAAGGGCTGTTTTTCTTGATCTGGTACTGCTCCAAAAATAACTTTTGGCCTCCCCCTTATACCCCTTAATCCATTTCTTCTTCCCAGACAGTGACAGCAGCTTCTGTTTTGCTGATTGGCAACAGTCTTAGACTAGCCTTATCTTGTGTCATTCTTCACCACAAGATGAATTCTCTCCAAGACATGCTAAGGTTCAGATGGTATCCATCTCACCAAGCTAATCTCCACAATCACATTTATGTTTCTAATGCTGTGCCTGAAGTTCTGTCATTGGAAAGTGCCTTAGTCATGTTTTCATCATTTGCAAATCCAGTTTCAGTTGGCTCACCTCCTAATTGTACCTGCTTGTCTCTCCCTCTCTTGCTCACAACATCTTCCCCCAGATGGGTCCCCTCAGTCTGCTGGTGATAGGCATCGTGGCTGTGCACTGCATGAGTATCCTGGTGAAATGTGCTCGCCACTTCTGCCAAAGGTGAGAGCCCTCCAAGCCACCTCTTGAGTGACAGATTTTTCTTTTGGGTTCTATTACCAACCCTGAAAGTGAGCACTTACACAGTTCACTCTAAATTCTTGATGCTAGCTGAAGGTGAGCACTGATTAGCACAGCATACTTTTTCTGTTATTTTTGTGTTTATTTTCATCATGTATCATCTGTCAAATTTACTTATGTCAGTGGATAGCGTATTCTAATTTTATATGTTTTGTAATATTTTCCCAGTAAAATGATTCTACCAAATGGTTGTTAATTATAATGAAAGTAACTGTCCCATTGACTTAACACTTCCGATCCTTGAAAGTATTCAACCCAGGAATCAGTGATATTTCCAGAGTGACAGATAGGGACCTGGCCCAGGTCTCAGTGAGCTACATTTGTTCTGTCATTGTCTAACCCACACACTTTGCCCTTCTTCTCTCTCTCCTCTCCTCCCAGACTGAACAAGCCCTTTGTGGACTATGGGGAGACAGTGATGTATGGACTGGAATCTACCTCCAGCTCCTGGCTCCGGAACCACGCACACTGGGGAAGGTAACTGGTTTCCTTTCTTATTGCTGCTGTGGCCTCCCAGTGTGGAGGCCTTCAGATTGGAGTGAGATATGGGAGACAGTATAAGTAGTGGAAAGAGCATCATTTGGGTCATTGGATTTGTTCTAGCTCAGCTCGTCAGTGACCTTGGGCTGTGTGACTCTTCCCTTCTCTGGGCCTCAGTTTCCTCATTGGTAAATGTGGGGCCTGGCCTGAAAGATCTCTATAGTCTGTTGTAGCGTTGACAGTCCAAGATCAGTGATTATATTTCATTCTTTCATTTGTTCAACAAATATATTTATGTGCTCTCATGAGTGGTACAAAACAATTCTAGGTATAGGAGGGGGAGAATTCCCTGAGGTAAGTTATGTAGTCCCAGTCCTCCAGAGGGTTATAGTCTTTCTAAGGAGAAAGGTGCATGGGAAGCTTGTGAACAGAGCTCAGGAATAGTATAAACCAGTAGGAAGAGGGTGTCCTGAGCTAGATATACATCCTAGGCACTCAAAGGGGAGGGGCTTTCAAGATTCTCTCATCTACTGTGCCAGATGAGAAGTGCATATGATAGGTGCTTTAAGGGCAGAGCACTGGACAGGAGAAAGAAGGCTTCAAGGAGGAGGTGAGGTGAGCTAGAGAGAGTAGAACAAATGGGTTTATTAAGGAAGGACATTTCAGGAGATGAGGGTGTTTGGAAATTTCTCCTTGTGGTAACTTAAAAGATACCTGAAAGGAAATATTCTTTTTGTTTTCTATTTGAGGAAACAGTATATATATTTAGATGTAGAGAATTGATAGAATCAATGGCTGAATCCCTTTTTTTTTTAAATTGAAATACATTGAAACTATGTTTTCCAGAAAAATTTTTTGTGATCATATGAAGACTTTCACCTTCACTTATTGTCTTCCTCCTGTGATGTGGGTTTATGTGATTCTTTCAGCAAAATCATTTTCTGATTGGGAGAAGCCATATTGTCAAGTAACCACCACTGGTTGGTTGGTTGCTTGGTTATTTGATTTTTTCCTCCCTCCCACCCCTTCCTTCTCTCTTCTTTCTTTCTCTCTCTCTCCTCTTCTCTCCCTCCCTCCCCATGGCACCCCCTGCCTCCTTCCCTTCTATCCTTTAATAAGACTAATGCTTGCTCATGGTAAAAAATTTTTTTGAGCAAGTAGAAGGACATAAAGTGAGAAGTATAAGTGTATACTGGTCACAGTTGCATGAATATACTTTTTGAATTTCTGTATATATACAACCATATACATGTTCTTAAATTTTTTTTAATACAAATTAACCATATTATGCATACTGTTTGGAAACTTATTTTTACCATTAAAGCTTTTAGTGATTTCGCTATCAGCACATGTAGATATAACATATGCTTTTTACATTCTGAATACTGTTCCATTTAAGAATGGTCTATAATCATTTTCCTTTTGATGACCCTTTAGGTTATTACCAGCTGTTGTTGTTTTAACAGTGCTTCAACCAGCAGTCTTTTTGGGTACATCTATTTCCATGTGCTTATGTGAGAATAGGTTGATTCTGGGATCCAAGTTATAGAAACAGATTGTGAAGGGGTCCACTTCCTGGGCTTTTATGCTGAGGGTTTCTATAGCTTTAGAACAAATGGCATGAGATTGGACAGGTAGGCCATGGGGAGGGGCACACAGCGGTCCTGGTGTTTGTGCTCTACTCTGGACATTACAATCTTGGACTTGTCTGACCTGCAGTGTTCCAAACAAGCCAGGAAGGGGACCTCAGAAATCACTCAGATAGCACCTCCTTTGCCTTCCCTCAAAGCTTTAGACTGGTGGCACCTAGCATACTTTCTCTTCTCACCAGGGCACACTCCTCCTTGTCACTTGATGGGAAGGGTCTGTGATGATTGGGACAAAAGCACTGTTCAAACACTCATCTCTCTGGGAGTCTCGCTTTTTATTATCATGATCTTTGTATTCCTTCCTTCTTCACCTTCAGGCACATCGTGGACTTTTTCCTGATTGTCACGCAGTTGGGATTCTGCTGTGTCTACTTTGTCTTTCTGGCTGACAACTTTAAACAGGTAGGGCCCTGGTAAGACAGAGAGAGAGAATGGCCAGAGATGAGTGGACTTTCTGTTTAGGATTCCTTCCAAACCAGTTTCGTTCAACAAAAGAATTAAGGTTCTTTATATAGAACAGTGTCTTTTATTTGATTTTATCTAAAGACTTAGGACATTGAGAAACCTCAGGATGTCTTGTCCGTTGTCCTATTTTTAGGTACGATATGATCAAACTCAGCTAAACAATCGGTTTCTGTGATAATGATAAAGATCTCCAAAGATGGTCCACCTACCGCAGACTTCTTTATGACCTTGGTCACCCACTGAACCTTTAGTCAGGAACCCCTTCTGGTGGGAGGTCCACTGGTCTTTGTCTTTGAGAGGCTTTTTCTGTTTCTTGTCTTCCCCTCATTCTAGGTGATAGAAGTGGCTAATATGACCACCAACAACTGCCACAACAATGAGACGGTGATTTTGACACCCACCATGGACTCAAGACTCTACATGCTCACCTTACTGCCCTTCCTGGTGCTGCTGGTTTTCGTCAGGAATCTCAGGGTCCTGTCCATCTTCTCCCTGTTGGCCAACGTCATCATGATGGTCAGCCTGGTCATTCTCTATCAGTTTATTGTTCAGGTATGAGCCCCAGCTTCATCCTCTACCTATTAAATAATCAAAGAAACAAACAACACAAATAAGTAGCACGTGAATAGGAATATGTTACTTATCTGTCGTATATTTAGAGTAGGGCTTCTCAACTTCAGCACTGTTGACATTTTGTGCCAGATAACTCTTTGTCATGGGGGCTGTCCTATGCATTGTGGGATATTTAGCAGCCTCCCTGGTCTCTACCCACTAGGTACTAGTAGGTACCCCCCTCCCAAATTGTAACAAAAATGTCTTCAGATGTTGCCAGACATCCCTGGGGGGCAAAATCACCACCCTTGAGATCACTGATGTAGACTTTTTCCCAATCAGACAGTTAATACATGATCATTGTATAAGATTGGAAAATAGAGAAAAATATTAAAATGAAAATAAAAATCAATTTTTCTAACCTATATTTAGAATAAAATAATTTCTTACCAGTCCAGTTTTATATTTATTTGTCACAATTATAAATCCAGTTATTGTTCCCCCTTGCACAGCCCACGTGGGCAGGTCTGTGGGGTAGTACACTAGAGGACATCTATATAGATGGGAAGAAGATCAGGGTGAGAAAAATGTGCCCTTAAACACCATGGCAGTTTGTGGATAAGACAATACCTTTTGCCAAAACTTGAGAAAAGAAAAAGAGTGAAAGCAGGGGGAAAAAAGCATAACTTAAAAAAAAAAGGTATTTGAATTTAATTCCCCAAATAACTCATGAATACTCACTCATTAAAATGCAGACAACACAAGTACCTTTTGAACACCAACCACATCCACCCTGCGTCTCCTCCTCAGGGACCTACTGGGTGTGATTGGTCTCTTTCTAGGTTCTATGAGTGCATTACACACTATATTAGTATGGAAAGAAATATAAAACAAAAATATATTTTGTTTTTTAACACGATTTAAAAAATTATATGTAGTTTTCATCCATCATGCTTTTTTCCCCTCAACAGTGTCTCAGAGAGTTTTCCAGGTTGATACCCCTGGTGTTACCTCATTCTTTTTCATTGCTACATAGTACCTCAGAGAATAGATGTGCCGTAATTTGTTTAACCAGTCTCCAATCAGCAGACCATCAGGTCATTTGTAATTTTTGGTATTATTTCCATATTGTGACAGTATTATTTTCTTATGCCTTCCTTTTAGTGGCTATGAATAAATATTTTTCCAAGATATTTATCTAGAGGTACACTTGCTGAAGAGTATGTACTTTTGAATTTTTAATATTGTCAGGTTGCTTTTTCCAAAACCTATTTACTGACTTCATATAGACTCCTTTCCATAGTATATAAGTTTCTCACCTTAGCCATTGATTGGTTATATCAGTCTTTTTAATTTTAGTCAGTGTGACAATGAACTTTACCTCATTTTCACACTGTGTGCTTAACAGTGATCTAGTTACCCACTGATATGATTTCTAGGAAACAGTGGGTCATAAAAAGTAAGGACATGTTGTACAGAAGAAACAACATAATGAATTTAGATTAGTAAGCATTTACTGTTTTTTTCTTGTCCTAGTGAGTCAGATGAGTGGCAGATATTGACTCTTCAACAGCATTATTTTTTAAAACATAAACAGATGTGCATGCCCCATTTTTTTTTTTTTTATAAGACTGAAAGGAAGGCCTATGAACGTGTGATGGATCATTTCCAGAGAATTTCTTTCTCTGCCTCTGAAAATTAAGTTAAAATAAAGAAGGTTAAATAAACTATTGTTTTAACTTTGTAATTAGAGATCTCCACTGGTACCTAGGACACACTGCAATAGACATAAAGATGAAGTGAGTGACATGCAGCACATTTAATTATAAACCACTGCAGGTAATTGGACTGGTGGTTGCCATGATCAGAGGGCTAGGATGGGAATATGGGATCCAACAGTGTCTCTCAGTCACAGCTGAAGGTGGTTTCCGTCCAGAGCACTATCTATGCAAAGTACAACTTTCACTTTCAGATGAGGCAGCCCCGCTGATATCGCTGATATCGTGAGAGTGACTCTGAGCCTGCCTCTGGGCTCAGTCAGGAGATGTGCTATGATCAAGTCATGCTGTCTGCCCTAGGTGCAGCATGGAAGAATGGTGGTTTGGCTGTGTGCTAAGTGGCTTTATTTTGACATCACACATAGCTGAAAGATGTTCCCTTTTGGTCATTTTTATTGCCTTTGCTGCTGTTACTACTGCCCTGTCTTGGCATTTTGCTCTGTTTACCATGAGGATACCACTGCTGTCCGATGTTCCTGAATCACGAGCATGTATATGATGGTGCTCTTGGTCCTCATACACATGCCATCATAGGAAGCCAACCGAGGTCTTCTACCTGAGCAGATTTCCCCATGTCTTTATCACACGGAATAATGAGTGGTGTAGTTCTGAGCAGAGTGCCTTGCCCAGAGGGGGCTCCCAATAAACATTACATATCCTTAATTCTGAGATGCATTTTTTCACATTTATAGTGTTTCTAAAATTGGAGTATATTTTGCAATTCTTAAGTATGTTTAACAGCATTTCTCAAAAAGCTGTCATTATTATATTTGATAGTATTGTAGAATTGAGGAAATATATTGATAGTGAGCTGATTTTAATTTGTATGTTTCTTTTAAAATTCAACTTTTTCCATTTAGTTGTTTGGGTTATAAGTCAGTAGCCATCATTAAATATGTAGAATCATAAATTCTTTCTACTGGTCTTATTACACTACCACACCAGACATGTACTCTGAAATTCCCTCTCTGATACCTCAGCCTGATCTGATGTACGAACCTGGGTAGTAGTCGTCTGCTAACCACCAGATTGCTCTTCTTTCCAGGAACTAAAGTTACACTGTGACTCAGGAGTAATTATAGGGCACGTTCACTGTCGTCTCATCATAGAACAAAGATATTTATTAGTCTGTCTTCATTCTAGGTACTGAAATGCTTTTTATAAAGAGGTCTGATTTCTTAGGGGGTCAGAAAAAAAGTATTTTTTAAATTCTTTTTATTTTAGGGAGACCATATATATTTACTTAGAAACCTTTCAATGAGAAGGAGCCTATTATAGAAATTAATACTAGATCTTTTGTTCACTAATACTATTCTGTCATACTGTTAGAATATGCCCATATTTATCTAAATACCTTTATAGTTTAAATCAATTTTGAAATATTGTAAAAGGCAATTATAAAGCCAATTCTTATTTTAATCTAAACAATGTATACTCATGGTTTAAAAAGCCAAATTCTGAACGGACAGCAGCTTCTGCTCCACTCCGTGTCCTATTCCTTCCATGCCATCCATTACTGGAACTATTGTCCAGGTAGGACAATAGTGGCTGCACTTCCTTGCTTGTACAGCCTTACATTGTACCTGCAGTTGACAATTACCTTGGTTTTCATTTTCTTATTTTTTTGTCTCTTTTACCCTTATCTACCTCCCTTATTAACCCCATTCCTTCTGGTAACCACTAATCCACTGTTCGTGTCTATGAGTCTCTGTTTGTCATGTTTGTTTGTTGCTTTCAGTTTTATATCCCACATAGGAGTGATATCATGTGGTTTTCAACTTTTTCTGTCTAACTTCCCTTAGCATGATTCCTTTAGCACATTGTCCAAAATGGCAGTATTTCATCTTTTCTTATGGCTGGATAATATTCCATTGTATATATATGTACCACATGTTCTTTATCCAATCATTTGCCATAGTTGCCTATTTTTTAAATGTTCTTTTAGGTATTTTTTTTCCAAATGTTTCAATACTCCTGTCGTGTGCCTATCAATAATATTTTTCAAGTACTCAAACTCATTCACAAGAATTTAAAAGAGAGAAAGAAAGAGAAAAGAAGAAAAGTAGAGAAAGGGGAAAGAGCTTATCTAAAAATTTACCACCCTCCCTTCCAGCTTTATCTATGTGGAGTATTTATGTAGGTGTATTATAGCAAATATGGAAATTTAGATTTTATTTATTTTTTTACTTTTATTTCATAAGCAGTTTTTCATGTGCTACTTAGTTATTTCAATTTTTGCTTTTTAAATAGTTTATGATATTCTGTGGTATAGTTGATGTGCATGCAATAAACTAAATGTTCACTTGTTTGGGAACTTCTTGGTTGTTAATAAATAGCTTTGCTCAACTCTTTCCGTATTTTTATTTTTTTTCTACTAGGATTAAATTTCTGGGGATGGGATTATCTAGAGAAAGAATGTGACTATTTTTATGCAAGCTCCAGCATTTGAGATTTTTTTTTTTTTTTTTTTTTTTATGATACATTGGAGTAGTCTCTTCCCAAAGCACATAGGATTTTCTCAGCCTGAAGGGAAAAAAATACAAAGGCTAATCGTCCCTAGATCATCTGTTAGGTTTCAGACTTTCTCTCTTCACAGAATCCTGGATTTAGGAAAAGATATGACCTGATGTTGGAGTTCAAGTCTTGAATCTTTATATAGCCTTTGCTTTGTTTTATTTTCTCTCTTTCAGAGGATTCCAAATCCTAGCCACCTCCCATTGGTGGCACCCTGGAAGACCTACCCTCTGTTCTTTGGCATGGCCATTTTTGCATTTGAAGGCATTGGAATGGTAAGAGTTGCATTTTGATTCTGGGGTGCCCTTGGTGTCCTTGAGGAATGCTGAGGAAATACTGTTAGAAGTGATCTTCTGAGTCTTATTGGCTAGTTTAGTGAACAGTATTTCAGGGATTCCACTAAAGTTTCCCAGCTCCGACTTTTGAAAATAAATTGTATGTAATTAGAGAATGTTTACATTCAAATTGCCTTTTTTGCCTGTTCATCTTCTGTGTATGCAGTAAGCAATAGAACATTACCATTAAGAATGCAGGGTCTAGATTTAGACTGACAGGTTGAGTCCTCTTGCGTAGAGTAGCTGTGTGACCTTGTGCAAGGACTTAACATCTTTGAGCCTTTATTTGCTTTTGAAAAGTGAGCTTAATGATTGATTAGTAGTTGTTAGGATTAAATGAGATTCATGTAAAGTACTTTGTACAGTCCCTGACATATGACGAGCCTTACATTTTATTTTTATAAATAATACTATTGATTTTATTATTCATTCAGTAAATGTATGAGTAATTTCTCTGACCTAGATCATTGATGTGCTGTATTTTCTTTGTGTAAATGAGTAGCTTTCACTCCTAGCTCAGCTTCCCCTCATCATTTCTGCGATTTCACCAGATCTGCCACTCAATTGTACCTAATTTTATTTTTATTTTTATTTTTCATGATAAAGGTCTAGAATTCTCTGGAGAAAAATTTTAACTCTGCTGGCCAAGGGCTTAGGAAATGGAAAGACACTTTTCTTTTCATGGAATATCTTTTTGTCCCCTTTTGATTTCTGTCACCTTACACACTCTTAAGAAAAACCTAGCAGCCTGACAATTTTTTTCAAAATACTGAGTAATTGCTATGGAATGTGTTGATAGAATGTGTTAATAAGGCCCTAACATCATGGGGGAGGCTTTCTGAGTGATCATGTGTAGTTCATTGTCTTGTGGTTGTAAACCTTTCTCTGTGCTCTTTCTTGGGGCTTCTCATTTCCTAGGGAGAATGACTCACCCTGAGTCACAAACACTAGTGGTTTCCCTGCTGCTGGGGAAGAGGCCTGAGTGGGCCTGTATTGCAGCAGTGCGGAAGAGGTCCCAAGTACTTGAGACTGGAAAGAAGAGGTTGGATAAGTGTGGAAAGATGCCCAGATACCCTGGGTTCTCAGGGAGCATTGCACTAAGTTTATCAGTTTTCCCTAACAGCACGGTATAGAAGTTGTTCTTTGTTTCATTTCATTAGCCAAGGCTTGGGTATTGAGTCAGTCAGTATGTAATCATTATCTCTTCAAGATTTCTGCTTTCTATTTTTACAGCAGAGAGAACTATGCTATTTTGACTCATAGTTTGGATTTGGGGGATGTCAAGCATGTCTAGGTAAAGTGGCACTGCTCACTGTTTGTTTACTGTGCTCTATCTATGTTTGCACCGCTGGCCCAGGCTTGGCAGACATGGAGGAGATGGGTTCCCTACCCTCTCCATGGGAGGAAACTGAAGGAAAGTTTAGAAACCGTTTCTTACTGAGTGTGGATCAATGGTAGCTTGAGACCCTTGAGCTGGTGGGGAGGTGGGTTGCTGAAGGCCAGCTGGAAATGTAGAGCTCTGGAACCCTCAGAGCACCAGGCTTTGGATCATGGTGTCTGCCGGGGTGTGTCTGACATAGACCTGCTCTGCCTCCTGGTCGCAGGTGCTTAAGGAAAATGAGTGTAATGACAAGATCGAAGATGGTTTGTAGTCATCGCCCTGTGTTGCTTTTCCTGGACAGCCATGTCAGATATAGTTGATGGCAGATTGTAAGATTGTCACAGTCACACCTGCTGTTTTCCCCATTCCTAAATGAACCAATCTTCCTAAACTTTCCTTTGCTTCAGCTTAAGTTAAAGAATGTCCTCTGCTGTGAGGGAGGAGGTGGCAAGGGTCAATGGTTTGAAATAGGAGTCTGAAAACTGGGATTTGTCATACATCTCCGTGATCCTGAATCTCCAAGATCCTCTATTAAGTCATGCCACCCCCACCATCTTGTTTTTCTAACTGCTGCTGCCTGCTCCTTTTGAGATAAGACAACAGTTTCTGGAGACTAGAGTAGCAATTTCCCCTGACCTATGTTTTGTATTCTTTGGACAGCTTATCATGTTCTCAGGTGAGGTACAGCTGACCTCTGCCACCACCAGCATCTGTTCCACGTGAGCAGGATGCAAAATGGCCTGCTGGTTGCCAGGTGGCTGCATTAAAAGGTCAAGGAGCACTCCCAGCCTACAGGAGGCAAAGCACTGAACTGGACCGGAAGTCCTTGGTTCCAGTCCTGCCCACTCTTCCCATTCAGTACTTGCCAGTTAGACAGTGGGCTCTAGGTCTCCTTAAGGTTTGTGAGTAGAACTTCTGAGGAAACAGTTTACATTTATTTGTCTGTCTAATAAAGGGTGGCTTTTGGGGAGTTCTGGAAATAAGAAGGTACTTTTTTCTGAGAATATTACTTTTTCTTTTTTGGCCATTAATGTTGCTTTTTTTCTATCTTTTCTTTTCTCTCTCACTATTCTCATAGGTTCTGCCCCTTGAAAATAAAATGAAGAACCCCCGGAAATTTCCACTTATCCTGTACGTGGCAATGGCCATCATCACCACACTCTACATCAGCCTAGCATGTCTGGGGTACCTGCAGTTTGGAGCTGATATCAAAGGCAGCATAACTCTCAACCTGCCCAACTGCTGGTATGTGAGAAAGGATGGAAGCCTGGGAACACTGGATATTATTTTTAGCAAATGGGTCAGAATGTGGATTCTTCCTGCTACCTATCTCTGAAGTCAGCCTGCTTCACTTTAGCCCACTGCTGCCACCATCTCCCCTGCTTGCCCCCAGGCCAACATCATCCCTCCTTGGCTGCCCACCACACTTTTTGACCTGTCTCCCTGCCCAAGTCTTACTTTTTCTCTAGATCTGTGCCCCCCTTGTTACCCGTGTGAGCCACCTAACCCTCAGTCTTCAGTCTGGTGGGTCATGCATATGCCTGTTGAGAACTCCTCAAAGGCTTCCCCTTTCTCTCCTTAATGTGCCCATCAGGGCTTTCAGCCTCTATCGAGCCCCACCCCGACCTAACTCCTGCTTAGTGAGGAGGACTAGGTCCAGGAGTTGCTCTTTTTGAGAAACTTTCTCTGATGTCTCACCGACAGCAGCTTCAAGTCTAGGTCAGGTGCCCTTTCTCTCTGCTCCCACAGGATCCCATTAGGATCCAATTTTAATTCTTATCCCATTATGTTCTAATTGTCCATTTACCTATACTGTGATCTCCCTAAAGTGTGAGCTCTGAGGGCAGCAGCCATCCAGTTTTCCATTTTCTCCCAGCACCTGGCTCATGATCATTACCAGGTGAATGGTTTTTGAACAAAAAGAAGGAATAAATGCTGAGACTGAGGCATTTTGTAAATGAGGAGATGTTATCAGGAAGCAGATGGGTATAGAGGACAGAGGTGATCTGCTACGCCCTAGCTCTGTGGACTTGAACAAATCACAGTTTCTCGCTGTCTCAGTTCCCTTTCATAAGAACTAGGAATAGTCATTTCTTCCTGCCAGGATTGTCATGAAGATCAAATGATAGGCGTGACAGAGATCTCTGTAATAGTATACTGGTTCTTTTGAGAAATAGGATGCTGCCCTGAGTTTTGTCTTTGTTTGGATGAGGAATTCCTATGGAGGTACATGCTGAATGGATTGGTTGATCAGCTCCCTATATACCATTTCTCCCTGGAAATCTAAGTCCAGAAGGGCCAAGTATCTAGTCCATTTACTTTAAACCATTCTGTATAGATAGGGAGAGAGGAGGGAACACATGCTTGGTTCCCAGCTTCTGCTGTGCCTCTCCCATGTGATCATCGACTTTGTGTGCAGGTAGAGGCCTCTAACCCTGGACCAAGTGTTGTTGGGAGCCCTTCTGTATCTCACTTTCCTGAACTTTCAGGTGTTATATTGTAGGGAAACACTGAGGCATATTGAAATGCTTCCTTAAAAGGTAGATGTCACAGGATGTGTCCTAAGCAACAATTATGTTTTGAACATTAAAATTTCATGTGAAGAACAGCTGTGGCTAGACACTGAGATGCTTGCTGAGTGCCGTGGGGATCAGAATCACCTTTCAGGACAGCCTGGTTGATCTGCCTATATGTGTTTTTTAGAGCTCTGATCGGGTGAGGCATTGTGCAAGGACAGACTGAGAAAATTTAGAAAAATGTTTATTCAGTAATGTTGTCAGTGTTTAGCCCAGGACACTCTATTCCTCTACTCAGCAGGGATCTGGGGACTAAGTTTTTTGTATGGCCATTCAAGTGTAGCCCTGAAATAGGCCATTGTTTTCAGAAAGTCTCTTTCCCTTTCCCTCTGATGCGCTTTTAAATTTCTAAATGTTTGCGCCCTATCAAGAGCCAGGTGGGTAGCTTAGCATAACAAGAAAAATAGATCAGGAGCAGCAGAAGCAGCACACAGAATCTAAAGCCATAGATGAGCATCAGTCTTCTTTCCTCTAATATTCCAAACCCAGCTGCTCTAATCTTTCTCCATTTGGGTGTGATTCATTTGGCCAACTCTGTAGGTAACTGTCTTGATTTGAGACTTCCCATCATTCCAGAAGGCTTTGCTGCTGTACTGAGTTTAATTATAGAGCCACCAGCTGATTTTTCCAAAGAGTTTTTATCCTCTATTCTTGGAGCAAGTAAGACCTTTTGTCAAACTCAGTCTCTCCCAGGATATTCTCCTGCTTATAGCATAAGAACAACTTGTAGGTATTAAGTTCAACCACAGAGAAATTCGATGCACATTATACACAATATAATCACTTTTAAATAAATTTCCAGCAAGGGAGGGAGGCCAATGTTTCTTGCTGCTTAACACTTGAGCGTCCTGTTTGGCATGGAGCTTTGCTTAGGTGCAAGGTGGCCTTCCCTTTGATTACCATATCTGATCCATATGTACTTTAAAGACTCTTTTCCTACTCTGCACAGTCCTAGGCATGGGATAAGATAGAGATATCCAGTGGTGAGTTAATAGTCTCCCTGAGAAGCTACACATGAAGTGGTTGGTGGTAGGAAGATGGCTCTAGGATTCTGCTTCTGCCTGTTGGTCTTGTGTGGTCATCATCTGATTCCGGGGAGCTCTGAGTTGTCTGGGAAGGATAGAAGAGGGTCTTGTTACATTTCAATTGTATTTTTAATTGTTTTCATTTTTGAAAGGATATATGCCCCTGGTACATATTCCAAATGTTCAAAGGATATACAGAAAATGTTAAGTTTCCACTCACCTCCCTTGGTCCCCAGTTCTATATTTTCCATTTCAGAGGCAACCATATTAACTGTTTCTTCTGTTTCTTTCTGGAGATGTTTAGTGTATTTAAGAATGTCACATATATATGTGTGAGGGGGAAGTTTTTTCTTTTATAGACAAATTGTAGCACACTGTAAACACTGTACTGCTTCATGCTTTTTTTCAGTTAATAGTATATCATAAAGCTAGTTCCATGTCAGCACTTGGACTTCTGCCCCATTCTTTTTAACTGCTGTATGGGGATTTATTTAACCAGTTCTCCGCTGATTAATATTTAAACTCTTTTCAGTCTTTTGTACTTAAATAATGCTGTAGTGACATATTTTGTATATAGGTTTTTGTGCACATGTACTAGTATATCTGCAAGATAAATTGCTAGACATGAAGTTGCTAGGTCCAAAGGACATTTGTAACTTGGATAGATATGGTCAAACTGCAAGGGGACCGTTTTGCGCTCTCCTTGCTAGTATATGAGCATGCATAGCAGGCTTTTGAACATATCTGGGCTACCTCTGCAGGCTGTACCAGTCGGTGAAGCTACTCTACTGCATTGGCATCTTCTTCACCTACGCCCTCCAGTTCTACGTTCCAGCTGAGATCATCATCCCCTTCTTTGTGTCCCGTGTGCCCGAGCATTGGAAGCTGGTGGTGGACCTGTTCGTGCGCACCCTGCTGGTCTGCCTGACGTGTGAGTAGAACACAAGAGAATTATTTCCTTTGTTTTTTCCCAAAGGGCTCCCAGTCCTCCTCAGGGCTTTCATGAGGAAGAGCTTGAGTTGTAGTGAAATTGCCAGCGCTGAGTGAACAGGAAGCTTGGCATGCTGTCTGTTTCAGAGTTGAAGCATGTCCAGGTGGTGAAGTGAGTTGATGACACATGTACTCTAAAGGACACAGGAATGGGGACCGTCATTTATTCATTGGTATGGTATGAAATGCTACAGAGGTGGTCGAAAGTCATAGTAAAGACATATAATTATTATCCCATATGAAATATGGTAAAAGCCTAAAAGAGAGCCATTTACCCATGTTCACACTGAGTATAGGTTACTTTGATAGGAGTACATGTTTATTGGTTTTTTAAAATAATCATTTTTGCCGTTTGACAGTCTATTTTTTAGATTTCATGTTGAGGCTGCATGTTACTCTTCTAGACATTTTTGGATGTCAGTCTACATAAACATGTTTCTTAGAAGTTTTTCTGTTGATTAACCAGGTGTTTGATTTATCCCTTTGTGTTCAATTTTTCTTCCATGGACCACACACCCAGGGGTATGAATTAAGAGATAAGATGTCACCATATTTGTTGTTGGTTGAAACTGATGTAAATTTAAAATATAAACATAAATTCCTATTTTCCTCAGATTATGTGGATTGATACAATAGAGAACTCCAAATGAATTGATCTCTACTGTCTAAATTACTGTGAGATTTGTTATTGCTTTCCAAATTGAAATGCTTGAATCATATACTCCTTTTTTTGGCAATATTTGGATTTTTATTTTATTTTAAAAAATTTTATTCTTTTGGAATAAGGCATCTTGCTTATTAGAGTGAGGCTTCTCTAGAAATTTTTTTATTATTCATCTGTCTTCGGAATAAATATAGTCTCTATAATTTTTTAATTGAATCAGAATAGAGTATTTAGGGACGAAATATATGAATGTTGTCTGGTTCACTCAGTATGGGAAATCAAATGATTTTATTGGTTGGCCATTAACAAGAGAAGAGCAGGCAAGAGACTATCCACCCTTTTTAGCCACCCAAGCAAAATGTAGGGAGCAGACTAGTGTCTATCCCAGAATGGAGTCCTCAGGGAATAGACTAGTGCTTCTCCCAGAATGGACCTCCTCAGGCCACCTGCAGTTTTTTCTTATGTTACTTCAAGTATAGTGGGTGGAACCTTAACATCCTAGATTTCTGTGTGGAAAGAACTCATTGGAGCTATGGAACTAAAGGCCTTTCCTATTGCGGTGTCGGTTAGGAAGAAGAGTAGAAGTCTGGGAATGTATTAACTAACGTGGATAAGGGAGAGGGGATGAATGGCCTTGCTAGCATCCCCTACCCTTGTCATAATGCCTTTTTATTATCCCCTCTCACAAAGCTGGCTTCGTTATTATTATTAGTTATTGTCAGGTTAGTAATTACAAACTACAGCCAACTCCCAGATTCAGCCTCAGGGCCACCACCAGTGTTATCAGCTATTTCTTATCTCTTTCTTATCCTTGTCCCTAAAGCAAGATGTCCCAGAATAGGTCTGGCCTGTGCGCCCTCCCTGCAGTGTATCTTTGAGCAAGTCCACACCTACTTCCGATGACCTTGTTACTGCAAGCACCAGGCATCCTGCCAGGACTGCAGGCGTCTCTCACAATGCTTCCCATGACTTTCTGATTTAATTTTGGACAGCACTTCTTCTGAGGATTTATTGCTGGGTGGTTCTGGGTAGGAATTGGGCAGAGAGTAGACAGCTTGAATTTTCCAGGCCTAGTTGGCTGTTGGCAACCAAGAATCTGACTTCGTGTTCATAGCCTTTATTTGGGAGACCTTCAGTCCTCTTCTAGTTCAGCTCATAGAACCAGCCCACTAGCAGCTAATTAAGGGCCCAACAAGTCTGTCTATAGGCCACTGCTGCCCCAGAGCTGCTACAAAGGAAGGAAGGTGATACATCTTGCTTTTCCAGTGAATTTCCTTAATATGTCTTGATAAGATGCTCGGACTCTAGATTTTGCTCCTCTCTTCTTCCAGCAACTCTTCATGCTTTGATTCAGATGTACATGTTTCTTCTGTGGATGGATTAGCTCTGAGTTTTGAGGAGATAGACTCCACATGCAAGTGTTCATAATGTCAACTCTCAGGGCTCTAATTCTTGGATCCAGAGGTGTTGGGAGAAAGGATGGGGCTGGTTCACATAATTGGCTTTGTTTCAGAGTAGTTCCTCCAGAAAAACTAGGTCTGTCTAGGTAAAATGTGCTGTCACTGCCTAGATAGCAGCTTGTCTCTGCCTGAAAAGCTGAGGCATAGATGCTGGGCCTGATTCCTCTCACAGCTCCATTTCTTTCTGAAGCCTGGCTTTAGCTTCCAGTAGCATATGTCTTGCTTCCTGCCAGCTCTTTTTCCTCTGCACCCAGCAGGAGCCACCAGTCTCTGATTCATAGTCCCCATGCTGTCCTTAGTTGCCCTTGGTTTTTGCTTCACTTTTTCTGGCTCTGTCTGGATCTCACCTCCCTTTTACAGCATGATGCTCAAAGGATTTGAGCTGCTTTTGATTTTCAAGTGCTTTCAGTTGTTTTTCCCTTCTCCTGTGATCTCCTGTGACTTAGCATTGCATTGTTATCCTCTTAAAGGATGCAGCCCCTTCATCTCTGAGCACTCTGACTTCTCCAACCTTTCCCTGGAGACTGAAATAATTGTGGGATTCGGGAGAGGCGTTTCACTGTAACATCAACTTAAATGTATTTATGTGAGTTCATTTTTTGTTTCTTTGTACTTTCTTTGTGCACAAGGTTAATTGGTATATGATTTTAGAGCTTTGATATAATTGTTTTCAATTATACCCATAAATTTTAATGGCAGCTTGTTTTATTTCTGTTTCTGGTGTTTTCTTGTCTTTTTTCAACTTTTCTCCTCTTCCTCACCCTCCATCCCCAAGGGGAGCCGGGCAATTTGGTTTAGCCTCATTTTTTTTTCCACTTGGAATTCAGCTTTCTCACCACTCTCCATCATCCTGCAAAGATTGTTGTGTCTACTTTCTGATGCTTAATTTCAGACTATTGGGGAGAGGGGCAGGGAAAATATACATGTCAGAGAATGGTGCTCATTTCGTTATGATTTCATTGGGTCAGTATTTACTTCCAGTCCAGATGTTTAGAAATGCCAACTCTGCAGGTCACCTGATGCCCAGAGCTGGTATAGAAGGAGAGGGTGGGAGAGGCTGGCTCCATCTGGGGAATCCAGAGGTGCAGGAAGAATAGTTCCTTTGGATTCCCTGAGGTACTAACCTGTCCTTCAGTGGTTGGCACTAATTTCTGTGGCATTTGCCATATGAAACATTTCACTTCAGTTAGGTATGAGGAGTTCAGAAACCTATTGTTAAAGATGTAATAACACAGAACTGTATCCACTAAGAGACATGTTTAGACTGGAATGCATAGCTGTAAAACATTCCAGCAGCTCGATCTTTAGAACATGAAGCTTCCGAGTCCAAACAGAGTAGATTCCCAGCACCTTCTGGTCTTTAACACTTGCAGCTGTAATAAAGAAGGGGAGTAGTATAAATTAGCTGTGCCTGTGCCCTGCTCCCAGCAGCCACCCTGAATCTTCATGAGCCCTCAGTTTCCTAAACTGTAAGATATGAAGGGTATCTGATCACTAAGGTTTCTCTCAAGTCTAAAATTCTGTGATTCTATACAACTACTTTGAGCCAGATTTTAAATTTTGACTAAAATATTGCTTGAAAAAAGAAAGTTAATGTAAACACATTTGAAGAATGTCTGTATCTGGGTTATTGAAGAAGAAATTCCCAATATCCCACCGACTTAACAAAATAATTATTTTTTGGTATTTTATCTTCTATGTTAATCCTCATGGGTGCATTTTAAAAATAGTTGCAATCATAGTATACACATAACTTTACCTTTTGTATTTTATTTAATATTATATCACGAATATATATATATCCTTCATAAATATTTCCATGACTGCATGATATTCCATTATATTGGTGCTTCGTTATTTACTAAACTACTCCTTTAGTGTTGGACATGTCAACTGTTCCCTTTGTTTTTGTACTTTTAAAAATTCATACCCCCACTAAATGAAAATATATATTCTGTAAGTCTATAATTAACTTTAAAGGTAGATTTCTAGACAATTAAGAGTAACACAGGCAGGCTTCACCAGTATCCATCATAGTGAAACAGCAGAATGAGCTTCTGGACATTGGAGCTGTTAGTGTCCAACTGGTATATGATTTTAGACCATATTTCTGTAAGTGTGTGTATTTGTTCTCTTAAGTGCTTTCTCTTTTCTTGTGCTCTTTCTGTTGCTGGTCTAAAACCACAGACTTCAGAATCCCAATCAGCCTTCTTTGAACATGCTGTTTGCCTCACATTGCTTCAGCTGTTGAAAGATCGTATTCTTAGTTTCTTAACCCAAAGGGAAGATGTTTAGTAATACCATTGGAGCCCTCTTGACTAATCATGTAGTCCAACTGAGTTGTCCACAGTCCCCTCTTTCTGTACATGCCGCAGCTAAGCTGCTACAGAGGGCTCTGGAACTGCCAGCTGGGCGTTTGCTGTCTTGCTCTTTGTATGGGGTGTTCTTTTGTGGCAGAGTGTGGAAAGAGTGGGGAGAGGATGTTCCTAGTTGGCTGCTTCCTGAGATCATCTCTATCTTATTGAGTTTCTCTTTCTAGAGGACTTTTACTCTTAGAATAAAGACAGCAGGTGCTAGAAAAAGTTTTAGTTGCTCCCATATGTTTCCTAAGTACCTGATTCCTCCTGCCTCTGGAATTAGTTAAAACTAGTTTGCCAAAAATTTTGCCACATTTTGCATGGTGGCAAAACAGATATTCCTGCTGCTGAGCCCTTGGGGCTCTTTATGCTAATTTGGTTTGGGTCTCCTCGGTCTCTTCCCCCACCATATTAATGGGAGGCTCACTCTTCTTGCCTTCTTCCCCCATTATCTTTCTCCAATGTCAGGCTTTATTTAGGCTTCAGTTGTGGAATTTGGTCCATCTAGGATAGGAAGAGGGCCTGTGGTCCTAGCTTTAAGGCAAAAGTTTTGTTGCATTTAAAAATCTCTATGAAGGATATTTTTTATTACGCATACTTATATATCCTTTGTTGAAAAACAAGAACGAGTGTTTAGACTGCTTTTAAATATCATGATAAAGTGGAACATCTCTGTCCAATCTGAGAAAAGATTCTAATCACATAAGCTTCTGTTTCTGTTTCCACTTAATTCTTATAGATTGGATGGAGCACACTTAACTCATGTCATTAATGCCTATCTGTCCTCCAGGTTCGTAATGACAGACTCTTGGTGCTGGAGGGGCGACGCAGGTCATTTGATTTGTCTCCTCCTAGGTCTCACTGTCCCTGATAAAGGCCTCTCTTCTCTTGAGCTGGCTGGATCATTTGTGCAAACCAAGGGTTGGCACCAGAGGAATATGTCAGACTCCTTTTAATTGTACAAAACCAGGTGGGCTAGAAGCTACGTTTTTTACACAATCATATGTTCCAGGAGAAGAGTCCCATTGCTCCGCTTGCCACTCTTGTGCAGCACACAGTGCTTCTCAGCTGACAATGAGTTGAAGTACATATCCCAGAACACATTCCTAAGTGACTAAAATCTGCATTGTATAATTCCTTAAGATTTTGGAGTTGGGTGAGACTTCAGCGATCAGCCAGTATAAGAACAATCACCTATTTCATGAGTAAATGAACTGAGGCTCAGAATGGTGAGCTGATTTGCCCTGGGTCACAAGCCTGCTATTGAGCAGGGACTGATAATTATATTAGCTAAAGTTTTGGAAGAATTTATTGTGTGCTTAGTATTCTAAATTCTTTATATGAATGATCTCATTTGACCATCCCTGTTTAGCGGAGGGGAAATGAGTCTTAAAGAAATTAAGTAACTGGCTGGTTAGTGGCGGATTTGGGATTTAAGCCTAGCATCTGAGTTCTGAACCTGTACGCTCAACCACATTCCTGTACCAGCCTCTCCCCCTGAGCTTAGTTCTGACTGTTGCTGCCTCAGGGCTGTTTCTACCCTACTACTCACTCAAATTGGAACTTCTGGAGCTATCACTATGAGGTTGACACTGGGCAAATGGAAACCCAGACCCCCAGGGAAGGCAAATGTCTTATTCCGGGTCACACAGCAGATCAAGTCTTGTTATCCATGATGAGAACGCCATTTTGTCATTGACTTACAGATACTTTACCTTCAACTTCCTGCAAATTCAACCTTGAAAGTTTGAGAAATATCACCATCTCTGTTGATTTGGAAATAGGTAAGGCTGAAACAGACTATTTTTAACTTGCAGAGCAAGTTAAAAGCCTAGGTTTTGTAGACTTTCTGAGGGCTTCAGAACAGTGAAGGTGTTAATGGCTAATTGCCACTGTGGTTGATTACTAGAAGAAAAAAGGACAGGATTGCCCCACAGCTATGAAATTGTGGCAGGGACAGATCTGAGACTCAGTACTCACATCTGGCTTTTTGTTATGAGGCTTCAAAACCCTTGTCTGATTTCCTTTGCAAAACAGAGAGAGGTCAGGCTCACTGTGTACAGGAGTCTCTGCCGAACCATTGTGGTGCCTCCATGGGAAAGCTAACCTGACATCTGACTTGCCCAGTTCTTTGCAGACAGGATCTTCTAATCATCTAGATCTGCTGTTCTCCTTTCTTTTGCGGGTATTTTCTTACTCATTAGGTCTAGGATGTGACTGCATCAGGGGCCTGTGGTCCTGGATTCTAGTCCCGGCTCTGTCACTTTCTGTCACAGGCCTCTTTTCACAAGGACAAATAATAATATTATAGAGTTATAGACCCATGGAGCTGAGGCAAATTCAGTCCAATGAGTAGTTACTTTGCATTGCTGTCTACTAAACACAATGTTCTGCCAAGATGAAAGTTTTCTGCATCTGTCCTTCCAGGAGAGTAACCACTAGGCACAGATGGCCGTTGAGTCCTTGAAATGTGGCCAGTGTGAATGAAGAACCAAATTCATTTAAATTTAGAATAGCTAGTTAGTATAGAGTGGGAATGGGCAGCACAGCTTCAGAGTAAGTGTGCGATGGGAGATGTGACTCTGCTCCTCCCCTGGTAGACCTTGGTTCCCATGGGCCTCTCCTCTTACCGCAGGGAGTGGTATTGCAGTTTAAAAGTAAGTGTTTCTCATAAAACCTGTCCTGTAAATGCAACCCAGTCTTTTCGTCTGGTGTTCAGCCAAAGAGGCAGCAATTGCTTGATTCAGATAGTCCATCTGAAGGGTAAAATCGGCTGTATTGGACTGAGTTCTGGCAGTCTAACCAGTGTGATACCGTCTTAAGAGTGATTTGACTCTGTTTTTGCTTTAAGAAGTTAGAACTGAAACCCCCATGGCTAATGCAACTCTGTCACAGAGCTCAGGGAGGTAGTAGATGTGTCCTGGATCATGGTCTTAATGCTGAGAACCTCCAGTTGGAGGCTGGCAGTGGGGAAGACAATCCATCAAAATACATTTGATTACTAATGAGCTTTTTTACACTATTCATAAGTAGCGAAACATACACTAGCGATGATAATATTATATTATGTACCTGTTGTATACCAGGCCTTTTGTTAAGTGCCTTTAATCATCGTGACATCTGTGACATAGCAGTTATTAGTATACCTGTTTTGCCAACAAGAAAACTGGGGAATAGAAGGAAGCTGTAACTTCCCCAGTGTCACTTGGGCAGAGCTAGGAGTCAAACACAAGAGCCTAATTCCAGAGCCCGTAATCTACAATAAACTTATGAAACATTGACCTTTGCCCCCAGTAGAAAGCTGAGTTAGACGGGAATAGTGGGATTAGTGGGCACCGGATCAGTGTAGTTGGCGAAGCCTCCTCTCCTTGATTTAAATAGTGCTGTCTGACCAGGTTGACAGTGGTGCAGTCATTGGTATGGTATGGAAGTCGGTGGCATTTTCCAATGCAGTGCCCGTTCATCTTTGTCAGTTTCACCTTCCACATATAAACCCATGGCTAAGTTTCAGGTGTGGGAGCCACTCACTGGCTTGTCCTGGAACAGGGACGTGGTCATTGTATGGGGCCTTGCTCCTGGGGTAAGCCACACACAGAACTATTTCCACTTTCCCTATATGAAAATGCTCTGTGAAATGGGGTTTATCATGGTTTCGTTCCAGAAGAAGGAGGGTTTTTCCCCCCTTATTTTGTTTCTTGTCAGTCAAGTAGAGATACTGATGTCGGAGGTAGCCTCAGTAGTAAGAAGGTGTGCAGTTGCTCACAAAAGTTTCACTTCCTTTTCTGCTCCACGCTTTCTCTCTCCTTTGGTAGAGACCAGACTGGAATGTAATTTGGTTCCTTTTCCTTAGGAAGATGGTAGTCATGTATTGTAGTAGGAAAAGCTGAAAGCTAGGTGACTGGAGTCAGGAGATCTGGGTTCCAGTCCCAGTTCTACCAACCTTGCAGTGAGACCCAAGTTACTTCACCTCTCTGGGCATCTATTTTTGCATCTGTGGAATGAGAGACTGGGCTGGATAATGTTGATAAGTTTCCTTAAAGCTCTTCATTCTATGAGAAGGATAATTACTAAATTTGTAGAATAGTGAGGAGGTCTCTTCCAGCTCTGGGCAGTCTTGAACATCCATGTCCTCTCTCCCACAGGCATCTTGGCCATTCTCATCCCCCGCCTGGACCTGGTCATCTCCCTAGTGGGCTCCGTGAGCAGCAGTGCCCTGGCCCTCATCATCCCGCCCCTCCTGGAGATCACCACCTACTACTCAGAGGGGATGAGCCCCCTCACCATCACCAAGGACGCCCTGATCAGCATCCTGGGTTTCATGGGCTTTGTTGTGGGGACATATGAGGCTCTCTATGAGCTGATCCAGCCAAGCAATGCTCCCATTTTCATCAACTCTACCAGTGCCTTTGCCTAGCCATCTGGGTGCATTCCCTGCACCTGCCCACCCCACCCCTGTGTGTTCCCTGGGTCCAGGCTCTGGCGAAAAGCAAGGTTGCTATCCAGGAACCCCTCTACCTGGGCCAGGTAGGACTGAGGCCAGCCAGGAGAATGGGTAGCAGATATGCAGGAGGTACCTTTAGTGGCAATGCCATCATTGTTTATTTGTACTTATTTTAACCCAGAACTTTTCAACTCCTTTCTCTCATCATGCCTCCTCTATTACCTGCCTCCCTCCCTCTGACTCACCTGCCCCAAATTATTCCTGTTGCACAGCTCACTTTATTTAAAAATTGTAGTGTCTCCCACCTCATGTTTTTCCTTTCCTTGTTCAGGCATAGATTAAATAAGTGGGAACTCCCCCTCTTTATAAAGCTGGGCCTATCTCTCATATCTCTCCCAAATATTTTACCTCAATTTTTTCCTACCTATTTAAGTCTTCAGCAGGTATCAGAGTCTACCTAGTAGTTTAAAACCATTCCCCAAAGCTGACATTTTAATCTTTACTCTCTTTGGCTTGCTGTGACCCTCAGCAACACCTTCGCTCTGAATTCCTCATGTGGGTCACATTACTGTATTCTTAGTTGCTTTACCTCCTAAAAGATATCAAGTGCTGCCTCAATTGAAAATATTTATATTTTATTTAAAATTAGCTTTTGATTATAGACTCTGTCTCTAGATCTGGGGTTATTGCGAATTGTTCCTTCCTCAGTAAACTTGTATTTCTCCTGCTGAAAGAAAACTTGCTACAGGATATATCTGCTTAGGTCCTCAGCCCTTCTGGCTGACTACTCCAAAGGTTTTATTCAGGTATATCTAAAGGTGTACCTCTGTGGGGAGGCATGCACTTTGCCTTTCGACCAGCCTGATTTTATGTTGAAGAGATATAAAGGACTCAGGAAATATTTGCCAGTGCACTAGGCCAAGGGAAAAGATGGCTGAGTGAGATGTGTTTCAGCCCACACAAGGCTTATAAAATAGTTGCTTTGTGCGTTGAGGCCTGTTTTTCAGCCCCAGCCCCTGACATGCAAACAGCATGGCAGCATTCAGTTGTCGTCATTCCAAGAAGACACCCCACTGTTGCCATGTATGAGATGGTGAAGTCAATGTGCACGGTGTGAAATTAAGTTCAGAGTTTATGGCAGCTGGTCTAACACTAAGCGTGGTGCTTGGTTGTTTACAGTCAGTGGGGGCCAGAGCAGAAACAGTGCCCTGTCCTGGTTGCCTCCATGACCTGGACTCTAAAGAAACCACTTGGGATTTCGGTCCCCTGTGTTTTCAACACTAATTGTGACCCCTGTCTTCTCCGCAACCCCCATGCCCACCTGAGTATCAGAAATAGCCTCAGGGTTGGCTCATCTCAAGGTCAACCTTCAGATTTGGTTATAAACTGCAGAGGAGGCAGAGGAAGGTACATTGCTTTGCTTTTGGCTGCCCCTTCTTCCCTCTTGATGTGAGAAGTATTTCAAAAGGATACTTGTTAACTCTCCATCTCTTGAGCTCTGTGTGTGTGTGTGTGTGTGTGTGTGTGTGTGTGTGTGTGTGTGTGTTCTTGCATACGTAGTAGGGTCCAGCTGTTCTCTACTCCTGTCACCAGGCTCTTGCTTACCTGGAGCTACGATTTGCCCTGAGAGAAGGGAGAACAATGCAACTTTATCAGGGCTTTTGCTTTTGTGTTTCACCAAAGCTCATAAGGGCTGTGACCCACCTCCACAGCCCCAGCTTTTTCTTCCTTTTCTGTTCTAGAGCCAGACTCTCTCATTGCAGTGACTCCTAAGTTACCTAACAATTTATTAACTTAGGAAGATGTTATCTTGGTAACTTGGTCTCCCTTAGGAGGATGACACTTCACCCACCCTTTCAGCTCTTTTTTGGTCACTAATAGGTTCTTATATAACCAAGATTCTACTTAGAGGTGTCAGTGGCCTTGCGCTCTGAAACCTTAGGCTTATAAGTTACCAAAGTGGGGTTCAGAAATTGTCATCTCCCGTTTGCAAGCCTGGGCTCCAGCAGTCTTTCCACAGTGATCCTGAGAGTTGCATTCAGTGAGAAGGTGTGTGCCAGTAGAAGGGGGTCAGACATGTGTCCTGCCTGCAACTTCTGCGGTGGTGGCTTCTGTGCTTACAGGATGCTGCCAGAAGCAATCCTGTCCAAGTAGGCGGTGATACTGGGGTTGTGATGCTGCGACCTGAGGACTGAACAGCACAGTGCTGAGGTCTGCTGGCTCTAGGTCTTAGCGAAATGCAGGCTATTGCTTCAGGGTTCCTGGGTAGAGAAGGTGGTATATAGGAGATACGGCTATAGTTTGGGGGCTTCTGGAACCTCATTTGGCGTGGCCTTCACCTTGTTTGATCTCTTTCCTGTGCTCTTGCACTTTGAAAGCCTGATTACATAGCTGCTTCAGAAGACCCAGGCAAGGTGAACCCAGTCAGTGGGCCTTCCTGGTTGTGCAGTTTGGCCTGAATTAGGTGTCAAATAAAGGATCAGCCAGAGGACGGTAGCAGGAGGAAGCCCTTCTGCTCCTCTTCTGGAAGCAGCCCTCTGGCCTAGCTCTCTGGCCGAGCTCAGGGCAGCTTCCTCTTCTGCTGCTGCAGGCCTTCTGCAGTCAGGGAGCCCTCCCGGGTCTCTTCCCACTGCTTGTTAGGAACCAGTTGGCCAGTCTCTCCCTGTGTACTGCTCAATAAAAAAGCCCAGCACAAATAGTAGTCTGATCAGGAGCAGTGGAGCAAAGGCCTTCTGGAGTGTGAGGGTGCATCTGCTAAACCAAAGGCAAACCATGGGTTTTCTGGCCCAATACTGTTAGGCTCTGTGTCGTTTTCCTAGTCTTCCTATTGCAGCCCCAGATTTCCATTAGTTCAGAAGTAGCTCCTCAGAACCACCTTGTTCTCTCCTGCAAATGCTGCTGTTGGAAGCAAGATTCCTACTTCCTGTTGGCAATGTATCTCTTCTTAAATGCAGGTGCTTGCTGGGAAGAGCTGACCCGGCATCTATTCAGTTTGCCTAGAAGTTGTCACCATTCACAAGTGGCATTACTTATATTGTGCTGCTGTCTAGCTGCGAGGAGCCCTTCATCTGCACAGACTCTGGCCAGATATATGTGAATGTGTGACAGGTCTTAGCTTAGAACCTACAGCTTATGCTCTCCCTCTCTGTCACTCGCCTCCCCAGCCAAATTTATTGGCTGATGCTCACTACTCGCTCTCTGCCCTCATGAAAGGTAAAATTTGCAGTTTTAGCAGTTGTCTTAAAGTGATAATCTCAAATAGGTATGTTAGGAAAATCTCCCCCACCTCTCTGTTCTCCTGTCATACTTTTTTTCCCCTCTAGTTCTCCCTTCTGAAATGGTAGAATATCATCTCTGTTTAACACTACATGTTAGTCTCATGTTTTTTGGATGTGCAAAATCTTAATTTATGTCTGTTTACAGCTCTCTCTATTCACTACTCATAGTAAGAGGGTCTGTATCAGTGAGTTTTATTTCATAGCTGATTAGATGTTAAGTCGGGCCCCATCATCGGCCTCGGACAGAACATGAAGCTGCTTCCTTACAGCAGAGACACAAAGTACAAGTGGCATGACTTGGTATTAGGGGATTGGCTCCAAATCTGCCTTATAATTAGATTTTCCAAAGTACATTACAAATCTCCAAGACCATTAGGGGAAAAGGAGACGGTGTGGTTTGTCTTTGAAATCATGGTCCATACTTTTAGGCAATTAGTCATGCCAACTGTAAGGCAGTTTGCTCTGACAGCATCAGTCTTTTGCATTTCTTCCCTGTCCTTTGTACCACTGGGCCATTCTTTGGCCAGGGGACATAAATGGTGCTGATAAGAGATTATCAGAGTTGGATGGGGGGCGGGGGGTGGTATGAGGGTAGAGGGTAGCTGTTATAAGCCTTGGGGATGCTGTTTTTTTTTAATGAATAATAAAATTATGTGACTCTTGTAAAATGTGTCAGTAGATGTGTGAATAAGAGGAATATGAAAAACTACCATCCTGTAGGTCCTGATAACCAGACAGTACTCCATATGTTGTGTGCCTACTCGAATGTATATTCCCACATGGTATGTGCGGAGATGTGGATCATGCAGGAGCTCGTAGAAGATCTTAGTTTGGGTTCTGCACACAGATTATATGTAAACCTTTTCTTTTCAATAAATGAATTTTATTTTTTATTTTTGAAGGTTGTGGTCTGTGTCTGTGTTTTCCCTTTTATTTTTTTTAAATGTCATTCAGATCTGTTTACTTGATCTTAGGTCAAAATATTTCTAGTGTGTGTCACGGAGCTCATCTGGAGACATAGTGTGAACTGTAGAGCCGTCTTTGAGACTGAGTTCCCAAGAAGTGGGTCAGGTAGTGATTTTTCTCTTGCCTTTCCTGTCTGTTCCTGCTTCTTTTGAAAACTTGAGTAGGAATTCTTGACCCTCTCTGTGCATATCAGATGACCACACAGGACAAGGGTGATGGTTACTTTTGTATGTCAATGTGGCTAGGCAGTAGTATTGAATAACAATATTCAATTGAATACTAACCTAGATGTTGCTGCGAAGGTATTTTTTAGATGTGGTTTAAGTCTGCAATCAGTCGCCTTTAAATAAAAAAAATTATCCTCAAAATGTGAGTGGGCCTTATCCAATCAGTTGAAGGGCCTTATGAGTAAAACTGAGGTTTCCCTGAGGAGGAAGAAATTCTGCCTCAAGGCTGCAGCATCAGCTCCTACCCAAGAGTTTCCAACCTGCCAGCCAGCCTGCTATATGAACTTTGGACTTGGCAGCTCCCACAGGCACATAAACTAATTCTTCTGTCTGTCTTTCTATGTTATATGTATGTTTGTTTATACATGGATGGGTGGGTAGGTGGATAATTCCATCTTACTGATTCTGTTTCTGAAGAACCCTGACTGATGTGAGAAGTAACACTCAACTTTCTTGAAGTGAGATTATTTCAGGACAGTGGAAAGGACAACTCCCCTTCTATTCTTGTCACATTTAAGAGGACAAACAAGACCATCTGACTGACCCTTAGATGATTTGAAGATTAATTTTTGTTGACTACTGAAAACCCTTGTTTAAAAGCGGAGCTCTCAAGAACACTATTAAAGTATAACACTTTACCAAGAGAGGAAGGTAGGGGTGTGTTCAATTATCAATATTATTACTGGAACTGGGGGTCAGTGGGATTCAATGATTGTTTCAAGTCACTGATCAGTTAAGTGGCAGAACTGGGATATACATGCCAGCCTTGTGGTTTCAGAACCCCAGTGCTTCCCAAGGCTCTGGCTGCCTCCCCTCTTTGTTACGTCCTCAGAAGGGAGGTCACCTTTAGAGACTGTTGTGAGGGTTAGAGAGAATGTTATAAAGTACCTGCATTAAGGGCTGATGAAACATTTTCTGAAACATTAGCTGAATTGAAGAAAACCAAGACTCAATCAGTTTCACTTGTTCTTTGGTTATTCATTTATTCTAGTTGTGTCTTGCTCACTTCCTTTGTGCAGAGCACTTAACCCTTTTTAGATTGTTCACCTCTTTACATTTTTATTCCTGCTCATGTCCATACTTAGTGGCTGTAATCCTTCCTCCCAGCTAACCAGGGCCCTCAAGGTAAGCCCACTGCACTGCTGAAGGCAAAAACTTGAGTAACAATGGACTGAATTTGGACCCTACACCTGGGACTGTTCACTAGGTAGGCTGACTTCCTTAGACTCAGCCCATTACAGATGTGTGCTAAGAAACTATGTGTTTTTAATCGGTGTGCTTTACTAGACCTTTAACCATTGGTCTCCTACCTTTTTGTTTTTTAAATTAGGGTATAATCTACATATAATAAAATTTATCTGTTTTTTCAAGTATATAGTTTGATGAGTTTTGACAAATGTGTGCAATCGTTTGACCAGCACTTCTATCAAGACCCCAAAAATTCCCTAGTGCCCTTTGCAATCAATCCCATCCCCATGCCACTCCGCCCTTGGCAACAACTGATCTGATGTTTTCATCTTTAGTTTTGCCTTTTCTAGAATGTCATATAAATGGAACCATTAAGTATGTAGTCCTTTCTGTCTGGCTTCTTTCACTTAGCATAATGCTTTTTTAATTTATCTATGTTGTTACATGCATCAGTAGTTTGTTTCTTTTTATTGCTGAATATTCCATTATATGGATGAACCATAATTTATTTAGCAGTTGATGTATGCTTGGGTTGCTTCCAGTGTTTGGCTATTATGAATAAAGCTGCCATAAATATTCCTGTACAGATCTCTGTGTAAATACATGTTTTTATTCTCTTTTTTAAATACCTAGGAATGGAATTGTGGTGTTGTATTGTAAGTATATATTAACTTTATAAGAAATTGGAAAATTGTTTTCCAAACTGGCTGTGTTATTTTAGATTCATATCAACAATTTATAAAAGTTGCTCCATATTTTCACCAATACTTCATATTGTAGTCTTTCTGATTTAAGTTATCTTAATGGATATGTCATGATACCTCATTGTGGTTTCAGTTTGCATTTGCCTAATGACTAATGACATTCTGCATCTTTTCCTGGGCCATTTGCCATTGGTCTATCTTCTTCAGTGAAGTATTTGTTCAAATACTTTTCTCCTTTTAAGATTTAGTCTTTAAAAAAATTTTTAAGCTTTTTTATTTTGAAGTAATTATAATTCACAGGAATGTGTAAAGAAATATATAGGGAGGTCTAGTGCACCCTTCCCCAAGTCTCCCCCCATCTTGACATCTTGCATAACTGCAGTATATTATCAAAACCAAGAAGCTGAATTAGCATAATCTATAGAGCTCATTCAGATTTCTCCAGTTACATATGCACTCATTGGTTTGTGTGTAGCTCTAAGCAATTTGTCACATGTAGCTTCCTCCACCACAATTGAGGTGCTTAACTGTACCATCACAAGACTCCTTCATGTACCCCCTTGTAGACACACTCACCCCCTGTGCTCTCCCACACCCCTAAATCCTAGCAACCACTATTCCTCATCTCTGTTATTTCACGAATATTTTATAAATTGAATTATGCTGTATGTATCCTTTTGATTGGTTTCTTTTGGTATAATTTCTTGAGTATCATCCAAGCTGTTTCCTTTTTATAAATAGTTTTTATTGGTGAGTTATATTCCATGATAGAGATGTTCTGTAGTGTGTTTAACCAGTAACTGTTGAAAGAAGTTCACATAGTTTCCAGGTCTGACTAATACAAATAAAGCTGCTGTGAATGAATATTCATATACAAGTTTCTGCATGACAATAAGTTTTTATTTCTCCAAGATATACCTAAGAGTGCAGTTGCTGAGTTGTATGGTCAGCCCATTCTTAGTTTTAGAAGGAATTTCCAAACCATTTCCCACAGTGTCTGTACCATTTTACACTTACACCAGCAAAGTGTGGATGATCCAGTTTCTCTGTATACTCATTAGCATTTGGTGTTGTCGTTATTTTTTAATCATCTTGTAAATATTTCATTAGATTTATACCTAAGTATTTGATTTTCTTTGGAGCAATTGTAAATGGCAATGTGTTTTTAATTTCAGTTTCCACATGTTCGTTGGTACTATATAGATATTGATTTTCGAGTGTTAATGTTGTATCTTATGACCCTTCTGCACTCACTTAATAATAATTCTATGAGTTTTTGGTTAGATTTCTTGGGATTTTCTATGTAAATAGACATGTCGTCTGCACATAGAAATAGTTTTTCTTCTTTTCCAATCTGTGTACTTTTTTTTTCTTTTTTCTTTTTTCTTTTTTCTTTTGCCTTATTGCAATGGCTACAATGTCTGGTACTGTTTAAAAAGAATGAACATACTAACCTTGTCCCTGATCTTACAGGGAAAGCATTCAGTCTTTCACCTTTAAATATGAAGTATGCTGTAGGAGTTTTGTCAGAGTTCTCCTCTCTTCCTATACTGAGAGTTTTTTAAAAATTATGAATGGGTATTGAATTTTGTCAAAAGCTTTTTCAGCGTCAATTAATAAGATCATACAATTTTTTTTCTTCACCTGTTGATATGGTGGATTACATTGATTGATTTTTGAATATTGAATCAACCTAGCTTACCTGGAATAAGTCTTACTTGGTCATGGTATATTATTATTTTTTATATATTGTTGGATTGTCTTTTGTATTTTACAAATCCTGATATTTACTCTGACAAATGTAGAATTCAGAATGATATCTTTTTATAAATAAGCAATACCATCTGCCATAACTGCTGTTCTTGGTAGTTAAGTGTACTTTTGCCTCAAGCCAGGTTCCCAGCTGCTATGGGGCTACACAAAGTCCATGTTTGTTTCCTTAGGACACAAACATGGGTTTCTCAGTCTTGGTATATGGATGTTTTGGGGCTGTATAATTCTTTGTTGTGGAGGGACTGTCCTGCACACCATAGGATGCTTAGCAGCACCCCTGGCCTCTACACACTAGATGCCACTTGCACCCAACCAAAAATGTCTCCAGATGTTGCCAAAAGCCCCCTTGTGTGTAGGGGTAGGGGAGGGGTGTGGAAATCGCCCCCTCCCCATTTTCCTTGAGAACCACTGTCTTAGTACATTTAACCCCTGCCTAACCCTAGCTGAAGGGATTTCCTTTTATCTTGGCCGTGGAACAAAAGGTAAGTGTGTGGTCACAACTATTAAAAAAAGACCTGCCATTTTAATAGTAATGGTGAAATATCTAACATCTTTTGAACATTTACTGTGCCAACTATGATAAGCACTTTACCTATATCATCTCCTTCAGTACTCAGATCCCATGAAGGAAGGTACAAGTAATACCTCCACTTTGCAAACTGAGACACAAAAAGGTAAATAACTTGCCCAAGATCACATGTTTTCTAAGTGGTGGAGCCGGGTCTGTCTGACTCCAAACCTTATGTCTTTGACCCTGAGATCTGCTTCGCTGCTACTGATTCTGTCACTCCTCCCCTCACATCCTTCAGTGTACACAGTACATTTCCAGGCCCAGTCTGGGCACCGAAGTCCTCCCACATTCCAGCCCAGCCCATCAGAAATACCACCATTACCCAAATTCTCAAAATATTTAGGCCTTCACTTTAGGCTGTTCTCTTGGCCTCACAGGCTCTATTCTCAGTGCTGTATCTGAAGTTCAACTTTAAGAGCAGCTCAGATGGCTGTTCCTCTCTAGAACCTTCCCTGGCTGCATCAGTCATTATCTGTGGCTCCTCCCCAGAAATATCATAACCTCAGTTCTCTGGTTAACTTATCTCTACTTAGGCTAGAAAGATGTGACTACTTGGCTCCTTTCCCAAGATCATGAGCTGCTTGAGGCATTGATCAGATCAGGTGATCTCCCATTGCCTGTCCATGGGGCTCATCTCATATCTGGAATGGGATGTTATCAAATTCAGCGTAGTTTCCTTCAGTAGGGAGTGGCATCCTGCCCTGAAAGGAGTTGACATCCATATATTTATTTTGAGTTTTGTACCAGTCTGAGTACTTCCTTGGTTGGACCCTGTAGATTTGTTAAGGAATCTTGAGAAAATTCTAAAGCTTGTCTTTTCCTGGGCTCGTCCCTGAGAATGTTTTTGTTCTTCATTAGATGAGACAGTCTGTGTGTCTCCTCAAGACAGAGCTGGCAGAGGCTGTCGGAGGACTTCCAAAGTCTGTCCTTAGATACTGCAGTGTGGGCTATTGTTCAGCTCCTGGGCTGGTGCCCTCACAAGTTGGTGTTTCACCAGTTCATCATGTGGTATAAAGAAGATGAATCAGCTGTTCTCTTTTGAACTAGCTGTGGGCCCTGGGCAAGTCACTCATATCTCAAAACTTTATGTACTATATCTTTTTCCCCCCTCTATCTTTGAGAATCTCCACAATCTTCATCTAAAAAAGGGTGGTGTTCCTCCCTCGGCCTTTGCTCTGCCGTCTTCCTCCCCGAATACTCATTTGTCAAGGTTCTGGCTTCAGTTCTCCCTGTAATACCTCATGTGTCTCCCTTCAGAGCACTGCTCTGGTTTCTGGAAGGTACATTTGCCTTACGTATAAGGCCTTGAAAGCCCCTGTGTGATGATGATGCAGTTGTGCAGGCCCGCCCTCACTCCACTGCCACCTGAAGAAGCAGTCTTGCAATTCCTTTGCTGATTGTCCTGGTAAAGTCCAGCTGCCCTTCCTCATAGGACATGGTTGTAAGTCCTTCCCCTCCAACCCCTTCCTGATGGTCCTTCATTAGCAATGCTCTAGTTTGCCATGTGGCTTTTAAGGTCCAGCCTCAGAACTGGAACCAGGATTAAAGGAGTGGGCTGGAGTTGAACCCCGGCTTTGAGTAGACTCTACCTCCCTAAATCCAGACACTCCAGCTGTTAAAACCGCCTAGAATTATAGTGACATTCGTGGCCTCAGAATTCAGTTGGATCATTTAGACTAAGCCCTCTCAGTCTTCCTTGATACTGCTCCTCAATCTTCTGATATCCAGTAATTATGATTTGTTTTATGAACCCGAATGTAAGGTATAGATCTGGAGTCAGGCAGCCCTAGATTGAATCCTGACCTTGTTACTCATCAATTTGGTGACTTCACTTTAGGTTACCAACATAAGTTACAAGCTACTTAATTTCCGTGTGCCTTTGTGCATCCATTTGTAAATGGAGATGATAGTACTTACCTCGTAGGGTTTTTGTGAGGACTGAATAAGACAAGACATGCCAAGTGCTTGCGTAGTGCCTGACATATAGCAAGTGTCAGTAAGTGATGGTAGTGGTAGTAAGGATGATTATGGTGAAATGTAAAAACGCCCAGTCTGGAAGTCAAGAGACCTGGATCTGCCTTTCTCTGCAACTGTTACACTGTGTCAGACTCAGGATGTTTGGAGCATCATTGTGGCTTGACATGGGAGGATTTCCCTGAAAATCATGTCTTCCCCAGCTCAATAGGCTGGGTCTTGATCCCAGGGAGTCCTCTGGTGGCTGGTCCGTGAAGGTGCAGGCTCTAGAAGACAAGGGGAAGGAGGAGCCTGGTGGGTGGAGAGGTGGGCTGGATGGAGAGAGGCTCCACCATCCAGAAGGAGAGCAAGTGGTGTATTGGACTGGGTATTGGACCTGAATGTGGGTCTCATCACTGTGATGAGACCTTGTGGGACCTTGGACAAACCCCTCCTCTTCTGTGGGCCTTGGTGAGGAACATCAGGAATGAAGATGGGCTAGATACATGTTTCATGAAGATGACTTAGGGGGGTCCCAGGACAGTCATTTGTTTTAACCTGAATAGTTACATATTTTCATGTGTGCTAAAAGAAATAGTGACTTTCAAATCCTTTAGTTTATGGATATTATCATTTTAAGGTGAGTAAAATATTTTTAAAAATCTAAATACAATGAAAGAAAAATGTTAAGTAAATGATAGTATATAGGTGATAACCTCTGAGGGCAAAAATAGTTAAAGTGGTCAGCACAACAATAGAAATTTGGACAACATTGGACTAGATTACATGTGATTTCCTGCACAGTTCTAATAAGTTAATTCTACCTGTATACTACCTGTCTGTGTATTATTTCCTGTCATAATAATCACCATTTATTGTTTATGCTGCTATTCCTTGGAATAGTATTATGAGGTAGCTATTATTTACTGTCTTCATTTTACAAAAAAAATGAGAGGCTAAGTCATACCTGCCTGACTTAGTGCATGGCAGAGCGGGTCTGGAACTGAGCCTGACTCCTGAGCTACAGTCTGCTGTGGTACCTCCCACAGATGTGCCTTCTCTGTTCACCTGCAGTGGCAGCTCAAGGATAGGAACTGGGCTTTGCAGTCTCGGTGTTGCCTGCACAGACCACGGTTGCCCAGTAGTGTTCACATCTAGCCCGCCTCAGCAGCCACACAGTCACTCAGGGCATCAGGTGGTGTTGGCTTCTTAAGACCCACTACAGTAAGTTCTTTCCCCCTGACTAGTGTCGTGTGGTGTGAAACAGCAGTCCCCAAACTTTTTGACACCAGGGACTGGTGCTCCTATGAGAATCTAATGCCTGATGATCTGAGGTGGAGCTGAGGCAGTGATGCTAGTGCTGGGGAGTGGCTGCAAATACAGATGAAGCTTCACTCGCTTGCCTGCCGCTCACCGCCTGCTGTGCGGCCTAGTTCTTAACAGGCCATGGACCGGTATTGGTCTGTGGCCCACGGGTTGGGATGCTAGTTGGGATCAGCAGTCCTAAAGTCTTATCCTGGGCCTTTCACTAAACTGCTGGTTAGCAGACTTGTTCACTAACTATAGACAGTTGTATCAGAATTGGAGGCATTTTTTTCAAATAGTGTCCTGGGTGCCACTCCCAGGGGTTCTGATTTTGTATGTCTGAGGTAGGGTTTAGAGATTTGTATTTTAGCCACTGTGCTAGATTTTGGGATCGTGGTGCTTTATGACTTCAAGGGTCACTTCCGGCCCCCAATCCTGTGAACCTCGGCTTGGAAGGGTCTCTGGAGCCTTGTGCCTTTCCCCTGACCCAACCACAAAGAGGGTAAGTGACACAGAAAGTAACAGTAAAAAACATACTTTATTGTTAAAAAAAAAAAAACAAATGACCGATGAAACCATGCACCCCGTCATTCACGCTCACAGTCGCACGCACAGCCACAAACCACACACACAAACGCACTCTCACCCACACAGCTCCCTCTCGCTGTAAGCAGCAACCTTGTGGGTGAGAGTCTGTTGCTCTTCCTTTTGACTTTTGTCTCCAGAAACAACACATGAAAAGGCAATGGACCAGAGAGAGAGGGAGGGAATGGCAAGGCTACCAGAATTCTCTGGTCCCTGCCACTCCTGGCTACATATACTCTACACATGTGTACACATGTACTATACACAGGTGCACACATGTGCAGACATGTGCCCACACTGACCCTCCATGCTTAGGGTTGAGTCACTGCAGGTAACACTTATACTGACAGGCCTCTGAGATAGAGGGACAGGCAAGGACAAGGTGTCCAGTTGGGACACTCTGCTGTCCAGCTTCCTGCCTCCACCCTGCCCTGAATGGACATTCTGAGTTCCTTGTGTCTAGGGAAGAAAAATCCCTTTGGGGCAATTCATCCAGACAGCAAGGTTGAAAAGTGCCTAATGATTTTGAAAATGAAGAATTGTGATCTTCTTGCATTGTCCCAAAGTGCTTGAGAAGTTTGGGATGAGGAACAAAGAGTTCCATGAGGTCTGAATTCTTTAACAAAGGGGCTGCACAAACCCTGCTGGCCCTGACTGGTGGAAAGTCACTTGACTTAAAGAGGCAAAGCAAACTGCTTGTTTGGAATCTGGATTAGAGGAGTGTGACCTCCAGAAGACTAAGGGCAAATGGTGCTTCTTAGGTGCCCTTGTCACCTTCATTCATCATCGTATCCCCGATGCCTAGCATAGTGCCTGACACAGAGCAGGTGCTTCAATGGATGTATGAATGAAGCAGGGTGTACAGGTGCCTTTTGGCAACTGCTTACCTGCTGCTCAGCCCTCAACCCCTAGGACACCCTATGGCCCTTCAGGGTCAACGACCCTGGGACCTCACCTGTATAGCGGGTGTAATGGTAGCCTGTGAAGCATGAACCTGCCTCTGCCTCCAGAATGGAGCTGTGGGCAGGTGTAAGAATGTACCCAGACAGAGCTGACCCAGTAGTTCAGGCCCTGCCTCCTTGGGGACTGAGAGATGGCACATCAATGAGACAGACTCTCTCTTGCCCATACCAGGAGTCAGGATTCCTGGTTTTCCAGAGTGACTGCTCTGTGCATCCCCTCTCTGCTGGAGGCGTTGTGCTGTTTTTGGAGCTCTATCCTCAGCTTCCCTCTATCCTCAGGGACTAGCTGAGGGTCTGGAAGAGCACATTTCAAGGTATGGGAGCTTCCCTCCCACTCCCAGCCATGCTCTACTCCCTCCTTACAAGATAGGAGGAAGGGGCCAAGTTCTTGGCCTGCCACCTGCCTTCCTCTGAGGACAGCTAGAACATGACCTCCTCACAGCTCCCATAATCACTCTCCACCATGTCAGAGCCCTCATAGTTGGGGGGCACCTGGGGCTGGCCCTGGCCTGTGGGAAGCCCACCCCCCACGTCGCAGTCGGCATAAGAGGGCCCAGCTCGGCTGAGGCGCATCCTCACCCCCTTGTAGCCCCCCTCTGCCACACAGGGCCCTCCCCCTCCCTGCCGGAACTGTGAGTGGTAGTAGCTAATGGCTGTGTACTCATTGAGACAAGGAGCCAGCAGGCGCTCATGGGGACTGGGGGGTCGCAGGGGCATCAGATCTTCTAGGTTCTGGTTGCTGTAACGGGGTGGGAGGGGTGCCCGCTTGTTTTCCAGCTCCAGTGGGAAGGGGAAACCCTCATACGGGCCAGCGAGTTCAGGCATCACAGCTGGGGTCTGGTGGCGGTGAGGCGAGGGCGGCCGAGGGCCTGGGGTCACTTCAGAGTGAGGGTACTCCCAGTATTCCTTCCTGGAATGAGTAGGGGGCCAGACTGTGGCTCTGCCTGGGTACACTGAAAGAGAACAGCAAGATAGGGTGAGCTTTGAATTTCTCTGGTGAAGTTTCCAGCTGAACTGATATCTACTCTATATGACTTAGCATGTGGTAGAAAGAGTCCAAGGAGTGGGTGGGTATGTGGCCCATCTATGTGTGGGGTCTGTGGCAGCCTACGTTGATATCTAGAAATCCAGTGGGGCCAAGTTTAAGGCCTGAAGTTTAACCCAAAGCCAGCCCGTCTTGCAAACTGTGCCACTGAGAGAAGGGTCCATGAACGAGGGGAGAATATGGATGGCTCCATGCAGCCCACCCCCAGTGCTGGAGACAGTAGCTCCATCCTAAGTCTTATTGGTGGGTTTCGTCTCCTTAATTGAAGGAAACAGACACAGTTTGAGTAGGTGTGATGGCATATATCACAGAGGGAAATTACATGACATGTATCTTGGAAGACTGGAGACCAATGTCCTTGGTCCCAGTCGTGTCCCTGCTACTGAATAGTTGGGTGAGTTAGAACAAGTCATTATGCTTTTACGGGTCCCAACTACCCTACTGGCAAAAAGTTAGTGAAAATACCTGTTTTAATTATTGGTGAATAAACCAGAAAATATAAAGAGCTAAAAATGAGAGGCGGGTGGGGGGTGGAGGGGAATGTCTCTCCTCTCAGCCAGCCAGGTCTGGCCCAAGGTTGCTCTACCTCCAGGCTGGGCAACCGGAAGCTTAGACTACTGATTTTCTTTCCCTTCCCAAAAGAGCACAGATGTACAGAAGTCCCACCCACCTCCGTCTAGGTTATATAGGTTTCTGCCATGGACATTAAGCCTATGAGTGCCCTGGAATCTGGAGAAGTGGATCATGATGCAGTAGAATGTGCCACAGTCTCTGAGTCCAGAGACCTGACATCTATTCTAGTCCACCAGTGCACCATGACCTTGAACATATCCCTTGACATCCCATATCAAGGGATTAGACTGAATGGTGACCAAAATCCCTTATACCTCAGATAATGAAGTATGTAATTCTACCACCCCTTTCCATCAGTCCCCAAGGCTAAGCGCCTCTGGCTGTACTGACCCATTTCCTCTCCTGACCAGGTCCTCTTAATGATGGGCTCATTGTCAGAGCGGGAAGGGACTGCAGCTGGTGGGAGTCTGGGAGACACACTGCAAACCATTGGCTGCTTAGAGCTGGGTCCAAAAGTGATGAGTTCATTTGGAACTGAGGTCTTGCTGGGCTCCAGTTGGTTCAAGTTGTTGCAGGAGCCAGTGCCCAGGGAGTTGAGCTCAATGACAGGCATAGCTTGGGTGTCAACACCAATGCTTCTGGCCAAGAGGTCTGGGTCTTCCATGGCCACAGGCTTGTGAGACTTGCGATGGCGGCAGTAGAAGAGAAGCCCAACAGCGCAGACAATGGCGAATAGTAGGGCCACTATGGCGATCAGAATTTCCTGCTGTCCCCAGTCTCCTCTTTTGATCTCAGGGGTGACTAGGCACTGTCCTTCTGTGCAGCCCCTTGCCTCCTTTTCGCACCTGCAGAAACAGAGAAGTAGGCAGAGGGCAGAGTTCCTACATTGCCCTTTCCATGTGCCCCCTTACAAAGGTATATGGGATGGAGGCCCCTGTACTCCAGCCTGCCCTCTCCAATTTTCACCAGAAAAGAAAAATTATCAAACATATCAACTCCAGAACTTTCCATCCTCTACCAGTAATGTATGGGACTCAACTACACCCTCATTCATGACTATGTGGATCTGGGCTCTGAGCACATCAGTTATTTCTACCCATGAGATCTAGGCAGTGGATATACTCTGTACCAATACTCTGTACCAATTCATATACAGTGATAGAGGCAGCCAACATACCCAGCTGTCCTCTACAAGTAATGTCAGGGATCCAGATACAAGTCAGAAGTACCCAGAAATGGTGACCGAGCATCACCAGCAGGTCACAGGAACCCAGCATAGCCCTGCAAAGACTTTACATAGAGTAGGTTTCTCAGAGAGCACCTAGAACCCTATCACCTCTCAGGTGACCTTCAGCTTAGTGTTCCATGGTGTAAGGAAGGCTCTTAGGATACTTCTATGGTCAGCTTTATTCACTTTTGAAAGGATTTTGGGAAAGGCTCCCTCCATTCCACTAAAGTCTAAAATGTCTCCCAGTGCCTGAAATTTCACCACCAATAGTTTGTCCTTTTGGGTTTAATGTTGTCCTCCCCAAGTTCCTCTTTTAAAATGCAAACACTGTTTTAGCCAGGAAGTGTCCTCCCAGCACATCTACTGAATGGAGAGCATTGCATACTACAGAGCAGTTGATGCAGTGGGGCTGGAAATGCCAGTTGTGGAGAGAAAGGGCTTGGGTCATGAACACACAGGATAATCTTGGATAAGCTCTTCCCTTCTCTGGGCCTCAGTTTCCCCACCTGTAAAATGAGTGAGTGGACTATATTGTTGACTCTCTCATGCACACACTGACAGCAAGAGGCTCCCTTGAGAGCTTGTAAAAAAAAAAAAAAAGAATCCCAGGCCTCATTACTTGGAGATTCCCATTTTGTTGGTTTAGGAATCTATATATTTTTCAGCAGTCTCCCTTGTGATTTTTTAAAGGCTTGCAGGTTGGAGAGCCATAAAACCAGGTAATTGTCAAAGCTCCTTGATGTTTAGAGTTCAAGAGATGATTCGCCTCACCTTGCAACTCCCACCCACCGACAGACCAGCAGAATATGAGGCACAGGTAGCTTGCAATGGGGTTCAAGACTCACATCAGTGCCTGTACCAAGCGGTCATCATCCCCAGGTTGCTTTCTGGGTAGTCAGAGTGCAGAGTAAAAGAATAAGAACTTTAGCTATTTTCAGACTTTAGCCAGATCAGAACCACCTGAGGAGTTGGTTAGAAGCAGATTCCTAGGCCCCAGTCTGGGGAATCTGACTTGGTAGGTTCAGAATAGGGCTTGGGAAATCTGTTTTACTAAGAAGCACCTCCCTCTCCCAGAGTGTTCTGATACAAATGGTGGGAGGGAGAAGCCTTGACACATGGAAAAGGCTGAGAAGCCAGGTCCCAGAGCACTCAGCCCCTTGCCTCCCATTGGCCTCTTTGGGGGTCAGAGTGCAGAGAGGTCATTCCCTAATGGCGTTAAACCCAGGGTGAGGAGCAAATGTCAGTGGACTCTCCTGTGTTTACCTCTCTCCTGTGTAAGGGTGAGGGCATTTACAGGATGTTCCTTCAGGGGAGGAGATGCAAGTTCCACCTTCCAGGCAGGGTGTCAAAGTGCAGTTCTCCCTTCTTTGTTCACAGTGCTCCCCAGAGAACTGTAGGGGGCACTTGCAGACATAGCCTGGGGAAGAGAAGGGAGGAGAGAGCATATTAGCCTAGCAGTCAGGCAGTCCAGGCTGAGAGGCCCTCCAGGATGGAGGGAGACCTCAGAGTATTTGCAGATACACGTGTTCACATTTATTTACTGAGTGCCAATAAATCCTAGACTTATTCAGTGCTAGTCACTATTCCAAGAACCTTCATGGATGAGCTCATTTGATCCTCATGACCACTCTGAGGTCGGTTACTGTTATCATCCTCATCAATGGACAGATACAATTTCATGGCCCATGAGTAGATGAGGCACAGAGAATGTATGACATTTGCTCATAGTAATATAGCTAGTAAATGGCAAAGTTGGGATTCAAACCTAGACAGACATATAATATCAGTATATTAGTAATAATCATAAAAATTAGTTTTATTAATGAGAAGTGTTGGGGGAGGTTTCCTGGAGGAGGTGATATTTCAGTTGAGACTGGAAGGATGAGTAAAAATTAGCCAGGAAAAAAGATAGAAGGGCCAAGAGGAAGCATTTCAGGCAGAGAAGAATGTGTGCAAAGACTTGGAGGAGAGGGTGTGACAAGTCCCATGAACTAAGACGATGCCAGAGTTGGGGAGCCTGCTGAGAAGAGGGGAGTGGGAGATGCAGGGCTGGGGGATGCGAGGGACCAGGGCACTGGGACTCAGTCCAAAGAGCTGGTGGAAGCCACTGCAAGTTTCCAAGCAGCAAAGTGATGTACTCAGGTCTGCATTATATAAAGATCACTCTGGTGCCCCTCTGAGAAGGGGCAGGTGGAGGGTGAGAAGCAGGGGAAGGGAAGCTGCTGTTATAGCAGAAAAGGTTTGAGTGACAGGCGCTTGAGTCAGAGCGATGGCAGTGGGGACAGAGAGAAGTAATGGACTCCTTGGATATTTTGCAGGTGGAAATGACAGTGCTGTTAGCCAGACAAAAATTAGAAAATGGGATAATGACAACTGTTGACTGGGATGCAGGAACCTCATGCACTGCTGGTGGAAGTATAGACTGCTGTGGCCATGCTGCAGGGCAGTTTCACCCTATTTAGTCAAAATAATTATTTGCATACTCTGGGTATGTGAATTCCGTCCGTGTGTGTGTGTGTGTGTGTGCGCGCGCGCGCGCGTGCGCACGCGTGTGCAGTTCTCACACAGGTGCATATATAAGAAGACATGTATGAGGGTGCTCACTAAAGCTTTGTTGTTAGAGATGGGACTTTGAAGCCACTAGCATTTCCATTGCTGGGAGAGTGGAGAGGAATGATGTGCATGCAAGCACACCTTAGAGTATTGAGCCACAGTTAAAAACAATGAATTAGAATTGCTTGTGACAGCATAGACAGAGAAGTGTAAAGGATTATATATCACTTATAAAAATTAGAAGTCGAAGCATGTAAAAAACAGTAATATATGTTTTGCAAGAACTCATTTAAACACTTTAAATGTTAACCTATGGGTTTAGGGAAGAGGGATGGCAGCAGAACATAGATTAAAGAGGAATAAGAAAGAGAAACTTTTCACAGACCAATGATAATACTAAGATGTGTGATGAATGCAAACTTCTACACCAGAGGTCCCCATTTGTGCCCTTCCGCAATCCAAAAAAAAGTAGAAAGCAAGTTCTTATTGAAGGAGAATGAAAACTCCTGGCTTCCCCTAGTATAGACCTAGCTGATCCCAAACCATATTCACCCAGCAGTAAAGAGAAGAGAGGGACATTTGGAATCAGGAGGCAGAGTGCTTCGCTGAGATCTGGACCCTGAACACATCTCTCTCACTTAACGGCCATGTGACCTTGAGCAAGTTCCTTTACCTCTCTGGGCTTCCCTTACATAGCCTGGCAGTTTCCTGAGCTGTAAAATGGAGCCATTAATAGCTCTCTTTCCTCCTTCCCTCCCTCATGGGGCTGTGCTGATAGAATGTGCTTTGTAAACTCTATAGTGATATATGGTTGCTAGTCCAACGTGTCAAAGTCCTCCAAAGAGCCTCCTGGGATAAACCTTGGTGTCACCCCCCAGCCTTTACCTTTCCCATGGGCCTGTGAGCATTTCCCACCATTGAGACATGGGTTCTGGCTGCAGTCATCGCTGTGGAAACAACACTGGGTGAGGGCCTGCCTCTCTAGCAAGCCTGTCATCTTCTTGCCCTGGGCTAGCAGCTCCAGTGCCTCTCCGTTGATCATGACTGCATCCAGGCAGCCTTCAAAGCCCTGGGAGACATTCGGGAGAGAATGCAGGAGGACAAGGCCACCCAAAAAGAGGTCTCTTTTAGGCCTCAGACCCCGGCAGTTCTCTGGGAGCACAAGGGAGTCGTTGCCTGTGCTGTCAACCAACAGGTGCATGGAAGTGTCTGTCTCCTTCACTAGAATGGAGTGCCACTCTTGGTCATTCACGTGGAGCCAGGAGGAAAGAGTTCCATAGAAACCACCTGGGCAACGGTATTCCAGTTGGAGCACTCCATCGACCAGCTGCAAAGAAAACCCACATGACCATCAGCAAAGCCAAGAAGCCCTTATAAAAAGCTCTGCTAATACGCTGCCAGCGCAAAGAATATTAGTCATATTTTCATGGGTGGGAGTTGTAATGTTTGGTGATTTTCAAGGCTGTTTTAGACATTGTGTTTGTAGAGCATAAAAGCCTTCAAAGTACTTTTCTGTCTGTGGTCTTATTTGGCTCTCTCCATACTCCATGGGATGACATCTCCATTTTACAGATGATGAAACAGACCCAGAGATGCTTTGCTGTCTTTTGGATTCTTCTTCACAGGACTCTCCAATGTTCTACATTCCTGAACATTGGCCTTCAAGCATACCAAAAACCTCCCTCTCTCATTCCCTTATTCAACAGTTCAGCAGATGAAGGCAAAAGTAGATATGAAAAACTGGCCATCTGCTATTAAGCCAGACGTAAGAAAAATTTACAAAAATGTAAAACAATGCCTCTCTTGATTTTGGAAAACGTGATTATTTTTCATAAAAATGTGTTATTTATGTTAACATGTAATGGTTTCTTCGTATTTTTTAATGAATTAAAAATAAAGATTTTAACATTTTTCAGTTTTCTTTTCTAGTACTGAAAATATCATTAGCTAGAACCCATAAAAATAAAACTTCCTTGGGATCTTCAGTCATTTTTAAGAGAGTAAAAAGTCCTAAAGTCAAAAAGTCTGAGAACCACTGAGTTAAAACATTTTAGTTCACTTCACCCCAAGAAATAGGACTACTTGTGGTCAAATATTTTTTTGGTGACTCTGGGTTGGGTAGAGCTTTCTCTGGGTGAAATTTGAAGATCCAACCCAGTATTTTTTAGAAGTTAGCCTTTTGTACACCACCTTTCTGATTTTTGCCTTGGTTCAATACTACCTATACTGTTATTTACTTTAAAAGGAAATTTACTATTATATGGTAAGTAAAAATAAAGTATAATTTGCCATTAAGAAAAGAGAATGACAAGAATCAGTACAACTCCAGTCATTGTCTTTAAATCACTCCTTTGACTTACCCAGGACCACAAATTCATTGATCCCACCATCTTTTCACTGTCCCTCACCTCCTCAGCAATGTCCTCACTCCTCTCCTTATCCAGCTTTATTTTCATAGCCAAATTTCTATCCCTCTCTTACTTGGTAGAACTTACTTGGAAAACCCACAAATCTGGTAAAACCCAACTCTCTCCCTGCTCTGTATGAACATGATGGAGCTGAACATGGCTGTAGAGAAACACACAGCCTCGCATATTGTCCTCTCTTTAATTCCATGTGCATGAGTCTCAAATGAGCCCTTTATGCTGCTCAACAATTGTACTATCTTCCTCAGTCCGTTCACTCTCCCAGATAACTATTTTTACAATTTCTCTTCAGACCCCTATTGCCTCCCTCTCCTTCCTTAATCTCAGCAATCAGATGGGAACTTGCAAGCACATTCACAGTCATCTTGGTGAAAGGCAATCTCTCCACTCAGGTACTACTAAGACCCACACCCCTTACTTCCTCAAGGACAAGGTTCCACTGACTCTCCTTTCTCTTTCCTACATCTTTGTTCATTCTCTGCTGGATCATCCTAACAATTGTCATACAAACATTATTGTTCTAATCTTTTTTTAAGTTGACTTGAACCCACTTTTCTTACCAAATATCACTTTATTTCTTTGTTCCCCTTTGCAGGAAAATTCCACCCCTGCCCATCACAACACTGACACCACTGGTGTCAGGGTATTCAGTTACCTCTCTGTTGCCAAATCCAATGATTAATATCACTTCTCATCTTATTTGACCTCTCGGCAGCATATCACCCAGTTGATCACTTACTCCTTCCATCTTGAGGCATGTTCTTCATTTGCCTTTCCAAATACAGTTCTCTCTTAGCTCTCCTTCACCATCATTGATTATTCCTTTTCAGTTGGATCCTCCTCTTTCCCTGACATCTCAGTGTTAGGGTGTCTCAAGGAGGAATGCATGGTCTACTGTCTTTTAAATCTACACTCCTTGGTGTTCTTCATCTCTAGCCTAGACCTTTTGTACAAACACTAGACTTGTTTGTCCAGCTCCACTTGGAGAACTAATGGGTATTTCAAATTTACATGTCCAAAACTGAACTTCTAGTCTTCCTTCCAAACCTGCTCTATCCATATCATTCTCCAGGTCTGTTGGTGGCAACTCCATCTTTTCTAGTTGCTCAGGCTGAAATCTTACTCCTTGCTTTCTCTCCCAGCCCTCATTCAGTTCATCAGGAAATTTCATTGGCTTTACCATCAAAATCTATCCAGAATCTGACCTCTTCTTCCAAGTTCCACTGTCATTACCCTTATCTAAACCACTGATATCGCTCACTTGAATTACTGCTTTTTGGCTGGGTCTCTCTACTTCTATCTTTGTTCCTCTAAGGTCTGTTCTTAACACAGTAGCCATGAGAACCCTTTTGCATATATTAACTCTTTACTCCAAACCTTTGAATGTCATCTATATTGTTCAGAATTAAAGCCAAAGTCCTTAAATGGCGTATGAGACCTTTATTAGATGGATATATGTCTTAGTCCCATTATATCTCTGACCTCAACTCTTACTACTACTGTCTTCCTTGCTCACTTCACTCATGCCATATAGATCTCTGGGCTATTCCTTAAACATGCTAAGCGATCTTCTACCAATTAGTATCCCTCTACCTAGAATGCTATTCCTTTAGATATCTGCACAGCTAACTCCCTCATCCTTTCAGATTATTGTTCAATTATCACCTCAGTAAAACATTCCCTGATTACCTTATTTAAAATTCCAACTCCCCACACTCTTGATTCCCCTTAACCTTTTTTATTTTCTTTTAACCCAAAGCACTTATCATGTTTGGACAAACTATAACTTTCTGATTTAGTATGTTTATTGTCAGTCTACCCCTGTAGCATGAAAGCTCACAGAGGGATTTTTGTCTTATTCACTTATGAAACTCAAGCATCCAGAACAGTGCCTGTCACATAATAAAAATTTGTTGAATGAATTAAATTCTAACTAGCTGCCGAAGTCTTTTTCTTTTTGTTAAAGTGGGAGATTGGCATGTGCGCTAGAGGTGTTAAAATCAGGAAGGTGAACTCAGACTTCCTAGAAGGCATAATCAAGACTGGAGGACCATTAGAAAGGAAATTCATTTTTCTTCTATGCAATTCCATGTAGCTTAATGCAGAGTTTATCACCTTGAGCACTCCTATGGTAGCCTGCTTCTCCTTCTTTGGAAGCAAAAGTAATAAAAGCACCAGGGGTAGGTGGCTTTACCCATTTCTTTCTATCTTTAGAGATTCTCTCTTATCCCACAGAATAGCCTAACCTCTGTTGTCATACTTGGACATATGTCTTTAGGTAGAATGGCTTTGGCCATCATGACTGGACAGTCTTGTGTCCTGACCTGGTAGTCACACCGAGCATCCCTGAAAACCATGCAAAGATCTTTTTGTACAAATTGGCCTTCCTGGCCATGCTTACACTGCCCGCACCTCCCTAGCCTGGTACACTCTCACATGAAATCTCTCAGGTGGGCAGTGCCTTACCTTCAGGGAGATACACACTGTCCCATTGCTGAACAGGAGAATAGCCTGTGATTGGAATGTTTTCAGACGGAAATGGATGTGCCATTTCTGAGCCTCTGGGAGACTGTACCGCCCAAAGCTCTGACCGCTGAACCTTGTGGCAGTACCTGTGAAAGCAACCAGAAATGTCACCTCCATGTGAAGTGGTCCCCACAGAGCCCTCGAACTGACTGTCTCATTGTCAACCCTTGGGTGGCAAGCAGAGTCATTGCTCATTTTATAGATGAAGAAATGAGGCAGGGGGGTTACTCGTCTAGGGTCATACAGCTAGACAGGCTATCACCCTGCACACCTTCGTTTGGCCCCAGGGACCCTTGTCTTGAGTCCCAGCCAGGGTCAGGAAATATGAGCTCAAACCATTAAAATAGCAGAATTCAAGCCAGAAATGTAACCAATCAAATGTGTCGAAATCAAAATTTCTATCCTACATAGTTTCCATGTTATTTCTGACATAACTTGGGGAAGAAGGAGGTAGAACTGGAGAGGATTTTGCATATATGTGAGATTTCAGGAACACTACAAGTTTTTTTTGCCTCAATATAGCTCCTTTATTGTTAGGAATGTAATCACTTGGGTAAGCACTGCTGAGAGGCCAAGCGACAGTCCATGATAAAAAGAAGGGGCAGTGATAGGTCATGTGGCCAAAACTTCGGTAGAACCCTGCCCTCTAACCCCCGCAGAGCTGCTAATGTGCAGATGCATAAGGAGGTGGAGACTTATTTGAACATGGGACCCTCTTATGTGGACCACCTATTCATAGTAGTGGAAATAGCGTTCCACTTTGGGAAATGCTGTGTTATGTTAAGCATTGCCCTCCCCAGATTTTTAAATTTTCACCCTCTCCAGAAGTGAGTTCAGCTGTTAAATTTCTGCGAATAAGCTTATAGTTTCCAGGAGAAAGGATCAGCAGTACAAGCCCCAGAGACCTAGGGGAGAGGAATTGTTAAAGAGAGGGAACGAGGCCAAAAGGAAGAGAAAAACGAACCAGAAAGCCTGAGGCAGTTGGGATTCTAAAATCCTAACCTAAGAGGCTGTCATGCCACAGGTCTAATACTTTCTGATGCTGGCAATTCCATTGTAGTAGCTCGTTATTGGATGGGATATTGAAGGTAATCTAGATCGGAATTCCCAAACCTAGCTGAATATCAAGACCATCTGGAGAATCTTAAAATACAAAATGTGAGGCTCTACGCGTCAGCTAGTATGATTCAGTAATTCTGCTGGCACATGGGATCTGTATTTTCAAGCTCTCCTCATGATGGCCGTAGTGACTGAAAGAGAGCCCAAGGGAGGTTTCTCAGGTGCTAGTCATGTCCTGATTCTTGATCTAGGTTCTGGTTACACCAGAGTTTTTGGTTTGTGAAAACCTGAGCTGTATACTTATGACAGATGGATATCTCTGTGTGTCATTTCACTAAAATGTTTTTTTTTTTTTTTGAAAAACAAAACCAAACTTTTTTCAAAGTGATTCTGGTGATTGGTGAGCCAGCCAGTCCATCTAGTGTTTCTCCAAGTGCAGCCCTCAGACCACCTGCTTCAGAATTGCCTGAGGCACTGGTTAAAAATGCCAACTCCAGGTCTCAGCCATGGCAGGTGACACTCAGGAGTAGATCTTCTTAAGAACACATTCTCCATGTGATTTTGCACAATCTTGAATTTTAGAAACTGCTACCCAATGCCAGGTGGTCGAGAGAGAACCTTCAGCTATCACAGCTGTGCCTGCAGCTGACTCCAGGACAAGAGACACGAGAAGAGAACCGCCCCCCCCCGCCAACAAGAGTAGCTCACTCAGCCTAAATCCTGGGTCTGTCCTGCTGCCTCTAGCCCCTCAGAAAGTCCACGAACCTGAGAATCTTCCTAATACGAACTGGTAGACCCTTAAAGGGTAGGCCATGCCAGACAGAGGGCGATGGTGAGCTGAGGGTGAGGCCATTCTCTTTTTGCCCACGTTCATGAGCTGGTCCAGGGCACTGTTCTTAATGCCAGGGGTGCTGGGGTGAATCCTATCAGAAAACTGAGCTCCTGAAGAGCTTGGTGAAGTCTTTAGAGTGGGGTGCACAGGTATTTGAATAATCAGCCCTTCACTGGAGTCTGTACAGTTTTAGGCACAATACATTATAACCCGAAACCTCAGTTTCAACTATAGATGGAGCTATGACCCTGCTTCGTAGAGTTGTGGTGACAATGAGTTTAGGTAACATATACACAGAGCCTGGCACATAGCAGAGTCCTTATAGCAGCAACTGCTACCATGTAAATGACAGCCACCAATGATGGGGTGCTTAGGACAGCCATGGGTTAAGTGCTTTCATATCCATTAAGTGATTTACTCCCCAAACCAACTCAAGGAAGCAGATAATAATATTTTCATTATTTTATGGGTGAGAAACTAAAGTCCAGAGGATTTTAATAACCCACCCAAGGTTACATAGCTTGTAAGTGGTAGAGCTGGGGTTTAAACCTGAGCTATCTAGTCTAAACCTTAAAGTTACAACCATCAGGTTATAGTGAAAATAATGGTAGTGTTAATACTACTTGTTTATTGACCACTTTCTATATCAGGCACTTTCCTAAGCAAGCACTTGATATTTAATACTCATTTAATCCCTACAATAGTCCAAAGGCACAGAGAGGTTAAATAATTTTCCTAAGGTCATGTGACTAGCAAGTGGTAGAGCTGAGATTTGAACCCAGGCAGCTCTTAGCCATTATGCTAAACTGCCTCTTGTATTCTTCCCATTATTTTCAAAATTCCAAAAAGTAGCAGGAATAGAGTGCTATCCTATGATTAGATTTTCCAAGGCCACACCTGCCCCGTGGTGGTCCCTGGCCATTAGCCCTGTTAAAACGTCCCTTGACTACCCCATAGAGCCTCCCTGGAGCTCCATCCCCGCAGTCTGGCTGGCCACACCTTCAATGCTGGTTGTCCTAGGGAAGGCCCATTGCTCACCATTGCAGGAGCAGTTCCTCTCCAGGCGGTGCCGCGGTGTTAGGATACTGAGCCTGGCTGTGCTGTACGTGGGCCCGACACTGGGGCCCAGGTGTACTGTCTCTTGGCAGATTTGACCCTGGCAGCTTGGCCCCTGGCAAGGCACCACAGGCATGGCTGACCTCATCTGAATTCCCACTGAGTGCTCCATCTCCTTGGCTGAGCGAGTGATGATGGTTGCCAGCTCCTGCAGCTTGTGGAAGGTCCCAGAATGCCCCTCAAAGACCAGGAGCACGTCCACCCCAGCCGTGGCCTCTGCAGGCTGAATGCTGGCCAGGTGGATGTTGGCTCGTTTGATGTCCAGCTTGTTGCTGAGGAACCTCTGCAAGTTCCTCCAGTGGTCACTCACCAGCTCCTCTGGGGTGAGCTGGTGGAAGCCCATCCACATGCTCTGCTGCAGAGCCTCCTGCCCCACATGCCACACATGGACGTGGACCCCAGCAGTGGTTGTGAAGGTCCCATCGCTGACTGTGACGTTGAACATGTAGCGGCCATGAGGCAGGCCCTGGACAGCGATAATCTTGCCATCGGAAGCACCCACTGAGAAGTGCCTGCCCAGCGTCTCCTCTCCTGCCAGGCTGTAGGTCAGCGAGTCCTGCGGGTCTCGGTCCGTAGCGTGGATTTTGCCCACCATGCCACCCTGGAACTCCTCCTCCCTGATGGTGATGAAGATCTCCAGTGGGAGGGCGGACGGTGGGTAGTGGCTCTGCTCCGTGACGTGGACTCTGACCGACGTGGAAGATGAGAGGGGAGGGATGCCGCTGTCTGACACCTATGGGCACGATAAGCACTGCATTACCATGGGAATGAGCTGTCTGTGGCCCAGATGAGGCTGGGTCTCCTTGGGGAGCCACAGCTCACTGCTTGAGGGCAGGCTCAACATGTTGCCACATTTGAAAGAGAAAATAGTAACTCCAAAAGCACTCAAGGTTTTGAGGAGGGTGGTACATTTCATACCACATGGTAAAATTTAACTCCATTTCCTCATTTCACATCTCTGAGCCTTTCCCTAAATCCTTCCAGCCACACAATTGGGCCTCCTTCCTCTGGAACTTCTCTCATTCTCTCTTTTCTTAAGTGAGTCATCGAATGTCTCTTATCAATTCCAGTATGTGTCCTACATGATACCTGTCAATCTTTGGGACTTCCTTTTACCCTGTGATTGGGCTCAGGGTGGGGGTGGGAATGTCTTCTTCAGCTCAGCCAACAAATATTTATTGAGCGCCTTCTACAGCCAGGTCTTCTACTATGATCAGAAGAAAAGAGACAATATGTATGTTGCTAAATAAAGCAGAGAATATCAAACTTGGATAAAGTGCTATGGAGGAAATAACAGGAATGACGTGACAGAGAGATCTGAAGAGTGACAGACCTAATTTAGATCAGGTGGGAAGTGGAGTCTCTCAGGAGATAACACATGAGCTGAGTCCTGAGGGATGAGAAGAGGTGAGGACAAGAGGTCACTAACAAGGAACAGCCTTTGGGTGGCAAAGAATGTGGTGTGCTCAACAAAACAGGAAGGGGACAGAGTAAAGGACCAGAGATGAGGAAGAGGAAAGCAAGAACCCCATCACTGATGGGCTGAGGAGCAGAAGGTTGCATTTTATGTCAGAGCCACAAAAAGCCATTGAAGGTTTTGAGCAAAGCAGTGGCATGACCTCATTTAAGCAGGGAGAAGAATATAATTAAAAAATTTGTTTTTCTTTCACATTTTACCAAGCTGTCCCTACAACTTTCTGCTCAGACTTAGCAAAGACAAAGCTTTGCTTCTTCTCCTCAGTGACATTGTCGCTTCCTCAGCTGTCAACAAAAGTCTCCACAATTTGCCTGACAGTAATATCTTGTTCACGTGTATCCCAACGCTTTGGGTGGGTGAGCAAGTTGTAAAATTACACCTACTACTGGGAACTGTGCCTAACACTAGTGAAATATCAATAGCAACAACAATAATTAATACTACTACTAAGTATAATATATAACTAACATTACTGAGTACTAACTGTGTATTTTAAATGCATGATCATAGTGTGTCCTTCTTATGAGATAGGTACCATGAAGTCCCTCATTTTACAAAAGATATAACTGAGGCTCAAAGTGGTCATGTAACTTGCCCAAGGTCATTCAGCAGAATCTGAACTCCTACCTGTGTCCAGAGCCTGTTTCTTTGCTGGCTTATACTACCTCCTAGTGAACAGAAATGGAAATGCAGGATAAATGAAAGAAATGGTAGCGATGCCAATAGTTACTGATTGTCTGGGCCAAGATACAGAGACAGGAAGCTGTTTTCTCTCATCTCTCCCTCGGCAATCACATCCATGCCCTTGGCTTTGAGGACCCTCTACATTAACCCACACCTGTCCCCCAATGTGCAAACTCTCACTCCCAACTACCTAGTACACACCTCCACTTAAATGTCTCATGAACACCTGAAAGGTAACATGTGCAAAACAGAACCTTTGTTTTACCCCATAGACCTGTTCTTCTCCCACCCCCACAGACTTTCCAGTCTAATAAATGGCTCAACCACCCAGTCTTCACTGCAGCCAGGAACCTGGGAATCATCCTTGATTCTCTTTTCTCTCTCTTACCATATCCAACCTATCACCAACTCGTGTTTATTTCCATGTAAAACTTGTACCAAATCTATTCACTTCTTGCATCATTACTATCACCTGAAGGTCTCAGCACAACTATCCTTAGTTTAGATGAATTCTCATTGTTATCCTTCAAGTCCTCTTGCCCCATTCATTCACACTCTCTAGAGCTTCAAAAAGGAGCCCCCTGAAACACAAGAAGGGTCATGTCCCTTCAACCACTTCTCATTGTACTTGGATTAGAATCTAAAAGTATTACCAGTCTTATAATTAGGATGACTATACTTAGTTTCCCAAGGACAGTCTTGATTTTCATCTGTGTGGATCAGTTATCACCAATTAACTATTTTTAGTTCCTCTCTCACTCTCAAGAGCATCACAGTTTGGACCTCAAATAAGATGGTCGCCCAAGCTATGAGGCCTCCATGATCTGCCCGGCCCATCTCGTCAGCGTTATTTCTACCATTGCTCACTATGCTCTGACCACTCTGAGCCACACTGGCCACATCTCAAGTCACTTCGAGCTCTTTCCCAACTCTGGACTTTGGCTCATCTTGTTCTTCCTGCCTGTGACACTCTCCTACCCATTTTTCTCATGGCTGGCTCCTCAGATCTCAGCTCAAAATACCCCCTCTTCATGAGGACTGCTGCCTCTGAATATGTATCTCTCCTCTCTTTATCTGTTTATTGTTTATCTCCATAATTAGAATCAAAAACCCATGAGGACAGGAACCATCCCCTTCTATCCCTCTGCTATATTACTAGAAGCTAGCATAGGGCTTAGCTTATGACAGGTGCTCAACAATTTGTTGAAAAGCTGAATGAATGACTGTCTGGCTGGCTGAATAGATAAATACATTATCCTGAGCCCAGAGAAGTTCACAGAATAGCAGGGTTCACTAGACTTGAGATTTAGGAAAAGGATTTGGGGGAATGAAAGGAGAAATGTTTGACCACCATCTTGGCCACTTTCATTGGGCAATTCTTATACAACCTGTAACAGTACCACTGTAATCCCCTACACACACACACACACACACGTGCGCGCGCGCGCGCGCGCGCACATATACACACATGTTCTCTCATTGACCCCACACCAATTCTCTAGGGTAGGTCTTTAACATGGAGCTATTCTGACCAGCTTGAGGAGTTAGAGCCAGGGCGAAGAATTAAAAGCAGGGCGGGAATGAAGAGCTTGGGTTCTGGGGTCAAAGTGCTTGGGTATGAAGCAACCCACCTCTGCCAGTCCTTTAACCCCAATGTGCCTCAGTTATCACATCTGTAAAGTGAGAGTGTTAACTGTACCTGCCCTAAAGCATGTTCTGAGGATTTAATGCAGTGATGCATGTTTATCACTTAGCCCAGTGCCTGGCACATAGTAAGAGCTCTAATAATAGATGCACTAATAGTGCTTTTGCCCACACATTTACTGTCCCCATGGTCACCACCAGTAGTCCAACACAGTTCTCACCTCAATCTGAAGTTGATACCATTCCTGGACTCTCTTGCTCAGGCCCACAGTGGTCACCAGCCAACCATCTGGGGTCACACGGAAGGCAGAGCCATCGTTCCCCTTGGTGATTTGAAATGAGTAAGGAGGGCCATTCTCTGGGGAGTCTGGGTCATTCAGGATCAGCTGCAGGACTTTGCTGCCAATGGGGGAGTTCTCCTGAGACCAAGAGTGACAGGAAATCAAAGAGCAAAATGAGTCCCCGTTCTTCCTATTACATCTTTTTGGACCCCCTTCTCTGGGATGAGTTCTTAGCACTCTGGCTGCTCCCAGGCCGTGCCTTCACCTTGAGCTGTCATTCATTCATTCTGTCTGCCTGTGAGTTAGTTGTTGACTTTGTCAGTCTAGTTGAGTACAAGGTCACAGCCCACTGTTCAGGTGGACTAATACCAGTGGTGAGCACCCTCCACTAGGAAGGAAATGAAAGAAGGGTGGGTTCATGATGCCTTTGGAAGCTCAAGCATACCTGGATGGAGGTGCTGTAGTTGAGCTGGAAGAATCTCGGTGGGTTATCATTGACGTCAACCACTTGGATAGCGATGTCTATGTCCTCATGGAGTGGGGGCCGCCCACTATCTGTGGCTCGGAGCCTCAGAGAATAGCTAGAAGTCTATAGCAAGATGCCCAGTGGAGAGTTAGCAACAAGATTCCTCAATTGTGTACCCTAGCTCATCACTAATGTTTTCAGAAAAATAAGATGGAGATACTCCCCTATGCCCACCCCCATTTGCCCAACCATAGCATTTTAGGGCCCAGGTTCTGGAGTTAAGCAGAAATAGGTTTGATTTCCAGTTCAGCCATTTACTAACTGTGAGACCATGGGAAAGTGACTTAACTTTTGTGAGAGTGATATCAGGACCTATCTCCTAGGATTATTTTAAGGACCAAATGGCACAATTTATGTTAAGGACTTAGCAAAGCACTTAGCAAGTTCTGGCATAGAGCAATGCTCAGTAAATAACTTGTTGTAATGATCTAATGATCCCTAGTCAGCAGTGAGAAGCTGGCCTGAGCTCTTTTAGAGAAGGTTAAGGATTATTCACCCTCTCTCTTGCCTTTGGCCTCATAGGACACAGAGGTCCCACAGAGAAGACAAGTAGGAGACACTAAGAGCAGGTCTGGAAGTGTCAGCATGGGGTGTTGACCTCGATTTACCCTCTGGGCCTGCAGTGGGGCTCTATTCTGCTCTGATGAGCTCATATTGGGCTCCACTTACATGACTTACCTGTTCCCAATCCAGGGCCTTGGCCACCTGTAGCTCTCCCTTCTTGGGGTGGATGTCAAAGTGCCCAAGCTGGTTCCCTCCTACCAGACTGTAGGTGATGGCACTATTTAGGGGTCCATCTTCATCAGTAGCTGACACCTGCAGTAGAAGTGGGTGATGATTGTGAATGAAGGAGCAAGACGGACCAGAAAGGAATCTTGGCCCCTGAGAGTGTAGAGGGCACAGATATGTCCCTGCCACAATGACTGTGGAGTCATTCTTGCCAAAGGAATCTCCTAATTCACATCCTAGTATGGATTTCAGTATGTCACGGTTCATTCATTTATCCATTCATTAATTCATTTACTCATTGACTCATACCGACAGGGTGCTAGGTCCTATGCTGGAAGGTGAGGAATGTGGCAAAATGAATATGCCACAGGAAACTTAGTGTCTAATTTTATGGATAATTCTAATCTGGGGGCAAAGTATGATCAGCTTTATGAGAGCATAAGAAATGCAGTGATAAATTCCAGCTGAGGAGATTAAAAAGGATTCATGAAGCCTTGAAAGATAAGGAGGACTTCTGGGAGTGGAGCCCCTGTTCCAGGCAAAGAAAACAATATGAGCTCAGAAGTGTGAAAGTACAGAGGAGGTCTGGGGAAAGGCACATCTTCTTTTGTGGTTGGAGATTTGGGAGCATGTAGGGAGTGGAAAGGGATAAGACTGGAAGGCAGAGTGAAGATGGGCATACAGAGTTTCCCTCTGTGCAATTGGGAGCAATTACATGTTTAAATGCAAAGAGGTGTTATGTGGTGTCTCCTCCTTCCCTCCTGTCCCACACTGACACTCCATGTCATGCATTGTGACCAGGCTCTTCCCAGGCTTTGGAGCCTCTGCAGTCTTCTGGGGCCTCTCGCATGCTCCATTCTATCAGTACTTGATCTAGATCTTATCAAACATGTCCCTGATACATTTTGTCAAGAGAGATAGTTTGGTCAAGTAGCTACAAGTCAGAGTCAAGTCTATACTGTATTTATTGATAAACTAATCAGCGCTCATAGATGACTGGGTGTAGAGGAGATAAGACTCCACCCCAGACTCCATGCCCCCCAAAGGACAAAATTGCAGATCCTTACCGTGAGCACAACATCACCCACGATGGCATTCTCCAAGACCCTCACACTGTACAGATCCTTGGGGAATCTGGGATGGTGTTCGTTGATGTCAGTGATGTTGACCACAATTGTGGTCATGTCACTGAGGGAGGAAGAGCCTTTCCGGCTGCACTCAATGGACAGGAAGTATTTGGGGCTTGTCTCAAAGTCCAGGCTCCTGTTGACGTACAATATCCCTAAAGAAACAAGAAGTAATGGGAGCATTGAGGCAGTTGGGACCACAAAGGCAGAGGGCTGAGGGGTGTTGAGACAAAATCCAGGAGAGACAGCTCAATAGGGTTGGGAGAGACAGATCTCCATTATCTCCTCCATCATCTTCTCTTTCATCTCCCTCTTTATTTACCCTTACCCATTACCTTCCTCTCCCCCTCCATCTCCTTTCATTTCCCTAATTATTCTCAACGGCAGTATTTTCCTCATTTATTTCTGTAATATTTTATTAAAATCTCATTTAATTCTGTAATATTAAATCTATCTCATGTAGATCTATAATAACTATATGGAGCAGGAAACAATGATCCCCATTTTGTAGGTGAGTCATCTGATGTTCCCAATAGCTAAGTGACCTGCCCAAGTTCATTCAGCCAGTGAAAGACAGATGTTAGATTATAAAGTCTTATAATACTCAAAGTTGTTCAACAAATTGTTAGAACATAGATTTATTATCCTTAAAACTGGAAAAGAAAATACCAAAAGTTTTTCCTGCCATTCCTGGATAACCAATTAGTTAATGGTAGGAAACTCTTCTTTATAAAAGAATTCCACAATGGAATATTACTCAGCCATAAGAAGAGATGAAATACTGCCATTTGCAACAACATGGATGAACCTTGAAATAATCATACTAAGCAAAATAAGCAAGATAGAAAAGTTGAAAATCACGTGATATCACTTATATGTGGGATATAAACCTAAAAGCAACAAATGAACAGGACAAACCGAGACTCATGAACATGGACAATGGACTAGTGGTTACCAGAAGGTGAGGGCAGGGGGAAGGAAAAATAAATAAATAAAATTGACTACTATTAAAAAAATAAATTTTAAAAAGTCCTAAAAAAAAAGAATTCCAGTTAGTAAATGAATGAAGAATGATAGGATTAGAAAATCACCGTTTTGCAGCTCCAAATGAATAATATATCTATAAAATAATCACCAAAGCCTGCTAAAACCATTAGAAGAACTAATGAAGAATTTCATACTGGATAAATCAGGCTGACAACTCTGAGCCCACCAACAATCTTAACCTCAGAAAAACCAGTCAGCCTCCCGACATATTGCAAAGAAGAGCCCAGCGTTGTCTACAAAGCATTTTTGGTAAAAATTGAGCTTGAATTTGAAGGTTTTTGATCCAAATGTCATTTATAGGACTTATGGGGCTAGAGGGATATGTTACATGACACCATAAAGATGCAGCTAGCCAATCCAAAATATAAAAAATTCTTCCTGACACATGACCCAAGTTTTTCATTAAATAAATGGCAGGGGGGAATAAACATTAGAGATTAAAAGAGACTTAAGATGTTTCATATAAACCAAATGCAATATGTGAACATTTGGGGGATGTTCATTTATAAAATAATCTGAAAAATTACCTAGCTAAGTATTAGACAATATTAAGGGATTATTATTAGGTGTGATAATGGTATTGTAGTTATGTTTGCAAAAGGATTCCTTATCATTTAGAAATACACACTGAAGTATTTATAAAGAAAATGATATGATGTCTGGGATTTGCTTTAAAATAACTCAGCAATGGGGTGATATGAGACGTGACAGGTAAAGATGAAACCGCTCTGGTCTGTGTTGATAATTCCTGATGCTAGGTGATAGGAACAAGTAGTTTCTATTGTTCTATTTTTTAATATGTTTAAAGTCTCCATAATACAAACTTAAAAAAAAATATTCCTCAACCGTAAGGTGGCTACTTTAGAAGGTAGAGAGCATGGGGATGTGGGGATGAGTCCGCATGGGGCATGGCTTGACCTGGGGAGCTTCTGGGACCTTTCCACAGGTTCTGTGAGTCTGACTAGACTCTTCTGTTGCTAGGAGGAAAGATGAGAGATGGTTTCCTATCTCTCTCTCTCCATTCAAATAAGGGGAAATTCAGGGGTGCCAGGGTATTCGGTGGGGCACTAAGAGGGAAGCAGGCAGCCTGTCCTGGGCTGCTGAAGCCCCACATTCTAGTAAGTGTTTCTACCCCTGCAGCCAAGAAGAGTGGGTGGCCTCAGCTTCCTGGGGCTGGGGCTGAGCTGAGACTTGAAGCTGTAAACTGTGGCAGGAGAGTGGGTTGCCGAGGGTCCCGGGTGGGGGTCCAGGGGAACAAGGGTGATTCCACATACGCTGTCCCCAGGGTACAGAAGGGACCTGGTACTGGGAGAGATGCAGAGTGAAGAAAGGGCCAGAGGAGGATGGCCACTGGGGGCTTCATGGGGGCAAAAATGCAGTATGTGTGAGGAATCCAAAATTCCCGCAAGACCCCGCATGCGCATATGCCCAGGGGCTGCCTCAGGGCTGGCTCTCTCACCTGTGCGGGCATCCAGGCGGAACCTTCGCTGCTCATTCCCACTGACCATGCGGTAGCCGGTCTTCTCGGCACCCGGGCGAGTGAGGGTGGCCAGCTGCAGCACCTCTGTACCAAGCGGGGTGTCCTCGGGCACCTGCACGCTGTGCTCGGTGTTCAGGAACACAGGCAGGTAGTCTTCGAGGCCCACCACAGAGACCGTGACGGTGCCCAGCGTGGACAGCGGGGTCGGCGTGCCCAGGTCAGAGGCACGGACAGTGAGCAGCAGTGCTGCCTGTGGCCTGACCTGCAGTGGCTTCTCCAGCCGTATCACGCCTGTGGTGGCCTCTATGGAAAAGTGGCCTTCGGCAGAGTCAGTCAGAGAGTAAACCACCTGAGCATTGGCACCTGCGGGGAAGACCGAGGTCATTCGAAGGGTTAATGGTAAACTGGTGCAAGGTTAAGGGATGTGTCCTAGAAAGGAGGTGGGATTGAAAACAGGAAATTAAAGCCACTAGCGTTCCTCCAGCCCAGGAGGGAAGGTTGGGGCTGGAGCAGATAGTCGCCACCTCCCAGTCTTGGAAGGGCTGTCATGGGCCAAGGTCTAGGAGATCTGTGTGGCTGTGGAGGGCAGGACCTGGGCTGATGGTTGTCAGCTCCAAACAGATAGCAGTTGATAATGATCTGAGGTACCATGAAAGGAAGGGCTGCCTAGGAAGTAGGGAGCTTCCTGTCCCTAGTGGTGAACAAGCTCTGGCTTACTGAGCATTTACGGGGCCTTGTAGCCATTAGATGCATTTGCGGTGACTATCTGTCCTCTCTAGAACCCCTGCAACCCTCCAAAATCTTTCACCTCTTCGCTGACAAGCTAAAACTCACTTCCTCTAGGAAGTCTTAAATTTACTTTGCTGGTGTCAGAACAGGGTATTTTGATCTCACTTTTATCATCATCGTAATCATTGTCATATCCTACATTGATCTAGCTATTTTTTACCCTATCTCAATTATAAAGTTTGACTCAAGAAAATTGGACACACACACATATACAGACATATGTACATGTCATATGTGTGTGCATATGTGTGTATATAAACCACAATAAAACACTTAATGATGGCAGAAGATGTAATGGTACAATATAGAACAAATACCCTTGGATGAATCAAATTTGCTTTGTAAATTTTAAAAGAAAAGAAAGAATTAACCCTAATGAAAATGATATCATTAAAGTTAAAATGTAAAATATTGAAAATGATTCCACTTCATTGTATAGAAAATTGATCAAGAAATTTAAAAGGCTTAATGGAATACATGTCCAAAATTCCTTTCTTGTGGCAAATTAATCAGTTGAATATTTCTGATTGTTGTATTTCAGATTAAATGTTTGTATTCAAAATGTCCTTGGGGTTAAAAGACAAGACAGGTTTGAAAGGGCTCTAGGTATAAGTGGCAATGAGAAACGATGAGGCCGAAGTGCCCTGTCTCGGCCTCAAAAGATTGCCAAAATCTTTTGTCACACAGCACTTAGGTATGGAGTTTGTGGACAAACATTTTTTTACTCTTAAGTGTCCACAGACTTACCAGTCCCAGAGCCAAACCCTTGCCCAAGGTGACCTGTGAGCAAATGGCTTCCAATCCTTATTCTCACCTTGATCAGGATCCCGGGCCAATACCACCGCCACGGGGGTCTTCACTGTTGTGTTGTCGAAGACAGCCACAGCACAGTGACTGGGGAAGAAACGGGGGGCGTTGTCATTCACATCCTCCACGTGCAGGGTCACATCTGCCTGGCAAGATTGGCCCCCTCCGTCCGTTGCCTTGGCAACAAGGCTGTAGATATCCTTCTTCTCTCGATCTAGGGCTGTGAATGTAGTCAGTTCCCCTGGCCAGAGAAGTGACAACAGGTGAGCTTTTTCTGGGCAATGTGATCCCAGCACATGCCTTCTAGATATCTGTGTGAGACAAATCCAACCGCACAGAGTTTTGCCCCAGAGAAAAGAAGTCAGTCCTGCGTATGTATGGTTAGGGAAGAAGCTCAGCCTCTATCCCCTGCACCTGCTCACTTCCCTAATTCTCCCAAACTCACTCCAGCACCACATCATCAATCTGAGATCCATGCCAACGAAATCCAAAGAGGAACAACATTTTCAAAGAACATTTAGGCAATTTCCAACAACACATAAAATGTATTTATCCTTTGGCCCACAATTCTAGGAATACATCCTATAGAATAATCAACCCGATAGATATTCTCTGCAGCATTGTTTATCACAGCACCATATTGAAAACATCCTCTATGTTTTTTAAAAAAGGACTGGTTAAATATGATTTAGCCATACAGTAAAATACTCTGCAACCAAGAAGGAATTATGATAGAGACTTATGTACTGCTTTGCTAATTTATCTAAAATATTGATATGTGAAAAAAAAGCAAGTCACAAAATATTCTATATAGAGATTTTGGAGCTGTGTGGAAAATAAGTCAGAAAGAATATATACCAAGAGTGCTTATCTTTGGGGGAGGGGCTGCTTATTGTTCAGACTTTCCAATTTCTGCATAATTTGCACCTACATTGTTTGAATTTTTGCACAATGAGTATGTATCATTTCCATATTCAGAGAAACCACCCACTTTTTAAGGCCCCACTGGTCACCCTGCAGCTGAACAAACATCAGTAGAGAGTGATCAAGTAACCCACCTGGGATGACTCAGCATGCCCACACTGGGGTCAGGAAGGACAATGTTATCTCCTGTCTATCCAGACAGCTTCCTGGGACACTACTCTCACCTGCTACCTCCCTGCTCAAGAATCTCCAAGGCTACTGGTTCTGAGCCAAGTGTTGGTTGCTGGCCCTCCATGCCCAGAGCCTTCTGTGCTGTCCATCCCCATGCCCTCCCCTACAGCATCAGGACAGGGATCCCATCTCTGTGGGCTGTTCTTCCAAAGGAAGCAGATCCATCCTGCCTTCTCCACCAGACTCTCCACAGCCCAGCCTCTCCCAGGTATTCGTGGTCTGTCCTGCAGTGCTGTCTGCTTCCTGCTCTCTGCTTTGTCCCTTAACTAATGAAAATGACAATGGCAACCACATCTATCAAACTCTTATTATGTGCCAGACCTGGGCTAGGCTTTCACAAGCTTTATCTCTGATCTTTATAACAATCCTATGAAGTTTTATCCCCAGTCTGCAGAATATGCATCTTGAGATTTTACCTTTTGACCTTGATGCTCACCTTCTCTTCTGTGCATCAGTTTTTGGCCTTCCATCAGGTTCTGATGTGCACACGCTTTTCCAAAACTAGGTCCTTGTATAAATTCTCCTGCCTCGGATGTTTATTCCTACTACTTACTACTCCTTAATCTGCCCTGGCTAACCGTATATGTCCTCGAGCCTCACATAAAATGTCTTTCTTCAGAGAAGTTTTACTTAATCCCACTCCTATGCCTAAATCAAGTTTTCTCATCAAAACTCCTCTTAAACTTCTGCATTTTTTTCTTAACTCAGTACATTTAAACCACTGATTCAATGACTGCCTTTCCTATTAGAGTATAAAGGCCAATCTTGTCTTATTAGCCTATTGATTACATCCCCAGCATCTAGTGCAATGCTCAGCACATAGTGCCAATATATGTTTGCTGAGTGGATGGATGGATGGATGGATGGATGGATGGATGGATGGATGGATGAATGGATAAGTGAATTCCTGTTTCTTCCCCCAAGGAACCTACCATAGTACTGAGCAGTTGGTATTCAGTAAATAAGTTCTTGGCTCAATCCTGCAGCTCAGGAAACCCACCTGTATGCGGATCTAGTTTAAATTCATCTGCTCCAGGGCCGTGCAGGGAATACGTGATCTGAGCATTGGTATCAGAGTCCAGGTCTGTTGCAGAAACTTTCAAAATGAAGTGTCCTGGAGCTATATCTTCACTGACTTTTCCAGTATAGAGAAGCTGAAGATGGAAGACAAAGAAGAGGGAAATTGAGGGAGTTACACATAGGTCTAGAGAGAGGCAAAGTGACAGAGGGAGACAGAAACAGAGAGAGAGAGAGAAATTGGAGAGGAAAGATGAACACACACACTTACACCATGGGAAATTTAGGGTTGAATTATATGAGGCTGTGAGGGAAGTATCCATTATATAAATGTAACTGCCCTGTCTACATGTTTGTGAATACGTATAACCTGGAGGAGGTATCTGTGTTGGTCTGTATTACCCATGCAGATGTGGGGATATGCATATGTGGGCATGGGAGCAGTACAGGGTGTCCCTGCATGGGGGCAGGCCTCTCTGGATATATTTGGTAATGATCCATGCTAACAAGCTGAGCTGTGGAGGGGGTTTCCCATTGGGCATGGCAGACTGTGTTTGGAGAATGAAAAAAGTTAATTTACTTCTGGGTTTGTTTTGCAGAGAAATGGGCCTTTGTAGGGATTTTAGGGGAGAGGTATGAACCATGGGTCCTAAAGAGCTTGGTGACATCCCTATGGGGAGGCCAAAGAATTACCTACAATGACCCTGCCCAAGCAGTAGTCCGAGGCCAGCTGGGGAGAAGCAAGGGCAGGTGTGGTCAATAATGGCCAGCCTAAGAGATGGTCCCTTGAGTCCTTCTCCTTACTCTTGCCCTTCGCTCCAGCTTCCTTGCTTCCACTCCCACACACCCCTCACCAGGCTCTCACCTGTGAGCACTGAGGGCTGTTATCATTGATGTCCAGGACGAAGATCTCTACAATGACCGCAGCCTGGAACTTGCCATCTGAAGCTGTGATTCTGAGCAAATACTTGGCCATGTCCTCACGGTCCAGGGTCTTCCTTGAGAAAATTCTCCATTCATCTCCAACTTGGCTGATGCCAAACTGGCCCAAGGGGTCTCCCTCTAAAAATGTGAGACAGAGATTCCAGAAGCTGAGCAACAGGAATGAACCAGGTCTTGTACTACAAGTGGCGGCCTACCTGACACTTCTAGGATTGCTGGGAAAGACAAAATTTTCCTCCCTTCACTAGGGACCCACAACTCCACACTGAGTCAGTTATTTGGTATTCTGAAGCACAACCGTGTCTTTCGACTTCAAGGGCCCTCTCTTAAATCAAATCATCACTGCAAGAAGCACTGCTCCAAAATATGTGGCCGAGGGACAGTTTTCTTATTTTTTGTGCCTTGGAAGAATTTAGAGGAAGTTAAACGGAAGCAAATTTTTATTCTATACGAGAACTTTTTAGTATCTGTTCAACAATGGAGGGGTGGAAAGTGATCAACAACACTAAACTGTCTGAGGTCTTAGTTTACAATTGAGGACACAGACTAAGTGGAGGGTCAGATAATCAGCAGGTTTGCTTCTGAGTCATCTTTCCTTGACACCAGTCACTGGTAGGGGAGATGGATTTCTGAGATTCCAAGATTCCAGAGTTCCAAGATTCAGCTATTCTAAAAGTTGATGATATATTGACATTATTTATTATTCAGAGATTTTAAGACTTTTATATTTTTAAGTCTGGTATTATAAGATGATGAGATTCTATTTCCCTATGACTCCATATTTCAAACAGCTCTGATCCAGGATCTGACTTCAGGATTCTATGATTCTTAGTTGGAACTTCAGGTTCATTAACTTTCCTGTAGACAGATGTGATAGGTGGAGGAACCATGTCTATGGGAATGGGATGACATGGCATCTTGAAGACGGGGGAAGGAACACTGAGAATCGAATATTCTTTTTCACCATTGGTTGGCTGTTTCAGCCTTTGGACAGGAATTGGGGTAATTTAGGTTTGCAATAGGTATCCACTGAAGAAAGCAGATGCCAGAGTGTGATTTTAATCCCAGCCCTGACAGAAGCTTTCAGTGTGAGTTTCTCTCTCTATCTGGGTTTTGGTTCTCACATGTGTGAAATGAGGGGATTGGGTTGGAATCATATCTAAGGAAATGTTTTCACTTCAACACTTAGGTTTGTGGTTGACTAAAAAGCATTTTCTACCACCCATAACTTGTTCTAGGCAAAATACTACTCTAAAGGACAGTCACTTAGCAGAGTTTTCATGGATCACATAACTGTTGATGCCTTCCACATCTCCCAGAAGCTGAGAACAGTTACAGTAACTCCCTTATATTCTATCTACTCCACCTAAAGTCATAAGAGATCCTCTTTGCAAAGCACTTTCCAAGTTATAGGGAGCTCTCAAAACTTTTTCAAATTAGATTTTACCAGTATCCCTGTCGGGTGAATGAGAACAAGCATGCCAAGTCTATAGATGAAGCAACTGAGGTTCTGGGAGGTTCAGTGATTTACCTAAGGTGACGCTGTTAATAAGTGGCAGAGCCAGTCTTAAACCCATGTCTTAGGGTGCCTCTTACTGAACACTTTTCAATGTACCCCAATGCCTCCATTCCAAGACAGGTGTCCTTACCTGTGATGTAGCAGGTGACCTGTCTATTCTGCTCAGATATATCAGCATCAAAGGTTTTGAGAGTGGCCACAGGTTCACCAGGTTCACTGTTCTCAACCACAGATCCTCTGTAGTCTTCAGAAGCAAATTGGGGAGCATTATCATTCTCATCTGTAATGGAAACTTCTACCAGGACCTGAGAAGATAGCTGGATGGTCCGGCCATTGTCATAGGCCACTACATAAAAGTGGTAGGTCTGGCGGGACTCACAGTCAAGTTCCTGCAGTGTAGTGATCCAGCCAGTCTCACTGTCAATAGCAAAGAGCTCATGGATATTGCTATCAGGGTCCACTGGCAGCCTGTAACTCACTTGGCCATCATTTCCAGTGTCCTGGTCATTGGCAGTCACTTGTATGACTGAGGTCCCCACTGGCATATTCTCAGTGAGGACAGCCTTATATGGATCAGCCTCAAATATAGGCCTATTGTCATTGACATCCTTCACTTGGATGTTGACAGTCACCACGGAAACCAAGTAAGTGTCGTTATGGGGACAATGTGCCATCAAATCAATCTGGTACCATTTGGTGGACTCATAGTCCATGGCCTTCCTCACCTTTAGAGCCCCTGTGTTTTGGTCCAAGGAGAAGACACCATCCCTGTTGCTTTCTGGTGTGGTGCCCTTCACCAGACTATAGATGACTGGATCTTGAGCTGCCACTGCTTTAACAGAACCAATTTCAGATCCTTCTGAAAGGTCCTCAGATACAGAGAAACTATACAGAGGTTCAGAAAATTTGGGCAAGGATACTTCGTTATCAACTACCTGAAGTCGTAACAACACCAGAGAGTTCCAGTGAGGAGGACCCCCATCTTGGGCTTTGATTTTTAAGTCAAAGGCTCGATTTTCCAATCCCACCAGGCTCTCTTTCACCTTGACAACACCAGTGGTTGGGTTGATTTCAATGATCTCTTCATCCAAGTCCTCGATCGAGTCCACTGAGTAGGTGACATCTGCATTTTGACCTTCATCTGCGTCATAGGCCAGTACCTGGATAACTGGAGAATCTTTACTGACATTGGACTGGACGGACACTGTGTACTCAGAGGCTTTGAACTGTGGGGCATTGTCATTTTCATCTGTGAGGATGATCTTCACAGTGCAGAAGGCCACTCTTCCTCCTCCATCCTGAGCCATGACCTTAATAGCAATGACTCTTTCTGTTGAATTTTCCCGATCCAGTTTCTGCAAAGTGGTGATCTGGCCAAGGGGGTTTATGGAGAACTTCTCACCTGCTAGTTTATTGATGATGGTATAGTCTACAGTACCATAGGGACCACTATCTTTGTCTATGGCTAGCAACTCAATCACCTTGGTTCCTACCTTTGCATTCTCTGCTAATTCTGCCTCATAAACATGCTGCTGGAACTCTGGGCTGTACTTGTTGGCATTTGTAGTGTTGATATACACAGGCACAGTTGCTCGGAAGACCCCATCGGAAGCACCTACCCTCAAATTGTAAGAAGAGTCCAGGTGTCTTTTGCAAAGGTTCAGCATAGAAATTATTCCCGATGAGCTGTTAATGGAGAAGTGCCGGTCCTGATTGCCAGAAAGAATCAGGTACTCTAGGTGTGGGGTGTCCCTGCTGTCAGGATCAAGAGCTTGTACTTTGAGAACCAGGTGTCCACAGGTTGCTAGCTCACTGACATTGGCTTCATACTGAGGTTGCCTGAACTCTGGAGGGTTGTCATTGATGTCAGACACACCGACAACCACGAGGGTTTCACCAGTGAGTGGGGGGTCTCCTCTATCCATGGCCCTGACCTTCACATGAAAGTGCTGTTGGGCTTCATAATCCAGCTCTTGAACTGTGGACATCTCCCCTGTGCTCCCATCGATCTGGAAGAATTTGGAAACATCCGAGCCATCCTCTATGATCTGATAGGAGACATCACGGTTCTGCCCTGAGTCCTGGTCAGAAGCCAACAGCTGGATCACAGGAGTCTGAGCAGGCAAGCCTTCTGAGACTGATGTGGTGTAGACCAATTGGGAGAAAGTGGGAGGATTATCATTGATGTCCTCCACCAGGACTTCCACTATGGCTACAGAAAATGACCCCAGAGCTGTGTCTGTGGCTCTGACTGTGAACACATGTTTGGTCTTAGACTCATAGTCCAAAGGGCCTGTTACTGTTAGAACACCAGTCTTAAAATCAATGGTGAAGAGCATCAAAGGCTCTTCCTCCACAATGTTGTAGATGAGACGGTGTCCTTCTGGACTCCGGGCTTGGGTGTGGAGAATTGGGGTATAGAGTGTGATATTTTCAGGCACTCTGACTTTATAATAAGGACTCTGAAACAGTGGGTTGGATTTATTTCTTACGATGACAAGTACCTCTTCCTCGGTCTGGAGGGATGGGGTTCCTCCATCCCGAGCAATGACTTTGAGATGATACTTATTTAAAGCTTGATAATCAAAGGGTTTCTTCAGTGATATGTCCCCAAGATATGGGTCAATTCGAAAATATGTATAATCTTCTGCAAATGCATATGTGACAGCACCATTTACCCCCAAGTCTTGGTCAATGGCAGATACCTGAAAGAGGACATCCCCTGGCTCTGTGCCATCTTGGATGATTGTGTAATAAGGCAGATGCTTAAATTCAGGGTGATTGTCATTGACATCCTCAATAGAGACTCTGACCAGAGCCTGAGCCACCCGCTGAGGGGTCCGATTGTCCCTCAATTCCACTGCCACCTCATGACTGTCCTGCTGTTCTCGGTCAAATGCTATACCTCTTGTCTGCAACACGCCTGCTGACTTGACCATACAAAACATATCTGTGCCATTTAAGAGGAAGTAGTAAAGAGTGTCATTCAAATGATTTCCCTGGACACCAAGAATCACCAATGCCTTTCTATCCCGCAAATTCTCTTTCACTGTTGCCCTGTAGACATCCTGGTCAAACTGTAAACTTGTGTTAAGAGCTTGTGTCAAAGAAATTTTTACCAGTGCAGTATCTTGGTATAGGCCATCAGAAGCCCTGATGGTGAGTTCCCGAGAGTGTCCCAGGAGAACAGGATTCACCACAGATATGCGACCATTGGTGGGATGGATAGCAACAGCTTCATCAGCATTGCCTGTTTTGATGCTATAATTGACTTCCGAGTCATCATCACTGGCCCACACCTCGAGGAGATCCATACCCCTATGGATGGGCTTCACTACTGTTACTTCATATATTTGGTCTGAGAACCTGGGAGGAGAGTCATTTACATCTCTAATATAGATGATGACCTGGGCAGACCTGGGTGCAAATAAGATGGGACTTCCTTGGTCATGGACATAGATGCTGAACTGCAAAGAGGGCATGCTCTCGTAATCCATCTCTGATATGATGGATAGTGTTCCCATGCTGGGATCAATTTTGACATACTTCAAGGCCTCTTGGTCTAAAATTTCATAAACCAGCAAGGAATTAGCTTCTTTGTCACTGTCAGAGGCACGAATCACAAAGGGGTTGTTTTTTTCATCCATGATCATGCTGTACAGTGGAGCTGCTTCACTAATTTGGCCCACAAAAGTCGACTTTAAGAACATGGGAGCATTGTCATTTTCATCAATGATGTAAACAAGAACCATGACATCAGTAAATGTTCCCGCCATATTGCTGCCTCGGATTTTCAGCTGATAAGATGAAATTTTCTCATGATCCAAGTTCTTCTGGGTGGAAATGAGGCCAGAATATGAGTTCATGGAGAATACACCATCCTTGTTTCCCTCTCTTAACTCATAGGTGACTTCAGAGGAGCTTGTAGCAGAGACAAGGAGAATTGGGGAACCAATGGGGATTGATTCAGGAATCTCTACAAAGTACTCAGCCTTTGAAAAGATGGGGGCACTGCTCTCTGAGGGGTAGACATGAATGATCACTGTAGCCAGGTCATGCCACCGTGGGGAGCCTTGATCTTCTGCCTTCACTGTCAGAGTATACCGGGCATGCTTTGCCTGATCAAGTTTCTGGGCTAGAGTGATGATGCCTAGTAGGGTATTTATGTTGAAGAAACTCTCGCTGTTCCCTGAAACAAAAGACAAGACAAACTGAAGTTTATCACATCCTCAAGAGGTACCAACTAGGCTTTCCAGATTAGTAAAGAAGCCATAAAACTTGAACATGGCAAAATTCACATCCCACGCCACCCTGGATTTAGTTATGATGTAGCACATAGGGTAGATATATATTTTATAAAATTCCTTGCATGGTGCACATATTAGGTGCTCCATAAATGACAGTTTCAATGATCACTAAGTCTTTGGGTCACAACTTGAAGCTACAAACCAAAGCTGCAGTCGGTCTTTGAAGCAAAGAAAGGAGACTTATACTTCATAGAAAAAGCACATTCCACCCTGTATTTCAGTGATGCCTAAAAGGAAAAGCTTTAGTTACTGTATACAGAATTTTTAACCATCCTTTACATAACTTTTAATACCTTTGTTTATATACTTGGAAGATGACTCAAATTGTCGAAATTGGTAGGGACTTAAAAAACCACCTGGTTTACTCCCCATATAGTGCAGGACAGTCCTTGTCAGGCTTGGGGAGTGAGTGGCAAGGAGTAAAGTGAGGAGGGACTGGATGGACTCAGATCTTGAGGCTCCTGATCAAACGCCATTTCCACCACACCTGAATTTCCTAAACTTTGGGCATTCTTCACTGCCTTTATAATTTTTTCTATATCCAGCCACTACCTATATACTATTTTACATTATTACTGAATGGATATTTTCCTTTAAATTGGTTCATTTTTAAATTTTAAAATATTTCAACAGACAATTTTATATTGCTACTTGAAAAAGAAAATCCTTATTGCTTGCCACAAATCAGAGGTAACCATAAAAACAAGTCAATGGAAAACGTCATATTAAATTTTGGATAAAATCAGTGCTTGCTAAAGGGTCTGAGCCTGAGACCTTTCTTCCTCTTTAGTAAAACCGAAGAGTAGCAAGTGTTAGAAAAACTATGGCTGAGTGCTGTTTTCTTCTTTATACCTTTCTGTGTTTTCTATGTTTTAAAAATGAACACGTGTTACTTCTATAACCGGAAGAATATTTTAAAATAAATCTTATCTATAAAATAAAATTAGTACCTCTATCAATGGGGTTGTCAATGAGATAAAATGAGATAAAAGATGTTATTACACTTCATAAGTCATAAAAGGTAAGCAATTAATGGGTTATAATGTGTAGTATTGTTCTTCAGGGATAACAATTTCTGTTTTTTTTTTTCAAAAAAGGAAATATTTAAAAAGCTCTGATTTCCTGAAAGTATATGAGATACCGACAAGCAATAAACAAACATCATGCTCTATTAAGATAGAGAGCAAGTTATGTTCACCTCTGTCCCTCCATAGCATCCAGCTCTCTGCAGAATCAATTATTATTGAAGATAATAATTATTAAATATGAATTATCAAACATTAAAAATTAGTGGGAAACTAGATATTAGCACTTTGTTACATTAATTACCTATAATTAACACTTATCAATGATAGCAATAACCTCTGGTATTTGTATAATCTACAGTTTACAACATAGATTAACATAATTTTCTCTTTTAATTTTTACAAAGACTTTCTGGCACAAGTAATGTTATCTCATTTTTAAGATGAAGAAAGCTATATAAGAGATACAAAATCATGATGTATTCTTAGCAGAAAATTAAAATTACTTCTAAAACTATGCCATACATCTTTTTAAAGTATTTATAGGTCCCTTCTCTTATATAGGCACAAAGATTACATTTTAAAATGTTGCATAAACTTCATAAGCATCCTCTATATGTATAGTTTTTGATGGGTTTATATAATATACATGTGAAATCTCCCGTAACACGAGTAGTCCCTTAGTGTTGCTTTTACCATCTTTGGAATTGTATTAACTTAGATGATTATAATCCCAGGAAATGGTTCTAGGATGATAATTCACCAAAGTTTAGAAAGCTTAACCCTTGATTAACTTGCAAATGTATGCCTTTGGTGCTTTTCCTTCTTACCAAAGCCCCTTCCCCCATGCTCTGGACTCATAGCCAGGCCTCTCACCTTTAAGAAAGGAGTAGTGGACCTCAGCATTGGCTCCCCGGTCACCATCCATAGCTCGGACTTGGAGCAGCTCTGTGTCAAGGGCTGTGGTGTCAGGAATATTTGTCTCATAGTGGAGCTGGGTGAAGTGGGGTGGGTGGAGGTTTCCATCCTCCACCTGAATGGACACCCACACAAAGTTCCTCTTGATAGGCATCTCCTGGTCTCTGACCTATGGGCCCAAAGGGGCAGTGGGGTGAGCAGCAGGTAGAATGGAAAGAGGCAGTGTTAGATTAAGGTCAGTGAAATAGAATGCCAATGAGAAATATACCCAATTGTAACTCTCTGTATTTCTTTAAATTTTGTTCTCATTTATGCTTTTCTTCTTTTAAAATAAGTTTATTAATTATTGATTATTAGGCTTAGCTATTTTAATATGTAATTCCACTTTGAGAGAAAGGAAGAAGTAAACAGAGAAAAAGTATTTTTCAAATTAGTTCTCAGAGAATATTAGCTCTTAGGATGTTAACATAATACACAAGGAAGGGAAAAACATTCTATGATTAAGTAAATTTAGGCAGCGCTGAATTAAATGAAGTTAGTTTTATTTGCTGCAGGACTTCTCAGAGCCTTTAATATATATTAATGTACCCAGAAGATGATAAATATGTAAGAACCCTGAACATTGAGTCAGGAAGCCTGGATTCTGATTCTGGTTCCTGCATGATTTTGAGTACATTTCTCTTCTTCTATGGACTTCAGGTGTAAGATAAGAGAAATGGATAGGATCAAGGCTTGGACTAGAGTGAGGCGAATGAGGCATGTAGGGCATAAATTTAAGGAGGAAGTGCTCACTCTCAGAGTTATTAAAGTACAGGCACAAGATCCTGAGAGTGAGTCCTCCTTAAATGTTGTGCCCTATGTAACTGGCTCCTCTGATCCTAAATGTTTGCTCTTGGTGGGATGGTCTCTGGGTCCCTCCCACCTCTGACACTATGTGAATCCACATTGTGGTCATGCAGTCACAGAGCAGGGAGAGAACTGTTGGGAGATATTTGGAGCAAGTTCAAGGTTGCTGGGATTCTCTTGGCAGCTGTCCCATCTCTTTCTTCACTCCCAGACATCCTTTATGGAAGGTACCTCTGGCAGACTATGAAATGTCACAACTCATCTCATGGATTATCATCATGAGCATCAGTACACCTGGCGCATCAGGGGAAAGGGAACTTTCAGCATGCCTCCAAGCATCCACTCCCACACATTTACATGCAAGTACATCCTTACCTGATTTTTCAGTGAACTCACCATAACTGTCAGCATGTGCTGGGAGGGCCCTGAGCCCAGATCCAGTTTCCCCACAGTTACCAGAACACCACTGCTTGGGTCCAACTGGAAGAGGCTGGCACTTTCTGGGTCTTGGCTGCCATGTATGGTGTAGATGAGGCCCTTGCCTTTGTCTTGATCCGTGGCCTGGACTTGGAGGAGCTCAACCCCAGGCAGTGTGTCTTGGGGAACTCTGACCTCATAATGAGCTTCCAGAAACTGGGGCCGATGATGGTTAATGTTGGCAATCATGAAGATATAGACCTAGGTAGGTGAGTGAGAGAGAAGGTAGACCATAAACTCTAGGGGGTCAAGGACCTTGTCTGTCGGGCTCTCCACCATATCGTCTGTGCCTAGCACAGTACCTGGTGCACAGCTCTCAACAAGTAAGTGTTGAATCAATGATAAAATTTTCAAAATCACAAGACTTTCAGATAGTATACAATCAGAATTTTTGTTAAAGGACCTTTTCAAATGAAATTTTGTGTAAAATCGCAATATGTGAAACAGATAAAACTCTGACTGAAGCCAGAGTAGAAATCCAAAGGCCCCCTTGCCTGACCATCATTCCTCATCCCTGTGGTACTCTATCTTTAATTGAAACCGCTAATTTAGACAAACCCCCTCATTATACAGAGATCCCCAGTGGGAACAAGAATCTCTCAAGATTACAGAAGCAGAAAATGGATCAGATAAGACTGGGATGCAGAATCTTGATTCTAATTCAGCACTCAATCCAACCAAGGAGGTCTCCCATCCTCTTTGAACTTGGGGTTTCCCAGCCGATGCCTCTAACCTGAGTGGCAATAGTGTGAGATCCATCGGTCACCTCCACGGTCAAATTATAACTAGACTTCCTCCTCGTATCGAGAGGCTTGGCGATGACGATGCTGCCTGTAGTCTTCTCGATGTCAAAGTCCATGTCTTTGTCCCCACCTGGAGTGCAAGTTGGGGGGAAGCACACACAACCTCAGTGACTTAGCAGGAGCATAACATGAGCTTTGGCTGGCAGATTTATGGGAGGCGGTAGTAGGTGCTAATCTTGGTTGGAGGGTCTGTGAGCATTCAAGGAAGAACCTGAATCAGGGATTCTAAGATTGTTCAGAAATAGTATGATATCTGTGTGACAGGCTGAAATTTATCTCCCAAGGGTCACAAAAGCTGTAATTTATCTTGTTAAGTATTGTCAAATTATTATTGAGATCCAAGTGATGATACAGAAAAAGGTCAATTTATAAAGACTGAAGAGTCCCAGAGGAAGACCAAAATTAGCCACAGAATGTATTTTGCTACTAGAATTGAAATATGCAGAAGTAATAGTGGTCTAAAGGTGCATATACACACGAAAAAAAATGAGAATAACTCTACTTAACAAGAGGGAATTGATTTAATGAACTATAAGAATCCAAAATTTAGAATTATCACACAGCTCTTTAAATGTCTACTAAATAGAGTTCTGTTTAGTGACATGGAAATATGTTCACATATATTTTTGAAAGTTAGAAAACAGTATTTTAACATAAGAGAGAGAGAGAGAGAGAGAGAGAGAGAGAGAGAATGTGAAAAAAAGTGACCAGAAGGAGAGACATCTAAATTGTAACAGTGGATTAGCTTCTGATTAGTGGGAGTTTAGGTGATTTTTTAGACTCTTCTCTGCACTCATTTGTGTTTTCTAAATGTTCTTTAGAGTATGTGTATTAATTTTGTATAAAAGAAAAAAAGCCAAACAGTGAAAAAAGAACAGTGAATCAGAACTATATGTAAATTCAGGAGGTCAAAAACTTAGGATGAATGCATATCCAATCTCTGAACCAGGCTGAAAAACTATAACAGGAATCCATGGTTCATGTGGTGCCCAAACTCTTAGATTAGAGATTCTTAGCCTGGAATCCCTGACTGGGTTTTAGAGAGTCTACGAAACGCCTAAATTTGTATGTAAATTTATATTTGTGTGTTTATGCGTGCAACTTTCTGGGAAGAGGGCCTAAATGTTCATCAATTCCCAGAGGGGTCTGTGACCACCCCCACCCCCTAGATGTTTTAACAAAATCTTGGTTTAGAGACAGAAAGGAGCTTCAGAGAAGGTCATTAGAGCTTGGAACCAAGTGTCTCCCACAGTGAGAATGGATACTGTACCCTGATCTTGAGGATGGAACCTGGAACTAAAAAATTAAGCATGGCCCCAGGGTATAGCTGGCCTCAGGCTTGTGGTCAGTGAAGTCAGCTGCACACTGATTTTCACATGGAAGCAGAAGAGGAAACACAAAACCTGTACTTTCTCTTCTGAGTCTCCCTGGACCACCCTCTTAAATCTCCCAGGCATTTGGGCTAACTGAAGTACTATCTAACTCAGACCATGGAGGTTCCACCTGAGATGATAACCGGTTTGGAAGGAAAGTTTGGCAGAAGTACTGCTTTTACTACTCGCTGCCCCAGAGAACCAGGGAAGAAGCAATCACCACTCATGGTCAAAAGAGGGGCTGCCAGGGAGCATGACCTTGAGAGGGTTCAGAAAGATCATACCATGAGGACTAGAGCTGGTCTATAAGGATGAGAGGGGGTGGTCCTCCTTGGGCCCTCACCTGAGATGTTGAACCAGAAGAGGCCGGGTCGGCCCTCAACACTGATGACCCCCACCATGTGGTTTACGGGGTCTGTCTCCATGACTGTAAAGCTGTAGTGGGGCTCGTCAAAGGCCATTGGGATGGAGGAGGGCCGGGGCTGGGGAATCCACTCGATGTGTAGACGGACACTGGCTGAGAGTGGTGTCTGCCCACTGTCTGTTGCTTTGATCTGAAAAGAGGCCAAAACTGAAATTGAGGTTTTGTCCATAGGGTTGGATTCAAGAAACAAGAAGACCCAGGTGGCCAGCCAAGAAACAGGGTGCCATGTGACTGACTGCGCGGGCTTCCCGTTCACTCGTTCATTCATTAGACACATAGTTGAGGGCTTACTGTAAACAGGCGCCATCCTAGTTGCCGTAGGCACAGTAGTGAACAAGACATGGAACCTGTGCTCAAGAACCTCATGAGCAGTGAAAATCTAATCAAAGCCACTTTTTAACTGAAGGCTTACGGTGTGCTAGTTCCTAAACCAGACTTTACATACCTGCCCCTTTACCATTCCCAATAACCATTAATATAATAAACTACAGTTTATTGAGCTTTTGCTATTATAAGGCCCTGCTCTAAGAGCAATATGTACAACATCTAATTTAATATGCAGTATAGCCCCGAGAGAGATACATTATCACCTCCCTTTTGCGAAGGTGAATTCACCTGCCTGGGGTTGTCTGTTTGGCTGGTGATGAGGCTGTATTGGATTTAGGCTGTCTGACATGAGAGCCCATGCCCTAGTCCTTTGCTATATGGGCTTCCTATAAGGAAAGTGTTCTTAACCCCATTTTGCAGATGATAAAACAAAGGCTCAAAGGGATTAAATGACGTGTCCAAGGCCACACAGGTGTAAAATGGCAGAGCTAGGATTAGAACCCAGGCTTATCTTCATTCCGAAGCCCCTACTACTCTCACCAAATCCTTATCTCTGAGAATAGAGCAGATTTGCCAGGCAAGGACCTTATTGCCTTCAAAGAGAAAGGTCCAGAATTCTGGTCCTTTGAAGTTGGGGTTTCCAGTCTCTCTTGGGGTACCACCTCCATCATGCCTGGTGGTGTCTCCCTCCTCCTGTATCCTCTAAGAAAATCCCTAACCGGTTATGCCACTGCCCTTCTGCGGCCTCCATCCACCCCTCACCGTTAGGATGTTGTACTCTCCGGCTGTGAAGGTGCTGCTGGATGACACCACACCCGTCACTGGGTCGATACTGAAGCCCTCCTTGTCAGTCTCTTCAATACTGTAGGTGACCCTGCCATTGAGCCCCTCATCCAGGTCTGAGGCCACGAGCCTGTACACAGGCCCAGGGGTCACTGGGCTCAGCCTCTCTGGAAGGCGGACATTGAAGAGCTTGTGGGAGAACACAGGGGCGTTGTCATTGACGTCCAAGATGCACACCACCACCCTGGAGGTGGACCTTAAGGAGGGCTTCCCGTTGTCCAGCACAGTCACCTGGGGACAGAATCCAGCATGAGTTGCCAAATGCAAAGCAGTGATTGTGTGTGGCGCACCCACTGCAACCTTACCCCCGCCCCTGCTTTCTGCAGCCTGGAGCTCTCAGCCAGTCTGTTCTCTTGTATATGCTTGTGATTCTTATTATCTTAACCTCACCTACTTGGAACTCAGCTCTCTGGTAACCTTACCACAGGAAAGCCAGCAAGAACAGAGAAAGAAACCAGAAAGAACTGGAAGAAGACAAAGTCACAGACGCTCTAGGCCAAAGCTGGTGCTTCAGGAGGCCAATGGGCCATTTCTTGGAGACCATTTACTTTTTATATGCTTGTAATCCTCATATGCTTTGTTCTCCAGTTCCTTTAAGCTACTGGAGGTTAGAAAAAACAAATGAGATTTTTATGAAGGAGTGGGTGGTACCTTTTGAGTCAGACAGGCAGCTCGATGCATGAAATGAAATCCAGAGAGAGAAAAAAGACACTAAAATAATTTCAGAATCAGGGAGTATTTCACGTAGAGGCAAATTGTCCCATGCATCAGTGACCTCAAGAGTACTAGACAGGACATTTCTACTCTAAATAGTACTGAATTTTAAAAACATTTTGCTGTTTAAAGATAAATGTCTCTACTGAACTGTGGAGAATGCTTCAATGTCTAGAAGTCCAGTTCCTAGTTTGCTGCTTCCTAGTTTCTTACAAAGGGAATGTGCAGAGCCAGGGGGCCTAGGAAGCAAAGTTTATTTCAGTTTTGCTGAGGAATACATATCCCTACCAACTGATGTCTTTAAGAGTGGAAGAGAGATGCCTGCTCATCAGTTATGGAAAGCTCAGGAAGGGGCATAACTAGAGTCCTTCTGATTGGCCAAGATCAATGCCTCTCACTGGAATGGGCACCAGGCAGGGATGCTTATGTGATTTTAGCAACATCCTAGAAAAAGCACAGATGTATAAGTCAAAGGTCTGGGTTTTCATCCTGGCTCTGCTACTGACCTGGTATTTGACCTTGAGTGACTCTTTATGGATCATGGGAATGGCTGGAAACCAAACTCAAGCGCATAGAGTGTACCACTCTTTCTTCCTGTACTCACTGCAGGCATTATTAATCAATCAGTGCTTCTTGCCCAGCCTGGACATGGTTTCAGATTCTTTCCCTTCACAGTGCTAAAGAGCCAGCAAAGACCCTAAGAGTCCTCACTACCTACCACAGCAGGGCTCCACTTAAGTAGCAAGTTTTCCCTGAGCCTAGCACCCTCCTCAGCCACAGTGTTTGGAGACATGCATGTGGCCCTAAGGCCAGACTCAGCTCCAGCCTGGCCTCCTTCAGGCAGCTTTCAAATCCTGAGTGGGTTCACCATCATTACTCACCTCCAGGATGTGTTCATCCTTATTCTCTCGGTCCAGCTGCCGGGCCGTGGACAGCAGGCCTGGGGGAGAGATGGCAGGAGGGAGACCTGAGCTCGTAGGGCTCACAGGGCCACTTTACTGGAGGTAATTTCAAGAGTTACATTTGAATGCTAGAATCCTTCTGGTCTTTAGAGAACAAGAACATTCAGGGGAAATGGAAGTGTGGAGAAAGAGAAGCGGGAGTGAGGAAGCGGGAGAGGACAGCAGAGGTGATGGTGTCTGCAGAGGTTCCTTCCTACCTCTCACTTTCACCATTAGAAGGGTGTCGAGAGAAAGTGACAGCTTGTCGGGAGTTACAGCAGGGATCACAGTCACCGCCTTTAGCTCATGAGAGATCACAAAGCGGTAGCTTTTTACTCCTTTGTTATTATTATATCATTCACCTGGGTCCTAGCACCAGCTCTTCCTATGACCCGCGGGCACAGACGAGCCAGTAGACACTTGTCTCTCTCCTCTCCTCTCATCTGTAAATTGAGGAAGGGGGTCTTGGTGATCTGTAAGTCTAGTTTTAATTTTCTGCGGCACGATGGCTATAAATTGAGGCCACAAAAGAGAGAAGGTGTCAGTTCTCTGCAAGCATCAGGGAAGTCAAGACCGAGGTTATCAAGGGCCCAGGGGGCATCCAAGCCCATAGGCTGAGAGGTCATAGCTGGTAGGGAAGGTCTCTTAAAAGCAGAGCTATTCATTGGGGTCAGTGGGTCATCTGAGAACTTTCAATAGTTTCTTGATGTTGTTTAGGTAATTAAATAACGGAGTAATGGAATGAAGTGTGGGGCATGAAGAGGGGAGGAGATTCCGTGTTGGGGTGGAGCCTCCAGTGCTGGAAATGGAATGAGATGTGAGGCGAGCCCTCCGTTAGGGACATGTTCTTGCCTTGTACAGTAGAACCAAGTCATGCTGAGTGTATCTCCCTGAACTGAAAGCAGGCAAGGGAAGAATCAGAGATCCTGAAAAGCCCCACAGCCAGAGGCCCTTCCAGTCAGAGAGGAAAGACAGTTCTCTGGGACAGTGTGAATATTTATTGTCCCTGGTCATTCTACCCACTCATCCCCAAGCTAAGGGGCCCAGTAGGGGAATACCTTCCAGGATCTGGGTGCCCCCCTCAGAAGAGTGCAGGAATGTGGGGGCATTGGCAAGTAAGTCTTCCTTTTGTCTCGATCCTTGCTTTCCTCCCTGCTCCTTCTCTCCCTTCATCTCCTCCTTTATCTGTCTCTCCTTTCTCTGTTTACCTCTCATCATGCTCCTTCTTTCCTGTCCAGATCTTCTTCTCTCCCTTCCCCTTCTTTGCCTTTCTGAATCTCAGACTTTCTTTCTCCATCTTTGCCCCTCTGTTTTTTCTTTTTTCCCTCTGCCTTTCTCTCACCATTGCCTCCCCACCCACCCCCAACTTCTAAGGGCCAGTGTCCCTGGACTTGCTGCCTGTAGCTTCCTGGGTCATTGACAATCAACCTCACCCCTTCTCTGAAGTTGTTGTCAGGCTTCCCAGGGAGCCTGTGTAGAATGAGGACATGGCAGAGCCACTCTGTGTGGCTCTTTGAAGGGCCACTAAGGACTCTTCCTGGCATGAGGTAGGCACTGAGCTGATTCAGTTCTTATCATTTCTTTCCTTCAAACAAAATTTTCTCCATTACCCTACTTAGGTTCATTTTTAACCCCTTCCTCCCCCTTCTTTTTCTCATCCAATAATTTTCCAATTGCTGTTGGTTCCACCTCTAATGGATTCCAGATCTTTCTACTCCTTTTACCCTGACCACCACAGTCTAGATCTTACTCCAAGTACCTTCCCAGCTCCCTCTCCCTCTTCTGCCCTCCCTCAGGACCCTAACAGCCAGCACTCACTGAGCTCTTACAGGTCCAGACATTCTTATGAGCTCCTCACATATCTCTATTAACTCATTTAATCTTTACAACCACTGAAGAGGTAGGGACACTTATCTTCATTTTACTGGTGAAAGAACTTGGACTAAAGCAGTTAATCTCTATGTATCTCCCAAGATCTTACTTACAGTTTATAAGTGCTGAAAATGATATGCCTTTAGAAATTGACCTACTTGTTATGTCTTTAACAAGACCTGGGGCTTTTTCCTTCCTGGCCATTTATTACTCCTGTTGCTCTCTTGCCCGTGGGTCCTCCCCAGTTACTGCCTGTCAGTCTTCCCTGTCCTTCGGCTCGGTATGCCCCTGCTTCGTGTAGCTATTGCTGACCTGCCACAGTGTGCAGCTTCCTCTCTCTTCTGAGCAGCCACAGCATCGCCTCTACACAAATTTAACCATGTGCTCTTTTGCATTGGTTCTATAGTTTCTTATATTCGGATCTTCAAGCTTCTGAGGGACTAAATTCCTTAAGGCCTGAAATTGTGTTGTATTTATCTTCACATATCTCCATAGCACACAATTTAAATGCTTAGTAAGGGCAGACAGATTTAAATGTTAGCTGAATCAATGAATGACTCTTGGGCTTAACAAAAGATTGTGAGTGCTGGCAGAGATTCATTCATTCATTTCTCTATTATTTATGGAGGTTCTATTGTGTTCCAGGCACTGAAGACATTAGTGGGCAAAAACAATCAAGATTTCTTTTCCAGAAAGTCTTTGAAGTCTAGTGAAAGACATAGATAATTAATGGAATAATCACACAAATGAATATAATGTTCTATGTGATAAGTGTTTTAAAAAAGGGAAGCAGATAGATGGTGCTGGGAGATTTATTATAGTGTTAGAAAAAACTTCTCAAAAAGGAGCAGCTGGGCTGGGATCTGAGATAAGAGCAGGAGTTAGCCAGACAAAAAGAGAGAAGAGATTCCAGGCAGAAGGAACAGCATGTGCAAAGGCCCAGCACCAGGAGAGGGCATGGACTGAAGCAGGCTGTGTGGCTGGAACCAGAGAATGGCAGGATGAGAGAGGCAAGAGGAAGCCAGGAAGGTCAACAGGGGCCAGGCACAAGTTTGTGGATTCAGCAGGATCTGGCTCTATCTTAAGGGCATAGGAATATTATTCATAGTATCCAAGTAGGGAAGTGGAGCAATATAATGGGGCTAGGCTGATTGATTATTTTACTTTTAGATGTTTATGCTGCTAAAAATTTCTTCTCCTCAACTGTAGGAAGACTAAGAACTTTTCTACCCTCTGGGGCATTTTGCCAAACCCAATGCCAGGGAACTGTTGACAGTAAACAGAATAGAGATTTGGAAGACACTGAGGAGCTAATATTTGCCTTAGGTGAGAGATCTCTTTCCTCCTCTGAAAAGGGAGGGACAGGGTGGACCCAGGTAGAGAGCTAGTTAGGCCTGTTTTCCTGGGTGAAAGCATCCTTCTAGGAAGACTAATTCACTTCCTGGGTCAAAGGTTAACAGGGAAAGTTCCAAACAAATGTCACTGTGCAAGTAGACACTGGTATCCCTCACCCACTGTCTGCCCCAAGACCCCTAGGCTCATGCTTTTCCTGAGCTCCTTTTGTCTTAAAGGTGAGGAACTGCCCACTAGCTTTCCTTCCCATTCCTCCAATCTCGCCAGGGTTCTAGCATTCCAACAGAGTGTGGGAGCTGGAGGATAGGATCATGGGTTCAGAGAAGAGTATGTTAACCTTCTCTGCAATAGGGTTGATGTTCATCCTCCAAGAGGAAGATGGGGCCTCAGAGAAGTATACACAGCACTGAGGACTGGCTTTCAAATTCCAACAGCGATAGGAGCCAGGCAGGTAGCATAAATTGAGGAAGAAGTTTGGCAATAATGCAATAGGAAATGAGGGGACTATGGAGACCAAAGGACACGTGCCTGCCCTACATAGGGAGCTGCTGTTGCCTCCAGGCAATTGTGGCCCTGTGGGAATGGGGACTCAGTGGAGCTCGATCTTCTGTTTTGTTTTTAAGAACAATTAGAAATTGGAAATGTTTTGTGGACTTTCCTAATTTTTAAATGTCGGCAACAACTCAAAAAATCATTATTTAAATGATTAATTGTTGGGAGCATTTGGAGGTCTGTCATAGTTCCAGCTTGACCACCAGGCAACCTGCTACCATCCCTGGGCCCCAAGGAAAGAAAGTTGGTATGCATTATTTCCCCTTGGAGATGGAGTTTGTAAGGCAGTGGTTCTCAAACCTAGCACCCATCAGAATCACCTGGATAGTTTGTTAAAATACAGCGTTCTGGGCTCTACCCTGAGTTCTGATCTAGTAGATTTAAGGTGGGGCCTGAAAATGTGAATTTCTAATAAGTTCATAGGTGATTGTCGATGTTGCTGGTCTGAGACCACAGTTTGAGAAGCACCATTGTAGAGAATCCTATTCCTCCAGATTTCTGAGGTCCTTACCTGTGAGAGGGTGAATAACAAAGAATCCCATATGGTTCCCACCGGTGATGTTGAAGGTCAGCTTCTCTTTGGAGCTGGAGTCCAGGTCCCAGGCATCCAGCTGGAGCACAGAGGTGTGCAAGGGTGCATCCTCCCGGACAGAGGGGTAAAACACGGGTCTGGACATCCGAGGTGGGTTGTCATTGACATCCATAACCTCAATGTAAACTTCAGTTATGGCGGAGAGGGGTATGGAACCCCGATCCACTGCCAACACGGTCAGCCAGTAGCAGGACACAAATTCTCGGTCCAGGGGGGTCAGAGTCTGAATCAGTCCTAGGGACAGTTAATCACCAAATTCAAAATATTTCAGAGTTCAAAGTAGTATTAGAAATCACCTTACCTAACACTCTCCAAACTGTACTCTGTAAAGGATATTAGGGGTAATTTGTGAGAAAAGAAAACTGTTGGCACTATGGTGTGGGAGCTGCTGAGTTAAACATGGGCAATTCATATCCTCGAAATCTCTCAGAGTTTTTTCTCTGCTAAGATAGGCCCATGACTCTGGCATATGTGCATCTGCAGGGTTTCCAGAAGATAGTGGTAGTTGACCTACTTTCTCCTAATTACTTTCAACCCAAGTCCTATTGATCAATTTATTTCACATTCCTTAAGGGATTTCCTTACAGTTGTCCTTAGTCTGGTTGCTTCGAGCTTCAAGTATTATAGATACAATTTAAGGGTTAGGGATTTGACAAATAAATTGCTGTTTCCCTCTCCATTATCTTTATGATTTTAAAGACTTAGCTTTGTTCATTTGTTCACTAACTCCACAAATTGCTTACTTATGGGCCAGCACTTTTCTAGAAGTCTAGGGTCCAATAGTGAGCAAAAGAGGCTTACACCCTAAGTTCTCATGGATCACACACTCAGATGGAAGGGCCTCTGTGAAAGGGCAAGGCCCGTGCCCACAGCCATAGCATGTCAGAGCTGAAAGAATCTTATTCCTTTGACAGATGGGGAAACTCAGGGCCCTAGAGAGAGTATGACTTGACCAAGATTGTGTAGCAAGTAGATGGAAGAGCTGGGTCTGGAACTAACTCTCAATCTAATGCTCTTTCCACCATATCAACCTGCCCTTTACCCTGGAAATAAATCACCTATCTGATAGTAAATTTCTTGAGAGCAATGACCTACCTTCATTTACCTGGGTTCTCCCCCAGCGTGCCTATATCAGGACCTCACAAATAGAGGATGCTCAGTAAGTGTGCAGAATTGTACTTATTTTCTATGAAGCTTGAAAGGAATAAGTAAGTTGGTTCTACCTTTTTGGAGGGCAATTTGACCCAGCTGCTACATTTAAGAGTTTTTCCTATAGAGACTAATGAATGTGAGTAAAAGTATATGGACAAGGATGTTGCACCTATATGTAGAATAAAGTGTAGCTATTAAAAAGGAATGACAAAGATTTATATGTACTGACATATAAGATATCCTGGGGGTATGTTATGTGAAAAAATAAGTTTTAGAATTAGTGTCAATTGTGTGTTTTCATAATAATAACATGAACAGAGATAATATATCAGATACAAAGAAGAAAAATTTAGAAGATTATAAACCAAATTGTAAATAAATATTATATCTGAGGAGATGGGTCACAGAGAAACATTCATTTTTAAAATACATGTGGAAAAATTTATAGCCATAGCATATTACTTTTATAAGCAAATATATGTAATGTTTATATGTATATATGTGTATATATGTGTATATATATATGTATATATGTTGTGTGTGTGTGTATACATAAATGTACACACAAACACATAGATGCTAGTGATATGGTTGATTTGACTTAAATGGATATATACACACATGCATATATGTATACATATCCCTAGTATGATAAAAATAAAAGTGACAGGAAGGAGAGTCCTTATTTATTCCTTTTCTTTTTAGCCTGCAGTCTGACTTTTTTCAGGACTGTCCCTGATTTCCCTTAGGCCCATCCTCTCCCAGCACCTGGGAATCCCATCCTACCCAACTCCTGGTACCTGTGTCTTGGTTGATGCTAAAGGCTGTGAGACTGGTGCCAGCCCTCAAGAAGTACTGGAGCTCCCCATCCAAGCCACTATCATCATCGTGGGCAGCCACTACCATCACCTGGGTTCCCGGGGGACTGTTTTCCTGCACCTGGCCCTGGTGCACAAAGGAGGCAAAGTGGGGAGGGTGGAGATTTTCATTCACATCCAAGACTATCACCTCCACGTGGCAGAGGGTCCTGCGGGACAGGGGCCTCCAACTGTCACTGGCCCACAGGCTCAGATTATACCCAGCCTGACTCTCAAAGTCCAGCTCTTTCTCCAGACTGAGTGCGCCGGTCATCAAGTCCACCTGGAAGGTCCCATGGACGTCATCCAACAGAACATATCGAACTTCTCCCGCAGGGCCCAGGTCAGGATCAAAGGCATCCAGAAATGTTAGGATAGTTCCTGGGGGCAAGTCCTCTGGGACCTTCAGGCTACTGAATTCTGTGATGCACTGGGGAGAGTTGTCATTGACATCTTCCAATGCGATGGTCAGGTCAGTGACAGAGAAGAGCTGGTGGCCCTTCCTGGGCTGATCCCTGGCCTCCACCTTGAATATATACTGAGGCTCTGATTCCCGGTCCAGGTGTCCTATGACAACTAGTTCCCCAGTGAGGGGGTGGAGGGAGAACTTCTCTGTGGGGCTTAGCAGGGTGTAGTAAACCCTCCCATTGTCATCCGAGTCAGCATCTTTTGCTTTTAGCTCTGCAATTGTGGCTCCAACTTCTGTGTCCTCTGAGATGGTTATCTGGTACCCACCAGGAGGGAATATGGGTGCATTGTCATTCCAGTCTTTCACATTCACTGTCAGCAGCTTCCAGGAGGACTTCTGGGGAGTACCCAGGTCATACACTGTTACATTGAGGATGTAGAAGCTGGTGGTTTCATAGTCCAAGGGGGCAGCTACAGTGAGTAGACCTGTCTCCAGCTCAATGTCAAAGCAGCCTTCTTCATTGCCATCTGCAATCACATAGACCAGTTTGCCATTAAAACCAGTATCAGGGTCAGTGGCTGCCAGGTGGGCCAGGGAAGTGTTGAGAGGAACACGCTCAAGGATGTCAATGGACTGTGGGAAGTGGTCCTCAAAATGAGGGGCGTGATGATTGATCTGATATGCACTTAAGGAAGTGAAGTCCTCATTATTGGAGTCCTGGTTCAGAAGCCCGACAGAGTGGAGGATGGTCTTTGTGAAATGGGTCAGTACCCCTGTTTTATCACATGTTATAGGAACCTCAAAACGAGGGTCCTTCACTACAGTAAGATTCAAAGTTGTGGGGGAAGCATAGTATTTCCCATCTGAGGCTGTAATTTTCAGGGAATAATTGATGAGTTGACCAGTAGTGTGATTCATAAAAGAGCGTTTGAGGGATATCACCCCGGAGAAATGATTTAGATAAAAATGCTCTAGTTCATTGCCTGACACAAACTCATATTTTAGGTTCTGAAGCTCATCCACATCTATAGCTGACACAGTCATTATTGATTTTTCTACTGGCCAGTCTTCACGGATAGACCCAGTACAGTTGACTTGTTCAAACATAGGTTTGTTGTCATTCAAGTTATTGAGCCTAAGAGAAACAGACACTTCCTTTTCCTGGCGAAATGGGGATCCCCAATCTGATGCCCGTACCTGGAAGGTATAAATTCTTTTCATGAGCTCATAGTCCATGGGTTTGGTGGTGGAGATGATCCCCAGGTAAGGGTCGATAGTAAAGGGCACGTCTTTTGGACGAGCGATGGAATAGGTGACATATCCATTCTCTCCATGATCCCGGTCTGTGGCAGTAACAGTCAAAACCCTGGTGCCTGGAGGGATGTTCTCATCAAAGGTGCCATCATAGGAAGACCTGTTGAAGATGGGGGCGTGGTTGTTACAGTCCATGATGTCAATGATTACAGTGGTGGAAGCCAGGCCTGGTGAGGTTCTGATGTGTAACTGGTAGTGGGCTTGGTCGTGGAAGTCCATGAGTTTTGTGGTGGTGATGAGCCCAGAGCGAGCATTAAGTTTAAACCCTGCACTCCCTGAGGAAGGCTTTAGAACATACTGCAAGTTGGGGAAGGCTCGGGTTACTTTCACCATCACCACTCGGCTGCCAGGAGGGGAAAATTCACTAAGCTGCACTCTGTAAACAGCCTTTTCAAATTCGAGGGAAGTCAGTTTGGAAGCGGGTAGGTGAAAGCCCCTGATCTGGGAATAAAAGGAAGGCCTGCTCCCACTCCTGGCCCGCAGGCTGAGGTTGAATCCATGAAGGTGCTCTAGCCAGTCGATGTCTTTGACGGACACCAAACTGAACTCGCTGCTCCGAGCATAAGACTTGATGGCTTTGAAGTACTTTCCAGAGTCACCATCGACAATTTCCAGTGAGTCCACTTCAGCGCCTGAGCCGTTTGCATCTACCAGTACAGTGGCATAGGTGGCACTCTCACTGCTGTCTGGTGGGGCCACTGCCACTGAGGTGATGGCCAGGGGCTTCCTGAGGGCCGGCTCTACAAGGATGACAAGTGCAGCCAAATTGCCAAACCCGTTGCCCTCTGAGATTTTCCGCATGCGGTCCACAGCCAGCACCTGGAGCTCATATTTCCCTCGCCAGGTGACGTTTAGCTTTCCAGCCAAGGTGACCACACCACTGGTGGGATGGATGGCAAATATCTCTGACCTCGTGTTAAAGGCATAATAGAACTCGGCATTCTGGCCCAGATCAGCATCCGTGGCAGTCACCTGGCAGATAGGGCTCTTGAGAGGCATGTCCTCAGAGATGGTGACTCGGTATGAAGGTGGGGAGAAGAGAGGCTTCAGGTCATTCTGATCCAGGATGTGCACCACCACGCGGGTCAGAGCTTCAAACTCCAGGGTCTTGTCCGTGGCTTGGATGATGAGGGTGTAGCTATCTTGCACCTCCCTGTTCAGAAGGGCCGTGTTGCTGCTCTTTGTCCTAATTCTCAGAAAGCAGAAGTTGCCCACCACGTACTCCTCAGTTTTAAACACATTGGCCACATCTCCAGAGATGATCCGGTACCTCACTGCCCACTGGGGCTCGGCGAGGTACATGCCCATTTTCACAGAGCTCTCCACGTACGTCTTAGGAGCAGAGTTTTCATAGATGGTCGCATTATAAAGGGGGTGTGTGAAATGCCAGGTAGAGGAGGAGATGATCCCTTCTGGGGGCTTCTCACAGGTTGTACAATGGAGCAAGAAAACAACAAAACCCAACGAGGCAATAATCATGGTGGAGAAACTGAAACCCTGAGCAAAAAAAGAAAGTGTACAAGTTAGGAAGGAAATGGTTTTTACTGCTGTAGTTCCTAACTGCGGGTGATTTTCCCTGTGTGGGACGTTGGCCATGTCTGAAGATATTTTCGACTATCCCAGCTCTTGGGGGTCGGGGGAGTGGGAAGAGGGGGAATAATTACTACTGGCATCTAGTGGTACAAGTCAGGGATGCTGTTAAACATCCTACAATGCACAGGGCAGCTCCCCTAAAACAAAGAATGATCCGGCCCCAAATGTCAATAGTGCTGAGGTTTAGACATCCTGCGTTTGAAAGATAACTGACTAGTTTAAATGCCCTCTTGAGGGCACCTGGCAGATACAACACAGTTCTGACCATTTCACTGCTTTTCTCTCAAAACCTTCAGTGGCCCCCACTGATGCTGAAATAGTTCCAACCAGTTAACCAAGCTTAGCAACCTGGCTCTAAGTACTTCCCGCAAGATCCCTCCATCAGGGCTGAGCTCCAGCCAGACTGAGCTGAGTGCACATGCAGAGGCTACAGAAAAGCAAAGTGACCAAGGTCACAGGCCTGGCATCAGGCTTCTTGGCTGTCAGCCCTGGCTCCACCGCTGACTAGCTGGGTGACTTTCTGGGTAGGTTACTTAACCTCTGTGGGTCTTGATCTTCTCTTCTATGGAGTGGGAACAAGGATTTTACCTCAGTGGATTGTTGTGAAAATTAAGTAAAATAACAAAGTAAATGACCTAGCAGGATACCTGGCACATAGTAAGTTTTAACGTACTATTACTATTATTAGTAATAGGAAACTAAGTTTCTCTGGGGGAGGGGACCTACCCAGGGCCTTGCAGCTAGACAGGGGTAAAGCAAGAAGTAGATCTTGAGCTCTTGTGTCACAGTCCAGGGCTGCTTTCCCTAACCCAGGCTTACCTACACCTGTCCCACCACAGGTCCCTGTGGACAGGGCCTGACTCTGACTCACTTTGTAACCCCAAACATAGAAAACTCCTTTACTCCTGGAATGCCAGAGCTGACATGGACCTTAGAGATGATGGAGTTCTGATCCTGCTCCTCATGCACAGGTGGGAATAGAGCCCCAGAGGGGGAAGGGCCTTTCTTGCCCCAAGTCAGATGGTGGGTAGCCAGGTGAGAACTAGTCCCTGGGAATTGTTGAGCTAACCTAATGCTTCGCCCTCTAAGACCTGCCACAGTCCCCATTCTCTCCCTTACTGTTTCCCACAGGATCCCATAGGGCTTGTCCCTGAACTACAGACTGGGTCAAAATGTGAGACTCATCAGGGCCCAAGAACGCGATGGAGCAGGGAGGAGGGCAGACTCGGTTGCCTAGAAGCTGGTGCCTGGCCCGCTCATGGGAGTCTTGACTCCAGGGAGCTTAGTGGCTGCCAGCCAGATGTGCCAAGCATTCCTGGTTGAAACAGGCAAGACCTGTTTTTCCAGTTGCTTTGCTCTTCAAAGGCAAGGAAGAGTTAAACTTGCAGAGCAAGCAGGGAAAGGAGAGGCTTGGATCCTTGTCTTTCCTGAGTCCTGAGGGAACTGAATGCAAGTCCTTTAAGATCGTGCAGGTAGCATCCCAGCATGGGAGGCAGGATGGAGGCAAGAATGGAAAAGGCTGCCTAACATGGGATCTGAAAGCCTGTGACAGGAGAGGATTTGAATATGCCCCATCCTTCTGGCCTCCCTACCACCCTCACTTGAGATTTTGTTAGTGATGCCCTAAGCCCAGGCACCTCAGGAAAGAGGGAACATGATGGAAGCAGACTCTATACTTGAGGTCCTAAAGCCAGTGACAGAAAAGTGTCATCTGTTCCCCACCCTTCCTCCCCGCCTACTCTTACCCCTTACTTACCACTGCACCTTAGTGGAGCTAGCCTGAGGCACAAGCCATACACACTGAGTCCCTGACACAGTCTCCTGCAAGCGGGAGGGGACTCTTGAGTCACTGGGACCCCAACTACCCCAGGATCGCATTGTTTTTGAAGTTGAAGCCCCAGGGGGAAATGAGTCCTTACCCCAGTCCCAGGTCCACTTGCTCTGTGCACAGCCCAGCGAGCCCAGAGTACATGCAGCCTCCCAGCTTTACTTGCTCTGCTTTGTGGAAAACTTCCTGTTCACCAGGTCAGCACCCGTGTCAGGCAGGCCCCGACAAGACACACCACCGCTCAGCAGCTGCACAGACAGCTTGCAGAGCGTGAGCCGTTAAGATGAACTGTAAGAAGGGAGCTGGGGCGGAGTCTCTCTGGAGGAGGATAACATGCAATGAGAATGCACCCTTGGGTGGGGGTTTGGTGCCCATGGCTGTGTTCAAGCTGTAGGACCTGCAGACCTGGTGACTGGTTTGCCAAGGAAGGACCTGTGTCTGGACATTGTTTTCTGGCACCAGGTCTGGGCACGTGAACAGGTTTGCAGGGTACAAAGGCACATTGGGCTCCCGGAGCCACTCTTCCGGCCTACACCACTTAGAACCACTGCTTCAAAACATCTTATGAAGATGTAAGTCAATTTGTATCACTTTCCTGCTTAAGATTTTCCAGTGGCTTCCCATAGCATTTAGATTAAAATCCAAACTCCTTACCATGTCCTAGAACGCCCCACACCACCTGGGCCCAGCCACCTCCTCCAGTCACACCTCCCAGTACTCTGCCCATTATTTAGCAAGCTGTAAGGACCTTTCCCCTCTACAGACAAACCTAACGGGGATCTGCCTCAGGGCCTTTGCACTTGATATTTCCCTCGACTTAAGATTCTCACGTATCTAGCTCTTTCTTGTTATCTAGTTCTCAGCTCAAATGTTACCTCCTAACCCCCAGATTGATGTAGTATCCTTCCTAACACCCTTCTTTATCACATCACCCCATTTTCTCCATGGCACTTATCACCATACAGTATGTTCTTGTTTATTTGCTTGATGACTATTTCCTGTACTGGACACTGGGCTCCACGAAGGCAGGAGCCTTGTGTGTCTTATTCATGAATGCCTTCCCAGTGCCTAGATCAGTGCCCGGAACATAAATACTAGTTGAAAAATGGAAGTATCTGGACTTAGGAAAAGCAATGACAGAGTGAAAGCTGAAAGAAACTTTAATGATCATCTCTTGCTTTTTAAAGCTAGAAAATCGTCTTAAAGAAAGAAAGGGATTTGCCCAAAATTACATGGTGAGAAGTAGAGCCAGGTTCTTTCCTCCCGACCATGCTGCCAGAAAGAGAAGCTGTGGTCACTTATGAATCTGGCTGTTTGGGTTCAAGGCCCAGCGCCACCACTTACTAACTGTATCACCTTGGGCTGGTTACTTACTCAGCATCTCCAGACCTTAGTTTTCTCATCTATAAAATGGGGCTATTAAGAGTACTGCTTTCATGGGGTTTTATGAAGGCTAAATAAGATCATGCACATTAATGTGCTTAGCACACTGCCTGAAAAGCACTCAATAAATATTAGTTATAGTTTTCAAAGCCAAGGCAGAATCAAAGCCTGAGGTAGGGGTGAGGGTGGGGTCCCCTGAATCCTCTGGCGAAGGACTAGACTGTACCCCTGCAGAGCAGGAAGCCACTGGTCGCTGATCGAGTCTAAGCTTGCTGGCCCAGCCACAGGCTGTTCTGGGAAGCTGCGAGCAGGCGCTTGTCTGGGGTGCGGCCTCATGCTCTTTGCTCCCCAGGCCCAGAGAGAGACCTGCATGTAGGTGAATGGGCATGCTTGCAAGAGAGCACACACACATACTTAGGAGGCGATTTTTGAATAATTGTGCGGGTACATTGGTTGTGAGCGCCTACTGGACAGAATTCATATGATGTGAGTAAATAAATTGGTAGCTGTGGGGCTTGAGTGTGCATGGGTGTGAGCAAGCATGGGTGTGGGGGTTCATGAATGGACCTTTTTAGGATATATCTATGACAAACTCCATCTCCTTGTAACTCTCAAACCCATTTCATAGATGGGGAAGGGAACAGAGGTGGTTCACAACACACAGGTTCTGGCTGTGTGACCTTGGGCAAGTGGCTTACCTTTTCTGATCCTCAGTTTCTCTACTTCTTATACCATTTTGAGAATGAAATTAATGTACGTAAATGGTGAAATTGTTTGTGACATAGTTTTCAACACCTATTACCGAGTACTATTACTTTTTAGCTGTTGTTGGCTCATACTATTATTGACGAGTTTGTGGGTAATGAAAACTCTCAGATATGTTATCATATCACCCCCAGGCTGATTTTCTGCAACTAAATGCCGTAGGACTTCACTGGGACTGTGATTCATTTCACCCCATGTTTCAGTTCACTGCTCCAGCTTCTCAGAATCTTGATTTTGATATTCAGAAACTTGGTGCTTGTAACATCCATGTCTTTACGCAAGTCATTGTTAAAAGTCTGAGCATACCTGGGAGGAGCAGTTCTCTGGGATCTTTGCTCATTTTCTTGGTTAGTGATTTCAAGTACAATTTTGGAATGAGTCACCTCAGAATATGGAGAGCTTCCTATCACCAGTGGCATCAAAGCACAGTCTAGGCGGCCACCTGTGAACGGTGTGCTACTCTAGGGTAATATTTGCCCTTGGCAGTGATAAGAAGAGCTCCAAAGCCCCTTCCAACTTATGTGGCTCTGGGTCTTTGGCCTGTGTAGGCCCGTGGTCTCTGCTAGACCCTAAATGAGCTCTTAAAGGCACTGAACGCGTTTCCTCTGGCTGTGGCTCAGGGCTGCATGTGTGCCAATGCTTGTTCAACGGTCAGTGTAGTAAGCTGATCTCTTGGGAGACCTGGATCTAAAGTCTCTCTTCCCTGTGTGGCCTTGGTCAAGTCAGTCACCAAAGCCCTATGGACCTCTTTCCTCATCTGTAATGACATGTGTGTGTTGGTGGTGGCAATGGAGAGAGCTAGAATGGATCAGTGATGTCAAAACCCTCTATTGCTTTCAGGGGCGCAATCTCTTTTTATCTAATGAAATTGTACCTGGAAGCACAATTTATAAAGAGATTCGAAGCAGAGCTGCACTATTAGAAGCAGGGGTAGAGGCCTAGGACTCTGCCCACAGGCTTGTCCCTCATCCCCCAGGCGAACACCCTCCTGGGAAGCACAGGTTAAAAAACTGGACTGAATGACCTCCAAGAGCCCCTTCACATCTGATAAGCTGGAGTTCTGCTATTACAACATTCTGTGTCCTATCATAAAAAGTTCTAAAACATATGGTTGGATATGCTGTTATTCTAATGCTGTATGATCTAATCTGTATTTGTAATGGTCCCTGTACAGTGACTCAGGCATTTTAGTTCTAGGCGTCTATGACTATGTGAATAATTCTGTCCCCTTCCCAGAGAACCACATATACTTGGAGGAATTCAAAGTCAAATCAAACTTCCGATAAAGAAGCTCCTACCAAATTTGTTCAAAATGTCAGGTTTTGTTTCTGACAATGAAACGCCTCATCATCACTCCCAGAAGTCCCCAGGCACAGCTCAGCAATGACATTTTCCCATGGCCCAACACCTTCCCTTTTCTTAGGCATGACACAAATGTTAATTAATAGCCCACATAATACCCCTAAGAAACATATCCACCCTTTTACTTCCAAGTCAATGATAAGGGAGACTGAGATTTGCATGGCACACCCAAGGCCACCCAGGAAGGTGGTGGCCGAACTGAAAACAGCCAGCCAGATTTTCTGAGCCTGGATGCTCCAGATTTCCTAGGCTGTGGGAAAAGGCAATAAGATAAGATATCTTTTAGAATTTGGAGAGCCTTTCATGAAAGAAAGAGCCACTGGATTCATTCCTCTGGATTGGAGAATGTCTATGCTCCCCCCAAATTCTAAATGTAAAATTACCATGAATTTGTGTACCTCAGTGTGTATTGTCTGATCCCACTCCCCTCCCCACCACTGCATTTGCCTCAGGTATCCAGTGTTAGGGCTAGTTCTTGTGGCTCCAAAGAAAGAATCCTAAACATATTCTGTCACAAAATCGCACAGGCAGTGTATGTGTGGTGGTGGTGCTAGTGAGTGGGATTAGGAGGGATTATGTCTTTGAATCAGAATTAAAACCATAAGTGAAAGGAAAGTGACATTCCAGGTACCTGCTAGACAGGAAGTCTTTAGCTACCGAAGTTATTTTTCCCCTTAGAATCAGGGAGCCACTGAAGGTTTTTGAGAGTCATTTGCTGGTTTGTAGGTAGCCACTGCTGGGTTCTCATGTAATAGGACAAATCAAAAAGTTGGATATGAGCAGGAAAGGGCCAGTGGCTTGAGCCCTAGATGGGCTGTGTGACCTTGGGAAGGTTACAGAACCTCTTCTGAGCATCAATTTACCTGTCTGTAAAATGGAGATAATAAAAGCTACTCCTACCTACTTCCCAGGGCTGCAGGGAATATAGATGACATGACAGGTGAAAGCACAGAGAGGAAAGACGCAGAATAATATCTTATTAGGACCAATAATGGCTTGGTAAATGGTGGCCAAACCTCCAGCAGACTGAGAGGCTGTGTCAGGAGGGTTGTCTGTAAAGGCCAGGCCTGTGCAAGCCTGGAATTAGAGGAAAGAAAAACAACAAAGTCTTCATTTAGGGCATGGGTAAAAGAGCTGGGACTGGGGTCCCCTTCTTTACCAGTATTCTGATTATTATTATCGATGACAAAAATTATACTGTCTTTTATCTGTATGGTAATATGTAAGTTTTCAAAAAATGTCTTCATGTGTTATCTCACCTGGTATTTGGGTAGGAAGTACAGTACTGAGTAGAATTAGTAATAAGAAAGTGGGCTGTGGTGTCAAACCCCAGCATATCACTTAGCAGCTGTGTGGCCTTGGGCAGTTATTTAACTTCTCTAATCCTGGAAAAAGGGAAATGATAATAGCACCTATCTCATGGAGCTGCTGAGAAGGCAGAATGAGCCAACACATGGCAAATACCCAGCTCTGGAATACATTCAGTACAAGTCAGTTACTGTACTAACCTCATCTGGTTGTACCAACAAACCTTATTATGACACTTAAAATTACTCTCATTTTTTAAATGAGAGACCAAGGCTCAGATAATTTGAAAGCTCTACCCAGGTTCACCCACCTAGTAGGTGGCGAATTCAAGTACAATCCCAGAATAGGAATCCATATTCTAAGAAGAGAGACTCAGAGGAGGCTGGAGTAGCTGAAGCTGATTCTCTAGAGCAGTTCCCTCCAACAGAACTTTCTGCAGTGACAACAATGTTCTATATCTGAGCTGTCCTGTTCTATATCCAATGTTCTATATCTGAGCTGTCCTGGGTGGGAGCCCCTTCAGATCTGACATGACTAGCCATATTATGTCTATCAAGCATTTCAAATATGGCCAGTACAACTGAGGAAGTAAGTTTGTAATTTTATTTAATTTTAATTAATTTAAATTCAAATAGCCACGTGAGGCTAGTGGCTACCATATTGGCCAGCTCGGCTCTAGAGAGCCTGGTGCAGGAACCAAGGATATGTGGGATTCGGAGGAGCATTCAAGGTCCAGCTACCCGGCAGGCCCAGTGGGCACACCAGGGCGCACAGAACTTTTAGGGCCCATGAAAATGTTTTAATTCCTCTTAAATTCAGAAAAAAGAAAACAAAATTTAAGGTTAAAAAAACACTTTCATATATAATATATTCATCTTTATAACAACATTGTCGGAAAATATTTTTAGTATTTTTTTTTTCACAGAGGAAGAGACCTGCAAAGGCTAAAATGTCTAGGACTCTCGAAAGTTGTTGTTTGAGGATTTTCAACTTAATTAGTTGTCAACATATCAACACTGGAAAGCTTCACCCAAAAATCCATATTTCAGCTTCTCTTTAAGAAATTGGAAGACACGGTATCTGGTGTTCCTCCATGTTGCAGTGGCTGAGTGGTGGCTGCCCGCTTTAGACAGGGCCTATGCTCTCCAGTCACCCCCTCCCCAAGATTCCCTGGACAGTGATGCTGTTTCAGCTACCCCTTATTGTCAAGGTCAGTTTTCTAACAGAAGCAGCATATTTTCTGTACCCACACCTCTATCCAAACTGTGAAGGCAGTAGAGTCAGGATGACCTCACATTTGTGCACTGGGCCTGTTTCTCCCCCAAATGCTACCCTCTGGCTGTTGTAGGCATTCAGGTTTGCAGACTCCAAACTCACTGAGGCCCAGAGAGAGCAAGAGGTCTCTTCCTATTGGAGTTACCTGTATGTGTGTGTGTATACACACACACACACACACACACACACATATATACATACACATATATATCTATATATGTATGTATATGTGTGTGTGTGTGTGTGTGTGTCCATGAGCTTTGCATATGGAGCTGAAGTCCCCCTTAATCAAAGGGCATCCCAGGACCAGAGGGTCCTGCCCCAATTCTTGCAGGGTTCTCTGGCCAGAGGAGTTTGTAAGATCAAAACCAGCTGCAGCTCAGCAGAGTATAGAATGGCATTTATCCATTATAAGCTCTGGAGACCGAGCAGGGGTTTCGTTTGTACCCTGGGACAAAATAGGGCTCAAGTGTGAACTCAGCTCCATGGGTAGGCTAATGGGAAACCTTGATTCTCTCCTCCTGGTGGGGCACCCTCTAGCTGGGAGGGAACTAGGAGGCCCATGTATGGAAGGAGAAGTGGGGAGAAGGGAGAAGGGCTGCCCTCCTGTAGGTCTGGGTTTGGGGCTGACTCTCTGGGAGGGAGGAAGGCTATGTCCTGAGGTTACAAGATAGACTTCCCTAGAGGACTGGAAAGCTTCTTCAAGTAGTAGAACAAATTGCACAGGCCAGAATGTCCCTGTTGTATGGGCCTCGTCTGGTGGGATAGTGACTATTCTGTGTTTCTTGCAACTCTGATCCAACGAAATCCTTTGCAAAGGTTTTCAGACACATAGACATCAAGTTCCAACTTGAGTGACCTTGGATATCCAACTTAACTCTGAACCTCTGTTTTTACTTATCTTTAAAAGAGAGATACTAACTGAACCTCAGATGGTTTGTATTAAACATTTAACACAGTGCATGGCACCTAGCAACCATTAAATAAATACTAGCTGTTATTGTAGAACTATATTATTATTGTGTAAAATGGATTAGAACAGAGCTGCCGCGATAGATGTGACTGGGGCACCCAGAGGCCCGTTCCCCATTCACTTTCTGAAGCATCTTTGTAAATTTCCCAAGCCTCAGGCACAGTTTGAAAACACTGGGAATCTAATCTCTATTTTATAAAGATAGGAAAACTATGCCTAGAGAAGGGAAATCACAGAGTGCTCTGTCCTAAGTCACAGAGCATGTTGGTGGCACAACTAGAACCAGAGCCCAGGCTCCTCATCCTGGGCGCTTTGCACTGGCCAAGCTGCTCCCCCAGCCCAGCTCCTCGCCCAACCTGGGGGCTCCTCTGGAAGCCACAAAGCCGTGGTCCTCTTACTTATTAGCCAGGAGAACAGTACTGGGGGAAGGGAGCCAGGCTTTGGGGTCAGACTTGCCCTCAACCCTGCATCTGCTTTCATCTTAGGGCCTGGCTTCCTCTATCTGAGCCTTAGTTTCCCCATTTGTGAAATAGAGCTAGCATCATTTACCTCACTGGAGGTTTTTAGAGCTTGTACATGGAAAGCATGTAGCATAGTACCAGGCACACAAAAAGTCATTGATGTTATTACTATTATTAGTACTATTACTATTATAATAATTATGGTAATGTTATTACTATTATAGTAAGTGTTCAAAAATATGTGTGAAATGAGGGGACTATTCTCTGTTATATGTACTGATCCCTGCCCCATCCCCCAGGAGCCTCAGGAGGAGCACCTTTCTACACACATATGCAAACACCTATGGGTCTTTGTGACACTTTCTCTCCTTGCACTGATTTGTAGCAAAGCTCAAGCAACAACTTAAGCAGCACTAAAATAAGAATAATTTCTATTCCTGTTGCCTTTTTCCCCATCGTGGGTCACTTACATGATCTCATTCCAAGTTTGAGGAGGACAAAGGGGTGGGTTTGAAGTGGACAGAACGGTGAAAACAAGGGATAGAGAGTGTTGCAAACACCCCACAACAACGTGGGCTTCTCGATCTCTTTTATTCTGCCACTGACATGTTGGGGTGGCCTCGCTGGGCCCCATCTTATGTGATTTGTAAAATGAGGCCGTTCAGCATAGTCTCCTCTCTACCCGGGATGCAACATACTGCCTTCCCGGGAGCTAGCAGGCCCTGTGGCCACCAGTGAGATGAACCCTGTTTCTCTTAGCTGGCTCTGAGAAGCTGCTGAGACCAAACCTCTCCTAGTTCCGTGTGCAAGAGACCATCAACCACCCGTGGCCACTCCTAGCCATGTCTGCCTCCAACTCAGGCACCCCAGGGGGTAGGGAGGCTATCGTCAGGGCTACATAACACCACCTGCTCAGGCTCTGGAGGAAGGCGACCTGTGTTTGAGTCCTGCCTACGCCCATCGATGGCTATATGACCTTGAGTAAATCATTGAACCTGACTGAGCCTTAGTCTCTTCATATATAAACTAAGGAAGGTAATCACGAGTCTGTTGTGAGGCTCAGTTAAGATAAAGTACATAAAACAGTTGGCACAATGCTTGACATGTGAGCCCTCATGAGGTAGCCACTGTGATGAAGATGATTCAGGGACCAGAGGCCCTACTCCTTTGGTGCCATGGGGCCTCAGTAACATGTCAGAGGGCCCAGCAGGGGAATAAGTGGGAGACCCCTAGGCAACCTTCTCTTCTCATGGGACTTCCACTTGTCCATCTGAGAATTGGGACTAGTCCCTGTTCTCCTTCCTTACTGAGTAACCCTTTACACTGAGCTATTATCAAATGATGCCCTAAAGATGGCAAGGTTTGGGGATTATGATTTGATTATAGAAGCACAGGCACTGGTCACAAATGATGTTTATTGAGTATTTACTATGTTCCAAGTCTTGTGGTAAGCCCTTGGCATGAATTATTGCTTTTACGTTAGCTTGGAGCAATCCTATAATTACCCTCATTCTGCAGATGGGATAAATGAGACTCAGAGAGGTTACCTAACCTCCAAGTTCACACAGCTAGTATTGGCTAACCCAGGATTAAAACTCCGATCACCTGTATGTCTAACAGTTTCCTGGCCTGCCTCCTGTGCCCTCAGGTTAGAAAGAGCACTGGGCATGAGGGAGGGTTATACTCTTCTTCCCTCACACCAGGATCATATTATCATGTGTCCACTCATGCCAACAAACACAGATTCTCAGCAAAGGCTCCATCTTTAGTCCTCCCTCTTAATCCCATTCCCTTTGGCCTGGCCCATTCCAGCTGCACTGTCTGTCCATCTAAAGCCATTCCCCTCTGAGCCAGAACAGTTTAGGACACAAAGCTGGCAGGCGGGCAGGCCTGGGCAAGTGGGGAACGGCTTCGAACAGTGGGGCAAGACAGGCAGTTCCGCTGTCTGAGGCACCCTGTCTTGCAGCTTTGCCTGCTGAACCTGACTGAGGGGTAGGGATGATTTGGGAGCATCAAGGTACATACTAATGAGATGCAAATGAGCCTCTGATGGGCTCCAGGCCAAGTTCCCAGTTCCACACTTAAGCCCCCTGGGTTCTGTCCACACGGATTTCCTCTTACCCGCAGTTCCTCTGTGCTCCACCCAGACACTGGCAGACGCGGAACTCACTGGAGCTGTATTCTCACTGACACGGCTGGCCATTGACTTGAAGCAGTGGTTCTCACCATTGGGAATCCCCTAAGGGAGTGGGGGATGGGAGGTAAAAATACGTATTCCCAGCCCCACCCCAGATCCACTGAATCAAAATCCTTAAGGGTGGGGCTCAGAAATGGATGTTTAACAAGTTCCAGGATGATTTTCATGTGACCTGTGTTTGGGATCTGCTGAAAAAAGGACTCTTTTTCTTTAAGATCTTATGTGCTACCATGCCTCCTTTCAAAGTCTATATTCCACATGTGGCCCTCTCCTAGGCCCCAGTGGAGAAGGGATGGGGAAGTTAGGAAGACCACAGTCTTCATGACATTTTTAGGCTGGAGAAGTGGTTCTCAAATGTTATTGTGTTAAAAATCACAACCTCATCCTCAAGGAGTCTGATTCCTGATTTAGTAGAGCTGCCATAAGACTTGGAGTACACATTTCCCCCTGTTGGTGGTTTGCTGATCACTCTTGGGGGAACACTGGCCTTCAGGCAAAGCAGACATAAAGTTATCTCTAAAGTCAAATGGAAGAGCAGACAGAAGAGGGAAAACGGCCGATCTGATTTCCACACCTGACTTTCACCTAGTAGTCTCTGAGTCTGCAAATCTCTCTGTTCATCAGCACCTCAAATCCCAAAGGCAACTGTTTATTTTCCAGTGGACAAGTCTATCTCCCAGGTAAAAACTCAGCCCCATGAACTGTGTTCCACTTGCAATGAATAGAACTGAACCTGAAAATAAAAGAGTTCTATCCACATACACACACCTCATGGCCCAGCAATTCCACTCCGATTCTATACACAGTAGAAGTATGTGCATGTGTTCACCAAAAGATCACATGAGGATATTCAGAGCAGCATCCTTTAGAATAGCCCCACGTTGAAAATGACCCAAATGTCCATCAAGAGCAAAATGATAAATAAAGTGTGGTATGGTCATATGATGGAATACTGTGCAGCAAAGAAAATGAAGTATTATTGCTCTAGGCAACAATACAGATGAAGCCCATTCACAGAACGTGGGGCGGAAGCAGCTATGCACAATATATGAATACTACAGAATACATGCTGTAGTATTCCAAATACATAAAATTCAAAAACAGGCAAAACTCACCTATGGATTAGATTAAAGTTACCCGTGGTGGGTCAGGGGGTGGTCTAGAAAGAGGGGCACAAATGAGGTTTATAGACTGGTGGTAATGTTCTGTTTCTTCATCTGGGAGCCGGTTAGTTTCTGGAAAGTTTACTGAGCTGTACATGTAGGATTTGTACACTTTTCTGTATGCATATTATACTTTGTTTAAAAGTTTCCTAAAAATGCTAGTAAAGGGCTTCAAAGAAGACTGGTAATAAGAGGGAAAGTATTTAAATAATAAAAGCATTCTGATTGGCAAATTGTGCAAGATTTCATAGCTATGGGATCTTGGACTCTTCCTGCCCCAGGAACCAGGAAGGAGACAGTTCTCAAAAACCGAGAAGCGCGGGAGGCGTGCCAGGGCGCACCAGGGCTGTGGAAAAGCGGAGCCTCAGCAGTTCCCTGTCCCCACCCCCCTGGGCCCGCCCTCCACAGGACCGCAAGCACCAGGGTGAGCCCACTTTCCACTGGGTTCCCAGGTTCAGCTGAGTTCCAGTTCATTGAGTTTTACTTTATGTAGAATATTTCTGTCCTCAGAGCAGTTTTCTGGTTCATTTTCTTGATTGATCCCCTCAAAGAGCAAAGGGTATTTCCATCTTGTAGATGAGGAAGTCAAGGCCCCATGGGATCAAAAGACTTGTCCAAGGTTATACTGTTAGCAAGTGGCCCAGCTGGGACTCAAACACAAGGCTTCAGACACCAAATCTACACTTCCTCGGCTACACCACGGACGGGCTGTTCCCAGTAACAGCCATGCTAATTGTAGCACCTGTCCCTTAGCGAACACCTTCCCTATGAATGGACCAAGGAAGTAGGTACTATCATTTCATCTCCATTTTACAAATGAAAAAACTGAGGGCCAAAAAGTCCAAATGCCTTGTCCAAGGTCAATGGCCAGTAAGTGTGGAGCATGGATTGGAACAAATAGTCTGAGTTGAGTCTGAGCTCTGAACCACTTGTCAGGGGTTCCCAAACCCAGTTGGACCTCACCTGGAGTCCCCTTGGAGCTTGTAGAAATATGGATTCCCTGACCCCACCCCGAAACCCCACATTCTAATTTTGTAGACTTAGGATAGGGCTGAGAAATCTGTATTTTTTAAATAACAGCCCTAGGCATTTGGGAAGATCAGCTCCAAATTAGGCTGCCACTGAAATATGGCAGTGAAAACAAAACAATTGAAAGGTTAGGTTTAACTTAGCAACTTCCAAATTAACTCACTGAGCCTCTCTAATGATTAGAATTCTCCTAACGATGGTCCACACCCCCCGAGGTGTTCGAGAACAGCCCAGCTGGCTGAATAATAGCTACACTTGGGGTGGGGGTAGAGACTGGCAAGGAGTGTCAGGAGGGCTTTTGGGGTGGGGGGCTGATGATGTCTGCTTTTTGTTCTGGTTGCTGGTCAGCCACCATTGGTGTTCATTTTGTAAAAATTCATCAAGCTGTAACTTAAATTGATGCACTCTTTTTTTGAATGTTTAGAAAAATAAAAATAAAAAGTCAGGCTGATCATTTGTTAGAGACACTGTACAAGGAAACTTTGCACAGAGTAGAGAGTTACACTAGGGATCTGAGAGTGTTCTTCTAATCGTTCGCTTCCAAGAATTTGAGATTCTAGGATTTGAATTCTCCTATATGCCCTGATTCTCTGAGTCAATTCCCAAGATTTCAGGAGCCCCCACATCTATAAAAGTAGTTAATGTTTAGTGAGTTCTTAATATATTATGACTACTAAGCTAAGAGCTTTACATGTGTCAACACGTAGCAGTTCTGTAAGGTAGAGAGCATCGTGCACCCCTCCGCCCCTCAGGGAGGTGAAATGATGTGCCCCAGGTCACAGAGACAGAGAGCAGCAGTCAGGACAGGAACTTCAGTGCCCTAGCTCTAGAGCTCATGTGCCCAGCCATGGTGCCATACTCATATTAAGCTCTGCCGCTCCCCAAAGCTAACTTCTAAATGTCTAAAATGATGCATTTTGTGCCATCTAGCCTTGCATTTGTTGGGAGGCTCCCAGAGGGAATGGGATGCTGGAGGGACAGACAGCAAGCAGCTCTGACCTGGGACATGTGAGCACACATGGGCCAACATGCACACACACGCTGATGTCACTTCGCAGCTGGCGTGTGCAGTCCTGCTCAGTTTGCTCCGAGGCCAACTGCTTTGGGCACTGGAGCTGAACGGGAACTAGGAACTAGAGAATTCTTCAGTGTAGGCTCCCTGCCCCCAGCCAGGGGATAGACAGCTGCCCTGCCACCTAATTGTCACCTCACAGGGGACACACACCAGTCTCAGGAATGGAAAAAGACCCAGCAGGAATGGGGGCAGGGAGGGATTTCTCTCTTCTGCGGGCTCCCAATGGAAAATGTTTAAGGCATCACCTCTTTCAAGAAAGAGATGTATTTTAGGAGATTGTTTCTTAATTAATGGGTAATGGTACAAATATCAGGCCCTGTGATTGGCCAAGACAAAGCATCTTAACCTTCTACTTTAACCCCCCTCCTTAAATTCATATTCTATCCCATATACACTCTTTGACTTAAACTCAACGCCGTCCTCCAGTAGTAACAAAATAAAAGCCATGCTCCTATGATGATTTTCTGAAGGCTTTATGTTTTAAAGATATACATGGAAATATTTCTAGATGCAATTATATATCTGGGATTTGCTTCAAAATAATTTGGTGAAGCAAGACTTGGTGAGGATATAGAGGAAACATAATTGTTGAAACTGGGTGAATGGGTTTTTAAAATACTATTTCATTTACATTTGTGTATTTCTATAATTTCCTATTAATAAAAAAATTATATATAAATTACATTTTTAAAAAAAGCTGTATTCCTTTGCCTGGCACACAAGGCCTTCAATGACCTGGCCCCATCCATCTGACAGTTTCCTGCACACTCCTGCTGTTTTCTTTGAATCACTGTGCCTTTGCACATGCTACTTCCTCTTTCTGAATTGCCTTTTCCACTTCTCTTTTCTTATTTAAAGCTTATTCGGCCTTCAAATCCGATGGTCAGTGCAGGCTCCTCCAAGAAGACATCATTGATTATATAAGTCTGGGCCCCCGTGCCAGCCTGAGTTTGTCCCTATTTTACCACCTACCTCTAGAGATTAGACCTTCCATGTATGGGCCCACCTCCACCAACTGTGAACCTTTGGGGGCCTGACACATCGTAAGTGTTTACTCAGTGTCTATTGAGTTAAGTATCTGTCAAGAGAACAAAAGCTGCATGACTGAAAAAGAGTGTCCTAGCTTTTCTGAGTCTTTGTCTTCACACTGAAAACAACAAGAGCAACAACAAAAAGAAGAGATAGAGGATAATGAGAGCTGGCCTGTGGGGCAGTTGTGCAGAGTAGAAGAGAAGGTGTATATGAAACGGTCTAACCTGGTGACAGGAGCATAGGAGGGCTCAGTAAATCAGGTTCTCTTTCCAACATTTAAATCCCATACTCAGAAATGGCTCCCAGAAATGGTACACTGAACCAGGTCATGGGACTAATAATTCTTGAAGGCGGATTTCAGGGACTCCTGAGGGCTATTACAGTTGTACAGTTACGGATACCTGCTGACTGGCTGGCAACAGTGATGGAGTGCTGTGTGCACGCACATGTGTATATGTGTGATGTGTGTGTTGGTGAGTGTTGAGGGAAGGGTCTGATTGATGAGGTTTATGTCCCTTGTCCCCTAAAGTGCAGCTTACAGTCTAAAGATTAAGCTGCTTGTTGATCCCAGATTGTCTCTAGGGTATGTGGGATGATTTACTGGCCTCCAAGACTGACCACCCACATAGAAAACAGTATCATCTCATGAACTGGACTAGGCAGAGAGAGGGAGAGGAAGGTGAAAAGCTCTGGGCAGTGGTCCTGCCTTCCCTACTCACTTGCTGTGTGACTTCAGCCAAGTTATCAGCCTTCTCTGGTGAGGCTCCAGGGTCTCCATCTGTCTGATTAAATTATCTCTAGGGCCCCTTCCACTCCCAACTCCTAACTGTGATTAGGTTGGGCTAATGCTTAGTCCCTCTGAGTGACAGTTCTCATCTGTGAATTAGAAATGAAGATTCATTCATTCAGCAGATATGCAATGAGCTTCTTGTACACACTGTTTTAGACATGGTTGCCGGAGTTCATAGGCGAGACAATATCAAACAAAAAATATACAAATAACGAAAATTACAATTGTGATTTGTCTTAGGAAGGACACTTCAGGGCGCTGTGGGTGATCTCTACCCCAGGGGAAGCAGAAAGCAGCTCTGCAATGACTTGATTGATGACCATGAACATCATAAATAAGGCCTGTGTGTTACACATGTTACCTCATTTAATTCTCACATTGCCTCTGAGAAAGGATATTATTATCCCCATTTTTCAAATGAGGTGACTGAGCTGTGGAAAAGTTGAGGCCTAGGTCACACAACTAATAATATCCAGGATTTGGACCCACACTTTCTTATACACCTATCTAGAAACCCTCATTACAAATGTAGCCATTAGAACTTTTAGTTATAGAAATAGTAGTATTGAGGTTCTGACCCAGGAAGCACGGGAAGCTTTCAGAGGCTCTGCCCATTTAGTCCTGAAAGGACCCTAATGGCAGGGCCCATCCAGGGGGTACAGGAAGGTCCCTGACTACACCACCCTCGGCACACACTGGTTTTCTCTAAGGCTTGTCACCTGCCCCATGTTCTCTCCCACCGGACTCCGCCTGGCCAGCAGCAGTACCAGTGCCATGACTTGTCACAAGGCCACTGGAAGGGGAACCTACAGGCTGAGGTGAGTTCAGTCGCACCCAGAGAAGAGTGTGCAGGGAGCAGAGCATGGCGCCCAACTCACTGATGGGGTAGGGGGAGCCTGGCAGCCCCTCCCCGTAGAAAACACAGGCACAGCTGACATGTAAGGCTGGAGAATGTCAATGTCCTTCTTGGTCTCGTCCTTAAGGAGGTCTCTAAGAATCATAGAATCAGAGGGGAGTTTCAGGGAGACCTTGACTCCCTCCAGTTCTTCCCCCATTTTACAGACGAGAACACTGAGGCGCGGGGAGCTCATGGCAGAGGGGGCCTCTCTGTTTCACTCCTTCAGGCTAGCCAGCGTCAGGGACTCAGCACTCTCCTCAGCACCAGAAGTGTAGCCTGCGCTTTGTGGGGAGACCCAAGCTCACAGCTTACTGACCACGGGGCATTGAGCCCCTTGAGTTCCTGGCCTGCAATATGCACACAATCATTCCTGCTCTGCCGACACAACAGGCTTATTGGGATGAATCAATTAATTATGAATCTTAACAATAGCTAACCACCTTTATTTTATAAATAGGGAAATAGGCCCAGATCAGTATATAACTGTCCTAGGCTACACAACCTGTGAGTCACAGAGACACAAATAACAAAATTCCCTTTTCACCTTGCCTGCTTTGAAAACTCAAATTTTCAAACGACCGCGCACACTCAGCCCAGTCCTCAAACACAGGAAGCGTCCAGTAAGTATCAGCTATAATAGTAACTGTTAGTAGTGTCCTGTGTGGCGGGCACCATTAACCTGCCCAGGCTCAGCTCCCCATCTGTAAAACCAGCCGAAGGACTAGAAGCACTCGTCCTGAGTCTGCTTTTCTACCTCCCTCCTCTCTCTTGAGCCCAGGTGTCAGGTCCGGAGTGTGGCTGGGAATAGAAGCAGGCTTTCTGAGCCCTCAGCAAACCTGGGTGCAGTCCTGCTGCTGCCCGCATCGGGGCAGATGGCATCCCCTCGCCCCACAGTGGAGGGCTGAACTCTGGCCTGGTGGCTCAGCTCAGCGTTCCACTCCAGCTCTCCTGCCTCCAAAGATACGCATCAGGTTCCTGCTTCCCCCGAGATAGGGGAACAGAGCTGTTCCCACTCCCCGCCCTCAACTCCAGTGCGGCCTCTGGTGCCTCACCCAGTTGCAGCCTTTCCCAGCCCTTAGAGACTGTGAGAAGCCCATTTTACAGCTGGGAAAGCTGAGGTATTAATTTGGGTGTTTCTAAAGAGCTGCAGGAGAACTGGGGCTGGCCTGGTTATCTGACTCTCTCTCAGGCCTTCCCTCTTCCTCACCAAGTGGCTTTGTCTGTGATAGGTAGGGCCTCTGTACCCCCCTGAACACACACAAGCAGCCAGCACCTCTCTGGTTCCCCGGCCCCAGTATTTTCCCCTAAAACAGGGAAAACAGCTCTCATATCTCCCTGAAGGCTCATCCCCAGAAATCCCAAGCAAAGAATTTCATTCTTCCAGGGATGAGAGTCCTACTTTCCACTCGTGCAAATATGACCTTGCTTCTCCATGAGATCAAAGTCCTAGCCTTGTCCATTCCCGAGCCGCAATCCTCAGCCCCTAGGCTTGAGCTGGCTGAATCTCTGGCTTCATTCAGTGTACCTAGGTGATCCAAGGCCCAGGTGTTCCCATCCTACCCCTCCATGCCCGCCTTAGCCATCTCCTGGCTTGTCCTCACTTTCCAAGAGCCCCAAAACCTGCCTTCTCTGGGACCAGGCACGAAAATGGATTAGCTTTGCACCCCCTTCCCGAACTTTTCATCCTCCAACAGTTCTTACTTACCTGTGCCCTTCAGGTAGGGGAGGGTGCCCCCGGCTGGGCTGCTGGGCTGGAACCCCTTTTACTAGCGCCGGACTGACCAGCTCAGGAGGGAGGTGCAGAGAGGGAGCAGAAAGGCGCGCGCACTCCGTGGAGGCTGCTGAGAAAGTTGGAGTAGGTGTGTCCCAGTCCAGGAGGAGGAGGGAAAAGGAGGTGGGAGAATTGAGGCGGATCAGTCCCTCCTGCCAGCTCTCTGTCTCACGGAGAGGGAGGGAGGAAGCCAACTGGTTTGTGGCCCAGAACTCACGGTGGGGAATCGAGTCATGGAAAATGACGGCTGGAAAGTTGCTGAGAAATCAGGCCCATCTCCACCTCCCTTCTCGGTTTTCCAGAAGGATAAACTGAGACCCTAGACCGGTAGCACTCGCCTGAGGCCACACAGAGACCATGAGGGGACTGGGAAAGGACCCACGTTGCTTAGCTCTTTGGCCAGTGTTCTCTCCACTCTCCTTCCCTACGCTGCAGATCTGAGATGACAGCTACAGTCATCCGTCCCCTCAAGGCCTGGTTCAAACCCTGGCACTGCTACCTACCAGCTCAGTAACCTTGGGTGAGTGACTTAATTTGAGCCTCAGTTTCCTTTTTTGAAAAGGTAGAGATAGTAACTCCTGTCTCACAAGGTTATTCTGGGGATCAAAGGAGAAAAACGTTGATGGAAGGCGCTTAGCAGAGAAAGTCCCCCTTAAAAGGTAGTCCTTCTTCTTACTGTTATTGTCTGTGACTACCTCCATAAGTGACTTCGCCTCCCTAAGTCTGGCTTCCCTGTCTGTGAAATGCGATAACAAGAATTTCTGCTCCATACGGTGGTACAGATTCATGAGACAGATAATGTGTATAAATTGCAAAGCACAGTGCTTGGCATCTTTTTGAGAAGCAACATATTATAGGGTGCCTCTCTGTTCTGGCTCCCCAAATATTTCAACGTGCATGTGGTGAGAACCAATGCTTTAAGGGAAGGGCAGGAGAATTAGACAAGAATTACCCACCCCCGTCATTGCCACACTTTTTAGTTATGGGTTGCTTTCATTTGCTTGTTTCTTGTGAGCACACACAGGGAAGGCCTTACACCTCCCCTTTTCCAGGCACTGGACAAGGTACTGGGGAGACAGAGGTAAATGAAATAATTCTTGCCCCACAGAGCTGAAAACGGCTCAACAACCATCCTGTCTTAATTCTCTCTCTCCTGCCAGGACTTGCAGCCCCTCTGCAGCTTCCCTGGCAAATAAATGAGTCTTTGCTTGCACACCTCTAATTACGGAGAGCTCATTACCTCTCCCAGCACTCAGTTCTGACTCTTGGCAATTCTACCTGATGTTCATTTGAGCAGCAACCCTTGAACCTGGTTCAAAATCAAGAATTCTATATACCTTTATTATTACTATTATTATAAGCTATGTGACCTCATGCAAATGACTTAAATTTGCAAAGTCTGCTTCCTTACTTGTTAAATGGGCTCACAACTGCTGAGGCCACTCAGAACAGGTCTCTTTCCTCTGCCATGTGACAAAAACTGAGGTCTGGTTCTGTGGTTAGGACTTGGTTTTCTAGAAGTTCAGGCTGGACTCTGTGGATAAGCGGAGCTGGTAAGATTCATGAGACTCTGGCTATTTCCCAGCTCTCGGGTGATATTTATTCACGGAGCTGCTGCGGCCACTGTGGGCTCTCTCCTTGACGATCTGTCACCAGCATTGGGGATGAGCACGGGTGTCAAGCAGGCTGCTGTGGGGTATTGCCCAAGACAACCAAAGGAGCTTCCTACAAGAGACTCTCCAGGCCTCCCTCCTGCAGGCTACCTCAGCGCTGGATGAGTGGCCTAGAGGTTTGCAGCGTGAGGGGAGCTGCTGTGATCAGCTCCGGTGGGAAGGCTAACCTGGGCAATTACCCACTTGGCTGATTGCCGCCCAAGTCTCTGAGTTGGGCTGATTAGGCATTAACCCAAGGGAGGGTGACTGGGCAGTCCCACGAGCTCTTTGACTAGTCATGTGTGGAGTGGCAGGCGACTGTCTTCCTTCGAGCCCCCATCCGAGCCAAGGCTGGCCTCCAGCCTGTCCAGTGCAAGGACTGTCTGCAGCCTGGCAGGGAAGGGGGGAGATGAGTACTGGAATGGATTACAGAACCCCTCCTTTCCACTTCCCCTGCCACTCCTGACCCAGGCCTTAATAATTTCTTCCTGCTGGCCCCAGGGCCCAACTGAGGGATCTTCTGGCGTCCAGTCCCCATGCACCAGGGAAACTGGACTCCTCAGTGTCCCCCAAGCATGCTTGGGAGCTTCTTATTCCTGAGCCCCTGCTCACAGCTTTCCGGTCATCTAAAATTGTGCCTGGCCATCTTGGTACAGTGCATATGCCAAGTTGCCTCTGTGAGCTCCCCCTGACCATGCCCCTGACTTGAGAAGTAATAATAATAATAATAATAGCAATCTTTATACCAGGCACTGAACTCAGCACTCTGCAGAGATTATCTCATTGCTCTGAATATCACAATAGGTTAGGTGCTGTCATCAATCTCTATCTTTCAGATGAATAAACTGAAGCTCAGAAAAGTTTTAATTACTTGCCCAAGGTCACCAGTTTCGACTAAGCTAAGTTTCAAGCCCCAGTCTGGTCTGTCTGACCCTAACGACGGGGCTGCACTGCCCTGGGTTTCTCCCTCCGCCCTGCAACTCTCCGAATGAAACTCCTGTGCGACCCTCTGCTTCATGTCCTACTTCTGTGTGCTCCTCTCTTCACGTCAAGTCCGGCCCCACTCTCTATTTTAAGCTCCTCAGGGATGGATCTCTGTCTAACCCAGTGGTTCTCAGCCGAGGCTGCGCATTGGCAACCCCTGGGGCGGGGATGTGGGGCTGGTTTCTATCCACCCTGATGCCCAGGCCCCACCCCAGACCAATCACATTGAACTCTCGGGGGTGGGGGGGAGCCCTGCATCAGTGTTACTGCATGGGCAAATGGCAGGCACTAAAAAGAATTATATCTGATTCCGAATCCCCTACCTGGACCTTGGTTTTCCTACCTCACTGAAGCGGATATTGAACTCTAATCTTTAACGTCTACCTCTGATGTTCTAAAGTTCTGATAGCGTTCACAAGGATGCTATAAGTTTCTAAAGAAAGACCTAGCAAATAGTAGCTGTCTACTCCCCCTCCTGGCCCGAGGAAAGCTATACCCTCCCCTGTGGACTGGCTGAGCTGTTTCTCCCTCCGTCACAGGTTTTCCTCCATTCTTCATGGTGTAGAGAGTATGAGGGGCCTGAGCCGTGATCAAAACTCTAACTAGATGGCAAATTTCAGGATTGCCTATAGAGTCTGGAAACGCGGATAGTATTATTTTCATTTTTAACAGACTGAACCCCTTTGATTCTTTCTGGGGCAGGCTAAAGGCTCAGGATTATTCGGTGAAAATCGTAGACAAATCATTAGATACAGCACATCATAGACACCCATGCAGGACTGGCTGACAAACGTCCTGGTTGGCCCCGGACCGATGGGTTTCCTAGGACGTGGGAATTTCAGTGCTATAACCAGAGTGGTCCCAGGGAAAGGGAACCGGTTGGTCACCCTAGTGGAGGGACCTGCTGCCTTACTGCATGACCCACATGTGTTGCAGACTCAGAGGAGGTGCTGAGTGAGTGTGGTCCACCTTGGAAGACCAGTCTCAAGAGAAAATTTAGCTCACTGGTAACAGTTGGCTGATGGACTGGTTATACTGAGACAGTGTGTTCCTTGAACATGAAATGCAAACTGTCATTTCCAGGGCCAGGGTCCCTCTGTCGTACTGTGTTCTCCCTGGGGAAGGTCACACAGCAGGATGGGAGTGAGGCTGGGAGACAAGTACAGAGCAGAGACCCTCGAGTCTGGTCTGTGGACCTATGGACAGGAGAGACTCCCAAAGCCCAGCTGGCAAAGGGACATGATGCCTTTAAGGAGGATGAAGTCATCGGGGGCTGCGGCCACCTGGCTCTGTGGGATCTGCAAGCCTGTAGCCGAGAGGGCGAAACAGAAGGTGGAAGGCAGGTGGACGGTGGGGAGCCGAGCTTGGGATGTCAGTTCTGCAGCTGACAGACGGGACCCAGCAGGAGTGGGAACGGCAGGCCCTGGTGTTGCCTGGGGTGCCTGGGAATGTAATCAAACACTCAGCAGACCCGCTGGCCATGGGCATCTGGGCACCACCAGGCCTTCCAGCTCATCCTGACCCCCAGCTGGGAGTTCTGACAGGTTCCTGCCAGGAGAAGTGTCCGGCCTTGTTGGCCAAGCCAGTGAGCATGAGCTCATCTGCCGCCTATCCAGCCCAAAGTCGGCCTGCCCCAGGCTGGTGCTGGTGGGTGGAGCTCTGGTGCTGAGAGCTGCAGGAGCCAGGCAGGCTGGTTCAATGGCCTTAGTTAGATCATCCCAGCAGGAAGCCTGGGAGGTGGGGAGCCACTCAGGATTTGAAACAGAACCTCTGATGTTATCCCCACCCTTACCTGCCCCTAGACTCGGGGCTCTGATGTGGCCCTGGTCCAGGGAACCAGGACCCCTCCCAAGTCCCCTTCTCCACAACCATGAACTACGTTTCCAGCATCATCCCGCATTTCTCTCTATTGTATAGTAAGAACAGTAACAATTACAGTAATAATAACTAATATTTGTTATAAGTTAAGTAGTAGGATAACCATCATCTCATTTAATCCTCAAATAGATCTTCCTGATGGGGTGCTGTTATTTTCATTCTCGTTTTGCAGAGGAAGGAACTGAGAGTCAGAGAGGTTTACGTGACCTGTCCAAGGTCATCCGACCGTGAAACCGTAGAGCCAGGATTTGGACTAAGTTTATCTAGCTCCAAAACCTGTGCTCTTAGCTGCCACCCTAACATTATGCTCCAACCAAATCACAGGATTTAGATCCATGGGCATGCCATGTGCATCTAGAAAGGCCTTTCACTTGATTCAATTCTCTATCGTCTCTGTCTTGCAAATCTCAATAACTTTTGAATAAGGTTCCCACACTGTTGTTTTGTACTGGGCCCTCAGATGACCTAGCTGGTTCTGCAGATCAGCCAAGCCGGCCTCAGCCTCAGCCTGGCACTCTCCATATGCAGGTGTGGAGTTGCCATACCACCTGTTGCCATACGACCCATACTTAACCTGGTTCCTCACAAGGCTGCCTGCTCAGGAGCATCTCTAATCCCCCCGCCCCCACCTCTGTTCTTCCACATGAATCACTAGGGATTCCATGCCCCTTGGAGCACAGATTGCTCCATTCCAGTCTCACAGTGAGGTCGGGGTAAGATATCACTATGTGGTCCTCATGCCCCTGGCTGTACTTGTTGAGAGTGTGGAGCATAGGGTGAGGGTTGGACTTGAGGTTAGACAGCTGGACTCACACCCATCTTGCAGCTGTGTGGCCTTGGACAAGTTACTTAGGCCCTCTGGGAAGCAGTTTCCTTATCTGCCAAATGGAGGTGGTAGCAATTCTTATCTTGCAGGGATTGTCAGGATTAAATAAGGTGATGAATCAATAAAACACTAAGCACTGTGCCTGTGGCAAAAAAAAAAAAAAAAAAAGGTAGTTTTCTGGATCAGTTTTATGTCTAATTCATCTATAAATTTAGATGAATTTCATATAGTGCTAATGAAATGTGACAGGTACAGAGGACGGATAGATGAGAAATTGCCTTCAAAGTGCCACAATGTCACACGCGTGGAGAAGTAGGACATGATTTTACAGATGAACAAATTAAGGCCTAGTGAGATTTGCTGGCCTGCTCAGCCCTCTCTCCCTCCCTCACTCAGTGCTTAGGTCCTGCTGGGTCACTTCAAGGCCAGCAGGGCAGAGGCCCTCAGGGACAGGAGGCTGCTTTCTACTGCCTAAATTCCGGAGGCATCTCCGGCAGCCTGACCAGCCTCGTCTCCCGCAGCAGCCACATTCCAGACATTCTGCCCAGGCTAGAAGGAGGCTGGTTCTGAGGGAGGAAACCCTGAAACCTTGGCCTAGACAAGGGCCACAGGGTGAGAGGCCAGGGTCTCCTGGCAGCAGGGTTTGTTGGCCACTCTGGCTTCCTCAGCACCTCAGGCCCTCCTCACAGTCCAGGCTTCAGGCCTACCCAAGGCCCAAGGCTCAGGAAGGGCTGCTCAGGGAAAAACCTAGTAGCCCAGTCATTGTCTAACTTCAGGCTTTGTAGGAATCCTCTGGTGGGAGTGGAGGTGGGGTGTTACAAATGGACCTTCTAGGTCCCAGCCCCCAACACAGAAGGGCCCAGGACTCTGCATTTTTAAATGAGCCTCCCAGAAAGAGCAAACCAAGTTTGGGAGCCACTGATTCAGTCCACCGTATAGATAATAGATGAGGAAGCTGAGGCCAAGAGAGGGAAAGGATTTGCCGGGGTCGTCACCCGGCAATGAGGCTGTCCAAACAGGGCCACTGCTAGAAACAGGAGGGGCTCGGAGGGAAACTGCGCAAGGGCAAAGGGGAGTCCAGGAAGGGAGAAGAGCTGAGAACAAAGCAGCTCAAAGAGAAGTGAGATAGATGGGCAATATTTGTCCCTTCTCTCCTGCAGAGGTTGCTAACTGCCCAACTTGGCAAGCAAGGAGCGCCAGCCAGCTCCTCACACGCTGGCTCTGGACATCCATCCACGCCTCCTCCATCTCCGCTCTCCTGGTGGGTTTACTTTTCATGCCACCGTGTACAAGACAGAGCACTATCTGGGGTAAAACATCCTGGGCTCGACTTAGTCACTACCATGCTGTGCAGTCTCAGGCAAGTTCCTTGCCGTCTCTGACTCTCGGGTTGCTCATCGGTACAATGGTGGACTCGATCACGGATCAGCTCTGCAGAAGCCCCCGGACACTTTGCTGGAATGTAGATTTTAAAACTTCCAATCAGATAAAATGGGTGAAAAAATTCGAAGAAGTATTTTTATTTAAATTTTACATTTGTACAAATAAAGCATGATACATTTTCCTTATAAAATAATGAAACATTACACTTCAGGCTAAAGCCCTCCTTGCATCACCACCAATACCTTCTCCATGGGCAGCTCATATAATCGTTTAGGTATGTAACCTTTCTAGATATTTATATTCATACATAAATATACCAGCAGGAAATAGATAGCATTTGGGTTTTTTGTTTGTTTGGTTCAAGGTGTTTGTTAAAATAGTGTCTTGTGTGTCATTCTGCAACTTTTCACTCAAGTGTGTCTCAGGGTTTTTCATGGAGTCCGCTCCACACTTCCGGGGCCCCAGGTCATTCTGGGGCTCACTCAGGTTTGAGAACTAGGTAAATTCTGACATCACATCTTATGGGTCTGATTTTAACATAGGGTGGGGGGCAGGGGCAGTAGGATTTCCCAGGAATGAGGGAATGTTTGTTCTAATTAGGACTTGGACTCTACTGCTCAGATATTCCCTATCGAGGGTGTGGTCCCTTGGGATCTAGCCAGGGCCCCCTACTTCCCTTCCCTTAGAACCCTCAGGACCACTCCCTCCCTCCCTGGCCAGCCCCTGGTCATCTTGATGTCCTCTATGCAGACAAGGCTGACTCAAAAGGCAGCGTGATGGGGCCTGACTGGTTTGACTTGGTGAGGCAGCCCATCGTTTCCTAATATCTTCTAAGGACCTTCAAGCACCATAAAACCTGGCTTTGTGGGAGACTCAGGAGTTGTCTGGGTCCAGTGTAGTGACTTTCTCTGTACTGTCCTCAAGGCTCTGCCACAGCTGTGGGACCTTGAGCAAGCTCCTGCCTTTCTCCAGGCTTCTCTCTCCCTATTTTTAAAATAAGGTTTACTCATTAATCTCTATGCTCAGGAAGAGCATCTAGTGAGCAAATCTATGCAAGATTTGTTGAATGAATAAAAGTTGAAAAGTTCATTCCAACTCTCAAATCCTGCGAATTCAAGCCAAACCGTGTGAACAAATGTTTACCATGTGCTTGGCCCTGGACTGGGAACTGAGGGGGATGGAACGCTAGAAAAGACAGGCTCCTTGCTCTTGTGTTGCAGAAAACCTACTAGTCACCCAGTTAATCAATATTTTCCTGGAGTCTAGCATGGGACAGGAGTGGAGCTGGTCAACGCAGTCTAGGAAGGACAAGGGATCCACTCAGAAGCCATCAGAGAAGAGTGTGGATCATGGGAGAGGCAAGTGGAGATCATGGTCATGCTGACTAAGGGTCTTATGAAAAGGTCAGAAGGAAAAAGCATTTAGTGGGGAGATGAGGTATATGGAAGGTGAAAGCAGGAGATACAAGAAGAAAGAATGTGTGACACATGGCAGGCTCTGAATAAATGCTAAATTGAATAGACAGATTGTTGTAGAGACAAAATCATAATGAATGGATACAAGAAATAGATTTGTGTGTATAACAGATAGAAACACGCCTATGAAAGTAAGTTGGCAATGCATGGATGGATAGACACAGGGACAGGTAGATGGGTGGCTGGATGATGGAAGGATGGGCAAGCAGAGAGACAGACAGATAATCTTGGTCCAGGATCATTGGATTCAGGATCAAATATTCAAGTTTGATTTAGGGACCTTCTGCTTACTGGCCCTTACTGGCCATGAGACCATAAGGCTTTTGTGCTGGATAGAAACAGGGATGATTTGTCCAGCCTGCCACTTTCCCCAGGAAATTATGAGAATTGTCTGAAATAGTAGATGAGAGGGAGCTCTGCATAAAGCTATATGCAATTATTAGAAGATGGTGGTTATGAGCAAATCTAAAGGCCTTCTCAGTCCTAGATACACATCAATAAGACAATGCAGGAGATTTTCAACTGGTGACTGATAGAGGAATAAATGAAGGAGCTGGGATTTACAGTATGCAACAGTAGGTCCTACTCCATAAACAGACTGAGGGCCTGAGGTTTTGGGGCTGTTTGAGGTCAGTGTCTGGCTTACTCACTTTTGCCTCACCATCCAAAACACACCATGCCTGCCTGACACAGCACCTCTGCTGTGATGCTCTGCTCTGCTTCCCTCTTCAGAATCACCTTGCTGTCCCAGCCTCGGGGGCAGTATCCAGAACCCACTCAGAGGCCCAGGCAAGCATGGATTCTGGGGTCCCACCTCTGTCCTCTAAATCAGAGTGCGTGGATGTGCCTGGGTTAAGGATACCCAGCTCTGTGCCCCCAGTGATTTTTCAATAAATATCTGTTCATTTCACAGTCTTCGTTGCTTGTCCAGATTTACTGGTTGGAGTCTGGCAGGGTTGAGACTTGAATCCAGCACTCCAACTGCCTATTCCAGGGCCCCTGCCACTACCTCCTGCCCAGAGGCAAGGAAATGGCCCAAATGACCTTTCTGTGGCCCTAGGCTCAGACATTTCAGACTCCTCAGCAGCTCCCAGACACAAGCTCCTCCAATTGCCTGAGGATTTCGAGCTAAGCCCTCCAGCTGTCAACAGGCTGCTCTGGGATCCTTGAAAACCCAGGGATAAGGGAGGCCTAATGGAGATAAGTGGTCCTTGTTCTTCCTCCTATCTGGCTGCTGTCCAGGTGGAGGCCGTGCTAAGGCCTGCACTGAAGTCTCAGGACTGGAGCCCGGGGGGGGCGTGCAATAGAGCTGCTCATAGGCACAGAACCCCGGGGCTGTTGAGAGCAGTTATGCTCAGCCCTGGATGCTCATTGGAATCACCTGTGGAGCTTTACAGCTTAGCGGGTGAGACATGTTTAAAGACAAAATTATATTCTAGTGTGAAATCATTATAGGAAGATGTGAACCTACAGCTGAAAAGATGCTAACTCTAATTTTTTAAATTTTGCAATGGAAGAAAATGGGGTTAACCAGAGTGGGTATGAAAATTGCCCAAGTTCACACTGCGAGTTCATGACAGAAATGGAACTGCAATCCCAGCTTCCACTTCTTTGCCTTTTACTCTTCTCTCCCTTCCTTCACTCACTTAGTCAGCAAATATTACAGAGCCCCTTTCAGATGTCAAGCTCTGCTCCAGGTGCCAGGAGTGCAGTGGTGAGCAAGACAGACTTCCTGCCTTCCAGAGCTTCCACTGCCAGGAAGAGGCAAAAGATAAACACATGAGCAAACCGTTCAATTGCATGATTTGAGTAAGCTGTGTTCACTAAAGAGATAAAGCAGAGAAAGGGCCAGAGTAGCTTGGGAATTGCTTCAGTGGGGTGGTCAGGGAAGGCCACTCTGAGCAGATGACCCTAGGAGGGGACCCTGAGTGATAAGGAGCCAGCCACACAGACCTGTGAGGAAACATTCCAGGCAGAAAGAGGAACAGCAGCCAGGCTGTGTTCTGTGCTACGGCCAAGACCCAACCTCTTCCTCCACTCTGAACCACGATAACCACACACTGGAAGGCAGCTTGAGGTATTTATCTTTTCGGGTTTTGTTCTAGTTTTTGCTCAGTTGGTGTCTGTGCTGCACTAGATGGAAGCTCCACGAGAGGTGGCGTTGTGCGGGTCTCCTTCATCACTTCACCGCCATTACCCAACAGGCGTGTTGACAGGGATTGAAGGGGAAAGTGGTAGGGGAGGAGATTCTCAGTGAAGATGTGGAAAGTAAGAGCATTTATCTCTAAGTACTCAACTGACAGTAAATGAGACTCTGCAAGATGCCAGTTGGTTACCAAAAAGTAACAAAAACTCTCTCTCACCCGCCATAATTGCTCCACTTAATTCATTAAAGGATTATCCCTGGGCTGGGGGAGGGGAAGAGCCCAACTTGGGAGTTCTGGCAGCGGCACAACCTCCTCTGAGACAATGGGGACCTGGGGACCCTAACTGTGGCAACAACAGTCAGGTCAGGAGTCAGGAAGCCAGAGTTCTAGTCCTATCTCTGCTCCTGAGTGACCGTGTGACCTTGGACAAGTATCCTCCTCTCTCTGGGCCTCAGTTCTCTCATCTGTGCAATGAGCGAGGATAAGCTAAAGAATGGTTTCACATTATGCTTCAAGGAGCCCTAGAGAGTCCCAAAGAGGGATTCTTAGGGGCAACAGAAGGTAGACAAGAAGGACAGATAGAAGTGAGACCCTCCCCCAGTCTTTTCAACTGGAATGACCCTACTTGGATCTGTTTCACATTCTGTTTCTTCATAAGCAAGTGATACGTGTAGGAATAATGAAAGTAAACATTGAGCCCTCACACGTTGTGGGGTGGATTACATGTGGTAATGCATGTGAAGTGCTTAGCACAATATCCCTGTATAGTATTTGTATCTTGATTTTACAGATGAGGAAACTGAGGCTCTGAGCTATTAACTAACTGATCTAGGGTCTGAGCTAGTATGCAAACGCTTGCATTGAGGCCTCTGAATCGTCACTTTTAACCGTCCTTAGATTAAGAGTACAGATATTTTGTATTAAACTGACAGGCTCTTGAGGGCTCTGCTACAGACTAGCGCTGTGGCCTTGAGTGCCGAGGGTTATGAAGGAGATGCTGCACATGGCACTTGGCTTATGGAAAAAACTCAATAGTCATTAACCATTATTATGATTATTAGTATTTTAATTTCATATGAAGACTGATTCCACTTCTAAAATGTGTTTGGAAAGGATTGGAGTATCTGATCTCCAAAGATGTTCCAGGCCTGGCAGTCACCTTCTCAAAGGGAAGGATGATGCCCTGGGTGGGCAGCAAGCACCCTGCTGCCTCAAGGATGCTAGCCAGTGAGGAAGCTTTTGCTAGTTTTTACAAAGTGAGAAAAAGAAGGACAAGCCAGCGAGATTTTCGTAAAGCTCATTTTATTTCATTTAAAGGACTGTCCTTGAATTAGAGATGACAACATATGTAACAATAAAAATGCCTGGCGATTTTTGAGCACTCACTATGTCGTGGACGCCTTACACAGATGTTCTTGTTTAATCTTCACAACATCCCCATATAGTTGAGGAAACTGAGTCTCAGCACAGTCAATTATTTTGTCTGCGATCCTACAACTGGAAAGCAGCAGAGCTGGGACTTAAAGGGAAGACCTTGGGACACCAGAACGCAGTGTTCTTAATCAATATCCTGTCTGTCCTAGGGCCATTTTTATGTTTAACAGCTTTATTGAGATAGAATTTACATAATGTAAAGTTCACCCGTTTAAAGTGTGTAAGTCAATGGCTTTCAGTTTATCTGTGAAATTATGCAAAGATCGCCATAATCTAATTGTTGAACATTTCAATATACCAAAAAGAAACCTCGTACCCATTAGCGGTCATCCCCAATGCCCATTCCTCACCTCCAGCCCCTGCCAACCACTAATCTACTTTCTATCTCTGTCAATTAGCCTATTCTGGATGTTTCAAATGAATGGAATCATACTCTATGTGCTCTTTTGTTACTGGCTTCTTTTATTGAGAATAATGTTTTTTGAGGTTCATCCATGTCGTAGTATTTATCAGTATTTCATTCCTTTCTATGGCTGAATGAAATTCCATTGTATGGGTACACCCCACTTTGTTTATCATTCATCAGTTGCTGGACATTTGGGCTTTTTCTACTTTTTAGCCACTAGAATAATGCTGCTATAAACATTTGTGTATGAATGATTTTTTTGTTTTCGTTTTTGTGTGGGCATGTATTTTCATTTCTCTTGGGTAGATACGTAAGAGTAGAATGGCTGGGTCATATGGTAACTTAATATTTTGAGGACTTGCCAAAATGTTTCCCAAAGAGGCCACTTTACAATCCCACCAGCATTGTCTGAGGGTTCCAATTTCTCTACATCCTTGCCAGCACTTATTATGTCTTCTTGATTATAGCTATCCTAGTAGGTGTGAAATGGTATCTCATTGTGGTTTTGATTTGCATTTACCTAATGACTGAAGATGTTGAGCATCTGTTCATGTGCTTGTTGACCACTTGCATATGTTTGGAGAAGTGTCTATTCAAATCCTTTGCCCATTTTTTAATTGGATTGTTTGCTGAATTGTAAGCATTTTTTAATCTACTCTGGATATAACTCCCTTATCAGATATATAATTTGCAAATATTTTGTGGGTTGTTTTTCCACTTGCTTGATGGCATCACTGAAAACAAAAGTTTTTGTCTACGGCCATGCCGCCCTAAACACACCCGATCTCTTCTGATCTCAGAAGCTAAGCAGGGTTGGGCCTGGTTAATACTTGGATGGGAGACCACCTAGGAAGACTGGGTGCTGTAGGCGTAAAAAAAAAAATGTTTTTAATTTTGATGATGTTCAATATATCAATTTTTTCTTTTATTGCTTATGCTTTAGTGTCATATCTAGGAAATGATTGCCTAATCCATATAAAGAGTTTATAGTTCTTTACTTTAGGTCTGTGGTCCATACTGAGCTAAATTTTGTACATGATGATATATAGGGTTCCAAATTCACCTTTTGCATTTGCATATCCAATTGTCTCAGCACCATTTGTTGAAAATATTGTTCTTTCCCATTGAATTATTTTGGCACCCTTGTCAAAATCAACTGACCATAAATGTAAGGATTTATTTCTGAACTCTATTTTTTTTCATTGACCTATATGCCTATCCTTATGCCAGTACCACACTGTCTTGATTACTATAGCTTTGTAGTGAGTTTTGAAATCAGGAAATATGACCCCTTTGACTTTGCTCTTCTTTTTTTCAAGATTGTTTTTGTCTTTTCTGGGTCCCTTGCATTTCCATATGAATTTTAGAATTAGCTTATGAAATTCTGCAAAAAAATAGGTCTCACTTTTAAAAGAGTTTTCTCTTATGAAATAAGGTGATAGAAGAAAATAATTAATTCTGTTAATGACCTTATTTGACAAAAACTAAAAGAAAATCAATCCTATACTGGGCCCCCAAAATTGTGAGAAATTTTACCAATCTGTGAAATCCAAAAGCGACTTAGAAAATCCTGGCAAATGGTCCAGGTCTTGAGTCAGGGCAAAGAGTGTGCACTGCTAGGGAGGAGGAGGAGGAAGATGGAAAACAATGATGTAATCAAGGGGGAGCAATGAGGAGCCCACCTGGGCCCATGTTGTAACAGATATATCTCAGAGTATCTGAAGGACTGAGAGGTGGGATGTGGAAAAACTTGTTTGCATAAAAGGCCCAAGAGACTCCTGAGGAAAAAGTCACCCATAGCAAAGGGGCCCAAATTTTGGCCTCAAGAGAGGTACCACTGCCAAGGTGAGGGAAAGGAGTGATTTGTGGTACAGCCCAATGTCTGATGTTCAGATATAGCTAATATTGACTGAGTACTTATCTTGAACTAAGCACTTTACATGTAGCATCTCATTTAGTGTTACCACAATCTTCAGTTCACATTGTAGTTGTTTAATTTCCTAACACAACACTGTTCAATAGAAATATCACATGAGCCACATATATGATTTTAAATTTCTGGGAGCCACATTACAAAAGTAAAAAGAAACAGGTGATATTCATTTTGGTAATATATTTTTAATTCAATATATCCAAAATGTTTTCATTTCTAACATGTAATCAATATTTAAATATTTGTCAGTTGGATATTTTTCATTCTTTTTTTCATACTAACAATTTAAAATCCAATGTATTTTTATATGTTTTCAGCATATCTTGACTCAATACTAAATTTTCATAGTCAATATCTGATCTGTATATAGATTTCATAAAACTTGCAGTTGAAAAAGTAGCCTCCCATTCCTGAGTCATTTCAAGCATACTTAAAAGTGAACCAGTCTACGGCCATGCCACCCTGAACAAGCCCAATCCTGTCTAATCTCGGAAGCTAAACAGGGTCGGGCCTGGTTAGTATTTGGATAGGAGACCACCTAGGAAGACCAGGTGCTGTAGGCATAAAAAATAAATAAAAAATAAGGGATTGTAAGCTGACCAAGGTCCTTGCAATCTGTGATGTCAACCAAGGATTGCCTTGCCTAAAAAAAAATGAAACCAGTATCTGTTTTAAAATTTAAGTTAATAAAAATTAAATAAAATTTAATATTCAGATTCTTAGTTAGAGTAGCCAGATTTCAAATGCTCAGTAGCCATGGGTGGTTAGTGGCTTTTGCATTAGATGTGCAAGCCAACACTCCTGTCACCTCCTGTATCACAAGGCCAGCAACAAATTCAGTTTGTAGACTACTGCATCCCTTTCCTCTTGTGGGCACATAGTAGGTATTCAATAACATCTGTTGAATAATGCATGAATGGATGAATCAACGAGCAAATTGAGCTAATGAACAAATTAAATAACTAATAAACAAACAAGTAACTAACTAGGTCAAATGCCTACAGCTAGTGTCATGGAGGGAAGTCAAAGCCAGGTCTGAGTCATTCCAAAATTATTGGCTGCAAGAAACATATGTGAGTATAGGAAAGGAAGACGGAAGCTGGGCCGTTGAGCCAGGGATCATCAGGGTGTCCACAGTGCTCTGCCAGGGCTCCGTAGGCACTCCCCTCGCCCACCTACCCTCCCTGACCTATGTGCCACCTTCCCCCTGGCCAAACTGCGGGGGCGTTTCAGGAGACTAGTGGACAAAAGGCTGGTAGGAGCAGGTGACGCCATGGATACGGTGACAGCCAGCCGCACCAAGCACAAGGGCAAAACCCTGGGCACAGGAAATGGGTACCAGCTGCACAGACAGAGCCCTCATTTGTCTTGAAATCTGCAAGGCTGCCTTCATATCTGGTCGCAAGTCCTGGAGCTGGCCCGAAACTGGAACAAGTAGCCAAGCGGAGACTTTAATTTCAGTCACAGGGCTTTGGAGCTGGAAAGAGTTGGCGGGATCACCTTGTCCAAAATGTTCATTTTGTAGATCAGGGAACTGAGGCCCAGGAAAGACAAGGCCCCATGCATGGTTGCACAATGGTCTCTTTAAAAGGAAAGGCCACATCTTAGTGTTCTTAGTGCTGATGATACCACCACTTTCTTTCTCTAAAACAATACCAGGTTCGGGTTCTCTTCCAGCCCTGCCAGCCCTTCTGCGACTCCATAATGCCGACCCCAGTGATTTGGGGGGAGAAGCCACAGTGCCAAAAATTTTAGCTGTCTGTGCTCCAGTTGAGCTTTTGCTGACTATTTCCTCTGCCGGAAATGCCTTTCCTCCCTTGCTCTGTTCTATTTATTAGCCTGACTAGATAATGCCCACTCTTTAGGATGGGCTCCAATGTAAATGTTTCAGTAGAGTTTTCTCCTTTCTCACTGAACTTGTGCATCTGCTTCTGCTCTTATTCGATGAGTCTCTCTGTGGTGGCTGTTGGACAATGGATAAAAACAGGTGGCTGCAGGGAACAATGGGAGGCTTCTGTGGCAGTACTGAGGTTGAGAGGAGGTTGTAGAAAGTAAGACTGGCGAGAAAGGTTGGGGCTGAATGGAAAAATGGGGAGATTGTAAGCAGTTGCTAAGTGAGGATGTGGAGGCCTTGCCACACCTGTCTGGAGCGGAAGTCAGGAGGTCTTGTCCTATAACAGGATGTTTCTTTGGGGACCTCAACTGATCCCATTTTCTCTCTGTCTCTGTCTGTCTGTCTGTCTCTCTCTCTCTCTCTCTCTCTCTCTCACACACACACACACACACACACACACACACACGGAACACAAGATTGTTGAAGATATGTTCCCTGGCCTCCAACTCTAGTAGAGACTTTTTATTCATTCATTCATTTAACAAGTGCTGAGAATTTTACCTTATGGCAGGTGCTATCTTAGGCACTAAGGATAAAATCGGGTTTGTGAGAGAGAGTGTGAGTGTGAATGTGAATGTGAGTGTGTGCATGTGTGTTTGTGTGTGTGTATATGTGTTTGCAAAGGGGAAAGGGGAGACACTTAGCTGTCAATTCTTTCAATGTGCTAAGCACTCTTCTAAGTGCTGGGGCTGCAATTGTGGATAAGGCAAGTATGTTCCTGCCTCAGGAAGTTCCTGTTCTGGTGAGAGAAGACAGATATTGAATAAGTCATGACAAGTTTGACAAGTGTATGCATTTTATGAAAGGAGAGTAAGGAGCACTATGGGAACAGGCAGCAGGGGAACCAACCTTGATCTAGTGCCTCCATGATGAAATGACATTTCATCTACCCCTCGGAGGTGGAATACAAAAATTTCAGTGATGAAATGTGAACCGCAAAGTGCAGGGTGCTTTGAGAGCACACCAGGAAGGCGCTAAACTTGACAGGGTTGAAAGGAAAGCCTCTTCGAGGAAGTGACATCCAGATGTATAATTATAGATGGGAATAGGTACAAGGAACAATGAGAAACTGCAACTGAGGAAGTGATAGTTAAGATCTGAAACATAAGTGGCAGTTAACTGGTAAGAGGTGAAAAACAAGTGTTCCCAGCAAAGGGACCAGCATATGCAAAGGCTCTGGGGTGGAAGGGAGTATGGTTCTCCTTTGATGAGGATCTGCAGATCCAAACCATCAGCGAGAGCAGAGGGCTGGCTCTGGGATAAGGCTCAGTGTGCTACTGTGCTCTCTGCACAGAGAGGCATCTCCCTTGCACCTAATCCTGGACTAAGAGCATCTGAAAGAACTTTATGGCTTCATTGAATTTAGCATTATCCTTCCTTTCCTGAAAGGGAATTGAGACTCGGGGAAAGCAAGAGACTGACCAAGGTCACAGATAATCATGCTATTTAATCACTACTATGTACGAGCCACTGTGCTAAGCACTTTACTATTCAATAGGAGACAGAGGCAATTATTGGTTTCATGTGACAAATAAGAAAACTGAGGCTTCTGGAGGGGATCTTGTCTGGGGTCACACAGCTAGGAATTCCCAGAGATTTGAAACTCAGATCGCTGACCCCAGAGCCTACACTCCTATTTGGTGGGACTCGTTGGCAGAATTTGGCCAGAACCCAGGTTCTCTGACATTTAGCCCTATGCTTCTGCCCTGAGAATAGGAATTCAGCCTAGCATACCCCTTTTGGGAGGGCTCCACATCCCTGTGCCAGGACTGACTGACCTCAGTCGGGTCCACTCAAATACTGCAGGGCACCAAGCAAGAGTACAGATGGAGATCCCCAAGGCTGCGGCTCACCTGCCTTCCCTTCCTACCCTTTTCCTTCCCCCAGGGAAGGTGCTTACACCTCTCAGCCCAAGCTCTACTCACACCACCCTAACTCCTGCCCAGCAAATAACGCCAACTTGGCTCTCCTTAAGCCCCCCTGGGGTGCATGGCCTGCCCTTGGAGGAAGACGCTTTGCAGAGGCCTGCTGCACAGGTCTGTGAAGCTGTCTGTGGCCTCCGAGCAGGAAATCAAGATCTCAGATGCCCAGAATGTGATCAGGAAGTGGGGATCACAGGCTTGAGGTGAGCTGCCCTCTTGGCTCCACAAACTTGTTCCGAGAGGGAGAATGCTGCTGGAGGAGGGGCAGGGTGGGGCCCAGGAGCTCCAGTGTGAAGGGGACCCTAACTTTAGACAATCTTGGGGTTACCACTAGGTCCCCCTCTCTCACCCCATAAGCCAGCTTTCCTGCAGGACTGATTCGTGCATGTTCCTTGGGCGCCCACAATACACACAGCCCGCAACCACACCCCCTCCTGGTCCCTTACCTAATAGTGACCCCCTGGTCCCCACCAAAATCACCCGATCCCCACCTTGGGTCGTGCCCCAACTTGTGTAAACCACAGACCTCTGCATTGTGCTAAGGCAGGGTGAGTCAGGCCAAAACTCAAGGCGCTAAGCCCTGGGAAGCTGCTCTGAGCAGGGACAAGGAAGCTCTGCAGCAGGGAGAGGAGGGAATCAGGCAGAAGTGGCCCCCAACAAGGTTTCTGGCTTTAATTAGCAAATACCTGGAGCAGCAGGGCATGTGGGGGAGGAGCCCAGGCATTACCGGAAAGTGGGGGCACCCGTGGTCTTGGGTCAGGCAGCGCTGAGGAAGTCTGTTTTTCCAGGAGAGTGTGTAGATGGCATCTCCAGTGTAGCTGAGACTGCAATTTGCTTATGGCGGAGAATGTGGGAAGGCTCTGCATGCGTGTGTGTATGTGTGTGCACGTGTGTTCATGTTTGTACATGTATGCATGTGCCTCTGTGTGTGTCTCTGATGTGGACACATGACTATGTGTATGTCTATATGTGTCCATGTGTTTGTATCTGTGTGTGTGCAGTGTCTATGTCTCGTGTGAATGTGTAGGTCACTCTGCCTATGCATGTGTATGGGTTGGTACATATGTCTTTGCCTCTGTAACTTAGTGTGTATCTAAGTGTAGCAAGCAAGAGGCCCCCCCCCCTCAAGTCTGGCCCCTAGCAAATGATTCTAGAACCTATCATCTCAACCACCACATTTCCCCGTTAGCCCCTTAAGGACAGGCAGACAGGCACCACTTAGTATTTTTTCCACTATTGTGAGGACATAGTAGATGCTCAACACATATTTGTTGAATTATTGTCTCAGAGAGGCCCCCACCTGGCCTAGCTCCCTGGGAAGCTCCAAAAGTCCCAGAGAGGAGGCTTAGGGTGGGAGAGGAACTTCAGCCTGGTTGATACCATTCCAAGCTCAGAACTCAAGTCTTGGTTACCTTTCTGACCTTTAGATTTTTGCTTGGTGTCCCCCTCTGTTCTGCTCTAAAGTCAGGAAAGAGAGCCGTGAGCTCTGCCATAACTTGCTATGTCACCCTGAGTAAATCTCTTCCTCTTCCTGGGCCTCAGTTTCTCTACCTGTTAAAAGAGCAGGTTGGATTTATGAACATCGAAGGCCACATCCAGTCTCAGCGTGGTATGATTTTCACCTTCGAGCCCTTTGTTCAGTGGCCCCTGCCTATCTAGATGTTGTATTGGTTTAATTTCCTCTCTCAGATCCTTCTCCTCCTCCTTGTGCAATGTTCCCTGATCCCAGCTCAGGTGGCAAGCAGAGGTGCCAACCAAGTTTTTACACTGTGGCTGGGTTCTCCACTGCAAGTGCCCACTGGTAACTCCCAGGCATTGTAATTAAGATCACCTTTGCTGGAAACATACTGGTTGACATTTTTGGGCTTCGGAAGGGAACATCTTGAGAAAATTGTGATGAAAAAAGCAGTCCTCTACCATCTTAGCCTCTGGGCCTTTGTGGGCAGAGCAGTCTGAGCTGATTTTTTCCAGAGAGCTGGGTTGGGGAGGGGGAGGTAGAAGGGGAGTGGAGAAGGGGAGAGGAGAGGAATTGCTGATTGACATGTGCAGAAATTTTTTTTCTAAGTATTTCAGGTGGGAACCTACCCTAGATGTACTACATGCTTCCCTGCTTTCTCAAACAAAGATAAGCATGATTTCATCTTTACTTAATGACTCAGGGCTATTATAAAGTATTAATGATTGAATTGAGTTTTAATACAGTGATACCCTCAAGGGCTGTGAAGGTATGTTAGGCTATTTGCCCCTACACTGAAAGAGCCAGGCTTTTCTTTTTTATATTTTATCTTTGTTCATTGGCAGAGTATCAGCTGTCACTTATTTCAGGGGCTCTTCTCTATTCTTTACAACAGTGAATCTGTTAATTCACTATGTGTCCACATTGTATAGAAAACATGTATATCATCTCTGGGCAAGGGGCTCTTCTATGAGTGAAATACATGATAGAATCCACTGTGGCAACTTCGAAGCCTTTGTGTCTCCAGCATTTATTAGCCATGTGACCTGAAAACAGATTTCTCTGTGGCTCAGTTTTATGATCTAAAAAATTGGACTAATAATAGTATCTGTCTCACAACTAAACATAAAGTTATATGCAACTAAAGCACTTAACACTGCCTGGAAATAGTAACTACTCAATAAATGTTATCTGTTTTATTCTTAACTAGTATTCTTGTCTCAGTTTTGGATCAGTGGCAATTCTGAATAGCTATTTGAATTCTGCATGAGTGAAATGATTCATTTCTAAAGAATGCTTTGAGCTGCAAATAACAAAAAATCCAGCTAACAAGCATGTAGTACATCTAGGGTGGCTTAAACAAATAGGTGTTCGTATTTATTATATTACAAGAAACATATAGGTAGATGGTTGTTGGCATTAGTTCAGTGACTCAGTGATGTCCAGACTGGTGTCACTGCAACTCTTTGGCTTCTGCCTCATGGTCGCAATGTGTCTGCGGCAGTTCCAGTCATCACATCTTCTTTCAAGGCAGGAAGAAGGAGATAGGGGGATGCTGGTTATGTCTGCTTTCCCAGATGCCCCTTATGTTTCCTTTCCTAGAAGATTTCTCCATGTTTCATGGTCTAGAACTGAATCACATGGCTACTGTCAGTGCACAGGATCCTGGAAAATAAGAAATGGGTGTCATGATTAGCTTAGACGAAACATCATATTTCTCTTGGGAATTACCCCCACTGTTTCTCCTTGCTCATCCCCCATCCAGAGAGAAAAAAGAAGAAATGGATATTGAGTCACCAGCTAACATTGTTTATCCCAGTAACTATTATCATTTTTGGGGGGGAGAGTCTTAATTTGAAAATTTTGATTGCATGTGACAGAAACCCAAATCAGGCTGGCTTACACAAAAATAAAGAATTGAATAGGTAGAAAAACTGATATGGAAAAAAAAAAAAGGAAAAAAAGAAGGAAAGGAAGTATTTAAAAAAAATAAATTCATGTTCCTGAGAAATCCAGGAATAGTTTCGTTTTAGGTACATGTGGGGCCAGATATGCAAACAACATCGACAGAAGACTGCCCTTCTCTACCTTTTGTCTGTTTTCATTTGCATTTGCCTAATAGGTAATCTGATGGTAGTGGGAGTTCTAAGCTCTCATTCTCTCAGGCGCTTGTCCAGCAAAAAGAGAATGAGTCATTTCTCCCTATCACTATAAGCAAAAGTTCCAGGGTGAAACTTGGTTGGCTGTGATTGGGTAACAGGCCCACCCCTGAACCAATCACAGTGACCATAGGGAATTCAGGGCTCTGACTGGCAAGGCTGGATCTCAGACCCAACACTGGAGCATAAGTTGGGTCCACTGCCCCCAAATCACTGGTTAACATCGAAGGTTAGAGTGGACTGGATACCTCATGAAAATCAAGTATGGACAGAAGAAGGTAGAATGGATGCAGAGCAGGCAAAGAGCTTTGCAGTTTTTAATATAGACCTGTGAATTAGGGAAAGCAGGGATTATGGCCCCATTTTACCGTGGGGAAAACTCTTAGGTGAAATGACGTGCCCAGAACCATTATGCTCACAGGTGGCCAAGATGAATCCCAGTGCATCTGGGGTCTGGGTATTTCCCCTGTGCCACATCCTGAGCTGATTGACAACTGGTCAACCCAGGGATTGTCCAGGAGCCATGGATCAGTTAGCTAGAGGGACCAGCAAGAGAGACCACTGTTCCACATAGCCCTTTATAAAGCTTTTTTACCTCATTTGTCTTCTTAGAGCTTAACATTACCCTGTGAGGAGAGCAGGCCCAGAAATAGGTCCATTCTACTGAGAGAGAAGAGGAGGAAGCTGAGGAAGGAAAGAACCAACTAGCTAAAAAAGATGAGGAAGATGAGGAAACACCCAAGGCAGAGGAGTGATAGTAGCCACAGTCATTTCTCCAGCACTTACTTTGGGCCTAGCCCTGTGTCATCTCAATCATCTCTCAACAATACTGTGAAGAAGGTACTATCAGCACTGTTTTACAGATGGCTAGCTCAGGTTCAGAAAAGTTAAGCAACCTGCCCAGCTAATAAAAAGAGAAGTTGGGGCTTGAGGCAGATCTGTTTTTAAAAACTGAGCTTTAAACAAAGATGCCTCCATCCAAGTTGGGTTCTTAGTGAAGACAGACCTGCCAACTATAATCTGAGGATCGCAGAGGTGTACATTTGGGGTGCCTGGAGCAACCTGGTGAAGGCAGGGGTGTGTACCTGGAAGATGAGGGTTGGCCCCAAGAAATATCAAGAGTCAGACCCTTTTCCTGCTTTCATTACACCTGGAAACCTGCGCCTTCTGCTTTATTCCTGCCCCTGCCCCCAACATTATCCATTCATGAAAGCTTCAGCCCAAAAGACTGTCCCCAAACTATAGAGATCAGTCCAGGAGAAAGGATTGGGCCTGGGAATATGGGGACCTGCATTTGAGTCTCTCCCTAATTAACTCACTGGGTAAACCTCAGAAAAGTCTCCTCTCCTGTCCTCAGTTTCCCCATCTGCAGAAGGAGATAGTTAGACTCAATAATCTCTAAAGCCACTTCTGGCTCCAGCTAGAATCATTGTCTCTGGTTCCTGGATTTCTCCACCCCTTGTGGTAGCTTCAGATTTCTTGCCCCAGGGAAGAGCTAGGGCAAGTTGCTACAATTTAGCTCTCACAGAACACAGAAGCAGAGAGGCATGGCTCCCAGCCCAGCAAGGAGGCTTACCTAACCTCAGCGAGCTGAGCAAATCCCTGAGAACAAAAAGTGCAGAGGACCTGAAGAGGGAGAGGACTGAGTGAGTCTACTCTGGCCTTGCAGAGCCAAATTTAACCCCTTTTGGGCTTCCCGAGCAGCAGGAGGGCAAGCAGGGTTCCAGGGCAGGGCATGCTTGGGCTTCTAAGAACTGCTCTGCCTCCAAAGCCAACTTTCCATAAGAGAGGCCTCCCAGGGAGCAGATGCAGCTGGAAATGCCATCTGTCCTTCAGAGACCCAAACACAAGATATTAGAACTGGGAAGAGCCCCATCCCATCATTTATCGGTCAGCAGGCGGAGGAGGCCCAGAGATGGGGAGAAACTTGCCCCAAATCACACAGCTTTAGACTCACAAGAAAGAGCCTGGACTAGCACAGACACCTAGATTAATAACATTTGTTGAATTGCAAGAACCTAGGCCTCTTCGTTGATACCATATTGACTTTTAGGATTCTTAAATCAGTTTCTATCCTCAAATGAGAAGCCGATTGTTGAGGCCTGTTCATAAATTCCTCACTTGAACCTGTAGTGACTAATTCTCCCAGGAGTATGAGATCAAACCCACCGTGGCTATTAAAAATTTAATACAAAGCCCCAGTGCCTTGGGGCTGTGCTTTCTTATTAGCCCTGGAACAGGCAAGTTTGCCTAATCAGTCAGGGCGAGCCAAGAATGCAAGGGTTGGAGTCCCTTCCCTAAGAAGCTCTCTGGGGCAGTACTATTCTCCTCTAGGGGTGTCCTGGGGGAGCCCCTCAGCTGAGAGAAGTCTGGCTTAATACAGATCACCGCCCCCCCGCCCCCCCGCTTTCCCCAAAGTACCCCCTGCCCCTAATACTTCCCTGTGGAACTGACATTCTACCCTTGGTATGAAGCAGACTCCTGGGTCTCCCAAAGGCCTCTGTGACTATGTGCCTGACTCACAGGGGAAGAAGAAGATAGGGTCCAAACTGCTGGTAAATTTTGAGCAGTGGGCATATATTTTTAGCTGGGAAAGCAGCCAGACTACATCAAAATCGGTAGCCTGGGCTCCTGCAGCCCGTGAAGGGGCAGAGGCCAGGAAGAGGGTTTTGGGTAACCTGGGGGTGGCGGTGAGGATGTGGCAGAGCTGCCTCACCTACTGGGATTGGTTAATCATGGGACTGATGGGTCTGTGAGAGAGTGTGTGGCTTGTGAGCCCAGGAATGCCTTCTTGGCCCAGCCTCCCTGTGAGGTTTCTGGGGAGATATAAACTCCAGGGACTATTCGTGACACTTAGGAGTACCATTTTGTGCCTGGCATTGTGTTAGACACCACAGGTAAAGTGATAAAACCTACATGGCTCCTGCCCCTAAGAACAATAACAATTGGAAAATGCAAAGTTCACCCTATTATCATGTCAGATGTACCCAAACCCCATGCTGAGCTCTTTGGCACACGAGCATCCTGCAAGGATCACTGAGCCATATGTATTCATCAGATATGTATTAACTGTATCCCACATACTCCTCCCTTTCTCAGGAGCACATTCAATCCATCAGTCAGTGCTCTTGTCTCTACCTCCAAATGCTCTGGATTTGATAGCCCCTCTGTCCTTGACCCAGATGTTGCCTTTTCTCCCCTGGGTGGCTGTTCTCTCTGCCTCCTCTCTTGCTTCCTTGTAGTAGTTCTCTAAGAAGCAGACAATGATTTTCTCTAAGATGTAAGTCACTCTCATCCTAAAACCCTCCATGGACATCCCATGGTCTTTAGCATGAAACACACACTCCGTTCCATGGATCCTGAACAAGACTGTCATTCTTTATCCCCTACCCGCTGAACATCCTCTCCTCCTCCCAGGCCTACATTCTACTTCTGGAATATGACTCACTCATTCTTTTCTCTGGGCCCCTGCAATTGCTGCTCCTTCTTGGAATGGTTGTCCCAGCTCACTGTCATTCAGGTCTCAATTCAGAAGTCACTTTCTCAAAGAGGCCTTACTTGACTACTCTAACCAAAGCCCTGCCCATGGCTCACTTTCCATTACATGCCCTTATTTTTATTGTCCTAGCACTTACCAGTAGCTGAAATAATCTTATTTGTTTCTGTTAATTGTCTGTCATTCTCCTCCCTCTAGAATGTATGCCCCTTGGGAGCTCAATTTCTATCTTATTGTTTTCTACCACTAACTACTCACCCCCTAGAACTCAGGGCCCAGTAGAGTCCCCAAAAACTTTTGTGGCTTATTAAACGACTAGCACAATACTGAGACATAGGTTATGGAGAGGAACGTAGAGCTTGAATCCACCTACCCATTTATCAGATGGGGAAATGTAGGTCCATAGAGAGACTGGGATTTGCCCAAAGTCATACGATCCAATCAGTCATTCATATAAGAAGAGGTAGCCATTTGGGAATGTGAGAGGAACAGCTCATGCAAAGGGCCTGGGGCAAAACTTGTACAGGAAAGCAGGTAGGAAATGAGTGGGACTAAAGCAAACTAAAAGCAAGGACCTGTGAGGTGAGGTGTCCAGGCAGGCAGAGGCCAGGCCATACATATGCAGCTAGGATTTTATTCCTCCTGAAGCAGGGACATGAATCACTCTGCCCACTCCAGTAGGATGGACAGAGAGCATGGAATCCAGGAGACCAATCAGGCACCCATGAGAAGCCCAAAGTGAAGATCCCTGGGTTGAGCAAGCCTCACGAGGTGTGTTTGCCAGAACATCAGAGGTGCCGTGGGCAGTGGCAGCCCACACTGAGCTCCATCACTGAGTGGATTGCACCCAGAACCTGGTTCCTGCAAGTGTGGCATTCACTGCATAATCACGCTGCTGCTGCCTGCTCGCCACATGCCAAACTGCAGCACAGTTAGTTACTTATGCCACAGGCTTTGGAACAATTAAGTGAGCAAAGAGGGTGGTTAGCAAGGAGTAAACAATCCAAATGCCCATAATTATACTTAGGCTTCACTCTAATACACCTACGCCTGGAGCGGGGTGGGAGTGGGGGCAGGAGGGAGCATGCGGCCCCCTCTTCTTCATTCTCTGTGTTCTGCCCACTGAAGTCTCTTCCACCCAGCCTACCATGTCCCATACTCTGCTGATTTTTTTTTTTTTTTTTTTTTTTTTGCCTTTTTTCATGGAGAAGGACGCACACACTAGGTTCTACACATTAGGATTATAGCAGAACAAAGCAAAGTTCCTGCTCTTATGGAACTGGCATTTTAGTTAAATAATCAATAGGTAGACAAAGAACTACAAAATGCATACTTGCTATGAAGAACATTGATGTGGGGTAAGAGAAATAGAGAGCTCCTGGGGGTTGAGTGTCAGTTTATATTTGTATCTAGAGAGGGCCTCTGATAAGGTGACATTTGAGCAGAAACCTAAAGGAAATCAGGGAGTCAGCCATGCAAATACTGGGGGAAGGGTATTCCATGCAAAGGGCATGGCAGGTGCAAAGGCCCTGAGATGGACTTACATGAGTAGACCAGCATGGCTGGAGCAGAGCAAGACATATCTTAGGACCATTCGGGGTTACACGGCTACAGGGAAGGATAAGAGTGAGAGCACTTCCCAGGTAAGGAGAATAGCGTGTGCAAAAGCCTCAGGAAAGACAAATGCTTTCTGTTTTTCAACATATTTCACCTTATCTGATCCTCAGAACAAATCTATAAGGGTAAGAAGGGTAGATTTCTTTTTCCATTTGATAGCCGAGGACCTGAAGCTCTAGAATGTCTCACAGTTCAGCCAGGATCACAAAGGAATATCCTGATTAGGAGCAGAATTCTGTGTTCTGCACATCCCTTTCAGGTCAGATCTGAAGCTCATTCCTTTTGGCCCCATGCCAGCCTGAGCTTCCAAAACAAGAGCAGCCTCTGAATAGGTTACAAAGTTCAAAGCAGAGCCAAGTGAAGCCAGGTTGCCAAGCATCATATAGGATGCTCCATGGTGAGTCTGTATATAGAATTACCACCACCCCTCCTACGACCATAACAATTTAACCAATACAGCTGAAACACATAGCTTTCGTCTTTTGAAGAAACCTTTATAGAAACAAATAAAGTTAGAGTCATGTTCGTGTCAGATCATAACATTTCTGGAATGAAATTCTTTTTCAAATATATATGTCCTTTTGGAGCCCTCCAAGAAGTTTCCTGCAGAGTTCCAGATAAAGAGCACAACTGAAAAGAATACAAAAAAAACTGAGAATGCCGTCCAGAAAACCAAACTCCCCTGCCACTGACACTTAAACTTTGTGAAAGTTTTCACAAAATTTTCTCTAGATAATGACATTATTTGGCATTTGCCTCCATGTCATCAGTGTTTACCAAATTCCTGATTTTATTGCTATCATCATTTTCATTATTCTGTTTCTATTTGTCACCATATCATGTGAAAACGGCGAGATGGATTGTCATCAAATTTGGAGGGAATGTTCGTGAGCGTCTTGTGTGAATACGGGCTGTGTAGGAAACAACAGGTATTTTGCAAGAGGTTCCTGATCCAGAGAGAAAGGCCATAGCCCCCAGAAAGCTGTAGAAAGAGAAACGCAAAGAAGGATTTAAAATTTAACTTCCATATTGCAAGTCACAAGAGTAGATGCTCTGAATCACAGATATTGATTTGTGATGGGGCTGGTTTCCACACAGGCCACTCCATGTGGCATGATCCAGGGGTCTCTTTCTTAATAATGCTAAGGACAGTGGCAAGCAACACCCAGACCACATCTCCAACAGGCCTCTCCTGGAGCAATTAACACCTGTGTCGCAATGACCAGGGAGCATTTGTTTAGTGTTATACAGAGGTTCTCAGGCTTTTTGATCTCTGGACCCCTTTACACTTTATCTTATTAGAAATTAAAACTGAGAAGAACCTTCTAAATATTTATGTGGTAATTAAATGCAATAAGCCCATCCCATATTCACATGAAATACTCTTATGAAGAATATTTTCAAAATAAAAAAATAGTGAAAGAGTGGCATTGTTCTACATTTGTGTCAATCTCTGCAAGAGACACTTGATTCTCCAGGATGGTTGGTTGGTGTGATATCACAAGTCCTGTAGCTTCTGGAAGACTCTACTGTGTGCTTGCAACAGGATGAGAATATAAGAGGCAAGGAAGTTCTTAGTAATAATGAAAACCATTTGGACCTGGTGGACCACGTTCAAGGTCTCTGGACCCCTCCATGGTCCTCGGACCACCCATGAGAACCACTGGTACAGCAACTGAAGTCAAACTGTTGGGAACTTTGGGCAAGTTATTTAACCTCACCATGCCTCAGTTTTCTTGCTTATAAAATATGGATAGTAATAACTGTCACATAAGAATTTTATGACATTAAAATGACAATATGGGTAAAGTGCTTGAAACATAACAGCTCAATAAATACTGGCTGTTACTATGACCCTTCAAAAGTGACCATGGATTCATCATTCTCCCAGGACAGAGCACAGAGCAGGCACTCAAGGAGTCTTTCACGGATAAGTGAAGGCACCCATGAAAAATTCTCTCATGTGAGAGGACTCGCAGCCCTTCCTGGGACTGAGGAAAGTCAGTTTTCATGTCCCTATCAAGTAAGCTGAACAGATCAGAGAGGCCAAGTGACTCATCAGTCATTCAGCAAATCCCGCTTGCAGCTGCTGCCTCGCTGAGCTTGGCCCTCCTCCGCCCCCACACTTGGCTGCCTCTGAAGTCACCTGAGCACACCTGAAATGGAGATCTCTGCAGAATCTGATTTTTGTCCTGATGTGAAATATACCCCATCTGCAGTCTCATGGGCCAAACCAGGCCTGCAGAGGTCCTGTCTGAGATATCTGAGGCCTTTCCTCCCTCTGACGTGCCATCCAGAAAGCACTTCTAGGTACGTTACACGTTAACTTATTTGAGGGATCCTCTTGTTTTGTTTTGTTTTATTTTATTTCGTTTTGTTGTAATGATTGTTGTGCCTAAGATGTGGTAGGGGGCTGTATAAGTATTTGGATGTTTGGTGAAAGAAAGAAGAAATACAACTGTGTCTTTTCATTGGCAAAAAAAAAAAAAAAGATGGGCAGTTTTTGTAGATAATTAGATGTTAGGGATAGAGGAAAGAGGAGAAGAGAATGGTTAAATGTTAAAACAGAAAATCAAAAAAAAAAAAAAAAGAAAAGAAAATCAAGCAAATATATGGTTCAAGAGTTAGGGTGTTGTCCCCCAGAGCCCTGGGTCTGCTTAGTTTTTAAAGGAGTCACAGCTGTAACTGTCACGAGAGCGGCTCGCAATGACTAAGAGTGTACCGTGTGCCTGGCACTGTGCTGAGCCCTCTGCGCGTACCATCTCAGTGAATGCTCACAACAACCCTATCAGCAGATGATGGTGTTATTTCCATTTCACACATGGGGAATGTGAGTGCTGCTCCTGAGGTCCCACAGGTACAGTGTCAGGGTGATGTGTCTCTCAAGGCCTAGAGAACAAATGCAAACTGGAGAGGGTGGAAGGAGGCTGTGATGGGAGGGCAGCAGGTTGCGGTGCCAGGCTGCAGAGGAGGTCCAAATGCAGGTGCTAGAAGTTCAATGTCTCTGGGGCTGGGCACAGGTGAGCAAAAGGAAAATGCTGCTGACTTGTGATCTCTGGGACTGGGCACTGGCTCAGGGTACCAGGTGTAGAACCTGAGTGTGCCTCATTTTACAAAAGGGAACAGTGAGGCTCAGAGAAGGAAAAGGTCTTACCCAAGGTCACATAGCAAGTTAGAGCCCAGCCTAACCCCTGCTCCCAAACCAGTGATTTTGGTGCTCTGATAAGTCCCCCTCTTCTCACTAACAGACACATACTTTTACCATGGCTCAGCTCTCTTGAGTCCCTGGCTCCCTGCAGAGAGGGTGTCGTGGGAAGGAGCAAAGTATTGCCTTCACTCCAGGTTTCCCCTCCCAGGGCAGGAAGGGGAGAGCGTTAGGGGCATGACTAGGCCTGCGGTGGCCGCCTGGGGTTCTCCACTGCCCTCTCTCTCCCCACCCCCGAACAAAGCAGGTTAATGAGAGCAAATTACAAGGGATCTGAGAATGGAAGGGGCTCTTTGATGGCCATGGGGTGAGGGCTGGGATGGGATGGGGCCCTTCTCTGTCTTCTTGTGCAACCCCCTTAGCTGAGGAACAAGCTGGCACAGGATGGTGCTCACAGAAGCATCCATCACTGTGGTTGATGCTGGGACTCTGGGTTGGGCTTCTACCCTCTCAGTTCTCCATTCCCAGCTGGCATACAAATGAAGACTTTTGATGGCCAGGTGGCTCAGCAGATTTCCCCAGCTATATCAGACTCAGAGCTGAGAGATTTGGGGAAAAGCTCCAGAATACCCCTAAACTTCTAGAGAATGGATCAGGGCTCTGAGGATTGCTATGCATAATCCCTGTGTCTGGTTCGCTTTTCCCTGTGTGATGAGAGACAGATATAGTGATAATTGCTAAGATGTATTAAGTTCTTAGTCTGGTGCTAGCACAGCGCTAAGGGGCTCCATACCTTAGTCACCACAATAAACCTATGAGATGGGAATTATAGGACTCCCCATTCAATGGCTTAGAGCAGTGCTTATCAAAGCACAGTCCCCACACTGGCAGCATCAGCATCACATGTAAATTTGTTAGAAATGCAAATTCTCAGGCCCCACTGGCTTTAGAGAGAACAAGAGATGGGCCCAGGGCCGCAGAGCAGGAGGTGGCAGACCCAGGATTCAGACCCTGTTCTGACTGCTCAGCAGCTCAGTCAGTGGTGCTGCCTGTGTCCTGCAGTCTCTGTGTCCCTTCTGTGTGGGTGATCATGCCCTAGAGAGGCTGAAAGGAATTTCAAAAGGACAGCATATTCTCCGCAGCACTCTTTCTAACTGGGAAAGATTGGGAATGGCCTAAATGTCCGCCAGCACCCAGCTGGTTAGATAAACTATGGGGCATCCACGTGACAGAAGGTCATGGAGCTTTCCATAGAAGATAAGTGGGAAAGCTTTTTATATACTGCTTTGGAATGGCCTCCATATTACAATATGAAGTAGTAAAGAGCAAAGTGCAGAATGATATATGTTATAGAAAGCTACCATTTGTTAAAAAAGGAGAGAGTATGGAAACACATTTGTTTACACACACACACACACACACAAATCTCTGAAAGAGAGTTAACACCTGGCGACATGGAGAGCCCCTTGAGGTGATAAGGAATGGGGTCCTGTAGGAGGGGAATTTTTCATATATGCTTTTGTGTGAATCGCCTACTCATTCAATCAATAGAATACAATTAAAATTTAGAAGAAGAAGAAAAGGGCAAGTGGGAGCCTGTGAGAAAGGCAGGGAGATAAGGACAAGGAAGCTTGAGGGCTTGTAAAATGCCAGGCCCTAAGCTAAATTCTTTATGAGCATTATCTCCTTTAATCTTCTCAATAACCTGTGAGATGGTTACTATTACTATGCCCACACTGTTGACATGAAAACAGTTACAGAAAGATTGTGTGATTTTCTCTGAGTCACAGAGCTGGTTAGTGGCAGAACTGGGATTTGAACCTACAACTGTTGTATGACTCCAGAACCCAAGCTCTAAATTACTATATTATATATTCTTTTATATATTCATTCACTTAAATAGTGAATATATAAAAGTTAAATAATTTATTAAGTGAATCATTAAAATGAATATATATATTAATTTAAAGCTCCCAACTCCCTTTGGAGGAAGTTATGATTTTTCCCCCTTTGTAAATAAGGAAATAGAAGCCCAGAGAGGTTAGATTCCTTGCCTGAAGTCACACAGCTAAAGCATGGCCAACTAGAAAAAGAATCCCTAGAAAAGATGAATGACTGATGGGACCTGTAGTTCCAAGTTCCCAATAGAAGTGACTCCACCTCAATAAACTAGAGGTGAAAGACTGTAATTTCCACATTTATAAAGGCAGGGTCAATGTCCACCATGTTGGCTGTTTCCCTGGTTCCTGGCACAGTGTCTGGTGCATGCTGAGTGCCTGCAAATTTTGGAAGGGAGAGGGAATGAGGAATAGCTGACCAGTGATCACCTCTGGAACGGATGGATCATTTAGGCCAGATGGGCTAATTGAGATGGGGAAGGGCTTGCTTAAACTGGTTCAGTAATGAGTTCTAAGGAGATTAGACATGAGAGTAAAGTTTTTTAATGATCCACTTACCTTGGAAATTGTCATAATTTCCTTCTGCTCCTCCCACTCCCAATGAGAATGGAAAAGGACAGGAATCAGCCATTTTGATTGGGGTAGGAGGAAATAAGCCATTGCAATGTAAGGTCCTGTGGGGAGAAGGGTCCCTCAGCAATTGCGGGGTAAAAGCAGGCTGTGGGTATAAGAAAGAAGCTCAAATGGAGGAGCCGAGATATAGATGAAAGGCGCGTAGATTAGAAGTCAAGGGACCTGGGTTCTTGTCTCATCTCTTCCTCTTACTAGCTATGTGGTGTGAGCAAGTCATTTCACCTCTCTGACCCTTAGTGTCATCATTTATAAATAGCAGGATTATTGTGGAACCCACATAAGAATGCATGAGAAATCATGCTATAAAATAAATAAAACAAAATGTTAATATGGGGAATTATTAAGGACACACAACCTTGCTGGTGAAAAACAATACATGCTAGACAGCTTGCCTGTCACCAACAATTCCAGGTGTAGTGTGGAGCTGAATCCATTTAGGTCTCCCTTACTTATTAAAGGGGAATTACCTGTACCGTCTCCTCCTGAGGCTTTTACAGACCTCCCTTCCATTAGGGTAGCACTTAACCACATTCCTTGCTTAGTTGTCTGCCTCCCTCACTAACAGCTAATTGAGGGCAATAACCAAGCATTATCATTACTTAATCCTTAAACCCAGGACACAGTGGTAGTGATGGATCGGTGGGTGGTTGGATGATGGGTGGATGGATGAATAAAGGATAGATAGTGGATAGAAGGATGAACGGATGGGGATGGACGGCTGGACAGCTAAATATTTTTAGATCCCTGAAGAAAGACTATTCTGATCCTAAGATAACACTTCTTAGAGCATGTAGTTTTGGACTGAGCCTCTCAGGGTGGGTAGGATTTCAGCAGGGTAAGAACAAGAGGTTAGAAAGTTAGAAAGGAGGAAGTGTTTGGATGATGTGAGGACAAGCTAAGCTAAGGCTCGATATAGGAAAGTTCAAAGTGCTTAGCAATAGTCGTAAGTGGTCTGAGGTCGGTGGAGCAGAAAAGGGCTGTAGCCTAAGACGCAGCTGCAAAAGTAGAAGCCAGCTATGGCAGGCCTTGAAAGTTGGGTTGAGGTATCTGGATTCTTCCATCCTGCAGGCAATGGGGCATCAGAGAAAGTTTCGTAAGGAAAGAGTGATCCAGTGTGCCTTGTGCTCGCCGGCGGCATGTGAAAGGACAGGCAGCAGGCCAGGGCCTGGCTCTGGGAGGAGGCCCCACCTCTTCTCGCTATCTGCTAGGCCTTCCTCAAGAGCTGCCGGGACTGGGATCGGAAGGGTTCCCAGGCAGGTTGTGCAGCTGCACATAGGCACCTCTGCCTCCCACTGTGCTCTGGGGCCAGATGTAGGATGCTGCGGATCCTCCCGCAAGGAAGTCCTCTCCCTAAGGAGTGGCCACAGTGGACACTAAGCCTCCCATGTGTCCATCCAGCAAGATTTACCCTCCCCATTCCCCAAAGCATACCAACAGGGCTGCCTTGGCTCTGGGTTCAAGTGCTGGCTCTCCTAGCGACCATGTAACTTGGGCTAGTCCTTGCCTGTCTCTCACAGGCCTTGCATTTCACAACTCCAGGAAGTAACATTCACATGGAATACAATGAAATGATGCCCCAGAGTTGCATAACCCAGCGGCCCTGCCTCTGATCTCAGTCTCCTCAGCCATATAACAAGTGAGGACAGAGGTTGGAGCGGGTCATCTCCGAAGGCTTTTCCAAGCCTCACCTTGCAGCAGTCTTAGCAGGTAGTGGGGCTTTGGGGCTGCAGGAGGGATGGAACCAAGGCCTTTGCCCAATGCCAGAGATGGGAAGAGAGAAGGTGTAGGAGCTGGTGGACAGGCAGTCCCCGGAAGCAACAGTGACCTTCTCCTCCCAGAGCCAGACGTAGATTTGCATCACTGACCCCATCTCTACTCTTGTTTCCAACTGCATATAAAGCCAGTTTTACTGTAGGAATAAACTAGGGGAAAAAAAATGCATACCTCACAGGGTCGTTGTGAGCATTTCGAGCACTTAGAAGAATGCCTGGCCCCCCAAAACACCTCAGTAAACATTAGGTTCACCACTATTTTCATGCTATTTTGTAAAACAACTTAAATGTGTCTGCTCTCAGAGATTCTCACTTTGACCTACCTCAAGATCACAATAAGACCTATAAGGGGTGGCCCCAGAGCACAACTCAGATGTCCACTTACCAAAGCACTAAAAGGATTCTGGAGAGTGAAACAAAGAAAAGCAGGACACCTCACTTTCCTACAAACAGAATGACCTCAATCTTCTGATGAAGTCTAGAGAGGTAGAGATGACTACCTGAGGAATTTGGCCAAAGCTTAAGTTAAAGGAATTAAGCACTAACTGTGAAATTTCAATGCACAGATGGTTTATCGTTCTGGATCCCCACAAAGTCAGGCTCTGTGAGTGGTATACATAACATCTAGTCCTTGAACTAGACCCACCTCAACTTCCCAACTTTCCATGGAGCGATCAGAAGGAATGAGCAGGGAAAGCTCATGGCCTGGGTGTTTCGCTGACTGTCTTCTGGGAGTCACTAACACCCTGCTGAGGAACAGAGTCCAGCCCCGCCCTGCCCTGCCCTGCCCTGCCCAGGCTGCTAGATGAAAAGAAAGGCCAGGTGTGGCACCCAAAGGCAGAGAGGAGAGCTTCATCTAGACCCAGGAGAGTCTTAGAGTAGGAAATCCAGCAGGCAAATCCACCAGATATGGCTCCTCAGACTTTTCTATATTTTCAAATGTTATATATTTCTTAAATAATTAGAAAAATCACATATATTAAAAACCATTACTGGGCTGCTCTGAAATTCATAACACATCGTCTCCAATCCTGCCCCTGCCACCAAGAGGCATCTAAATAATGCTGAGCAAGTCACTCCCTGACCCCGAACCTCAGTTTCCACAGAGGTACAGTAAGGGGGAATTCCCTCCTCTTCTAACAGCCCATACCTATCAAATTGATGCCAACATCAGTGTAGTGGGATTTATAGATGCCTTTGCTTTTTGCTTGTCATTTCCCTATTTTCCACACTTAAATTAGAAGCAGATTGAACCTGCAGTGACGAATTCTATCAGGAGTGTGGGAGCATGTAGATTTTTCATGGTAGTAGGTTTTATCTCTAGAATTAGATAGAATTTGAGCTCTTGTTCTTTGGGACAGGATGAGGAGTGGACCCCATGGAACCTTTCACCCACCTACCGTACCTGGCTCCCTAGAGGTAAAGGCTTAGATGTCCTGTGCCCCCAGGTCAAAGATGAGGAGAGGTTAAGTGTTCCTCACAGCAGTGCATTCTGTCCCTTCTGGTCTGGGCATGCCTGAGTGCAGAGGGCAGTGGAAAGGGGCACCCAGTGGGAAGTGGGGGTTGGGAAGGAAGGATTAAAGGCCTTATTCACATCTAGCCTGGAAAAACATACCGATTTCTTAATAAGAGTTCTCCTGGGTGAAAAGATAAGAACATTTTTTTCCTTCTTTTTTTTTTTTTGCTTTGTTTGTACTTATTTTTTTTTAATATAGCAAATATGAAAAAGCAAATACTTAAAAAAAATTATCCATAAAAGTGACAGGGAAGCAGTGCAGGTCCTGAGCATGCTGGGGTTGATGTGAGAATTTCTAAAGAGGGTTATAGTATGTAGTGTGTCCCAAATTTATCTGACCAGATACTCTTTGCAGAAATGGTGCCCTAAAGAGAAAAAGAAGGATTCTGGGCCCCTGATCATGGCATGGCACTGTCGCATCAACCAGAACTTGCCTGTGTTCAAACGTTTTTCTATATATAAGAAAAACAAAACTTTTTATGTGTCAACCACGTTTATTTGGCTTTCTTGCTATGCATTTGACCCAAATTCTAGTTGACACCAAAACTTCAAAGAGTATCAAGTACTTAGAAGTGGACAACTGCTGATATTTTCAGCTCTCCAGCGGGGTGTCAGGATCTTACCCCGAGATCAAGCTACTTTCCCAAGCCTTCTACTTGAAAATCCTGGAGTGGTTACTGAGCACAAACCAATTCCTCCACCCCCTAAACTCCACCTGAACAAGTTAGGGATGGAGTCTGGCTCTGGGGCTGCAAGCATAAAGCCTGGAAGGAATCCGAGGCCAGGCATGTCAGAACCCAAATGTGTGTGGACTTGATGGAGCCTGGAGAGTTTCTGAAACCACAGCTGCCCAGCTCACATGGGGTAGGCTCCCCTGAGGGGCCAGAGCACTGGCTCTTTGAGCAAGGAGAGAACTTAAAAGGACGCCACTCCATCCTCCAACTTAATTTATATCCCCTCCATGGCACCCCCTCCAAGGGCCGTCCACTCTCTACCTGAGTAGATCAGTGATGGCGCTCAGTACCTTTCCACGCAGCTTGGCCCTTCTTCCAACGATTCAGAGAAAGTTCTTGTGTTGATCTATGGCTTCTACCCTTTGGCCCTGGTTTTGTCCTCCAGAACCACACAAAGCAAGTACTCCCCTTAAAATCTTTCGTGCATTGAAGGTGCTTCTCCTTAACTAAAATAATGATAATGGCTGCCACTAATGTGGCATTTACAGTGTGCTGAACACTATGCTAAGCACATTATATGCCCGATCTCATTTACTCCTCACAATGCTCCCATGAGGTAGGGATCTATTGTCCTCATTTTACAGATGAGGAGTCTGAGTCTTGGGAGAAATGAAGAATTTTACCCGAGGTTACTCAACTAATAAGTGGCAGAGAAACAGACTTTTCAGAGCTTAACCACTGCTTTCTGCTACCTCCTTTGCATACCTCTCCATGCACGCACACGCACATGCACACATACAAACACCTTCTCTTCTCCAGCAATATCCACACTGGCGCTGACAACTTGGTAACTGCAATATAACAACAAAAATTCCCACGTGGTTCTTGAGGGCCCAGAACCTTTCAGGCAATTTTATCAGCTTTTCCTCTGGCTCACGCACCTCCCCCTATCATCAGCATCTTTGAATCCGGCTCCTCACATCACTCTCCAAATAATCCCTACTGTAGGGTAGATGTGTTATTTTTTTTATCTATCAGACCTTCCTCTCTCCAGTCCAAGTGACTGTGAGGGGCCCATTGATTGCAGTGTCCCCACCCAAATCACCACCACAGGCACATAACCCAAGCTGGGCCAGCTTTCTCACTCCCCTGTTCTGGCGCCAGTGATTGATACCACAACAGACAGTCCAGCGACCTGACTGTGGCCGTAGAGAATCTTCCTCTGGAGGTCCTGTGGGGACTGGAAGAGTAAACTTCCTCTGCCCTCACGGACTACGGGATTACTACTAAGAAGCTACAAACCTGAGGATGTAAGCCTATTGTTTTAGTTGCCTATTGCTGTGGTAACAAATTACCACAAATTTAATGGTTTAAAGGAACACAAATTTGATATTTCATAGTTCTGGAGATCAGAAGTCCTACAATCAAGGTGCCAGCTGGGTCACGTTCCTTCGGGAACTTTGAGGGGAGAACACGTGTCCTTTACTATTCCAGCTTCTAAGGCCGTCTCCACTTCTTGGCTCACGGCTCCTTCTTCCGTCTTCAAGGCCAGCAGGGAGCGTCTTCGAAGCATGTGCACTCACACGCACTCTCTCCTTCTCTCTCTCACCTCTGCTTCTGTCATCATAGCTCCTTCTTCTACTCTGCCTCTCCTGCCACTCCTATAAGGACCCTTGTGATTATACTGAGCTGGCTGGGATGATCCATGACAATCTCCCCATCTCAAAAATTTTAACTTAATCCCACATGCAAAATCACTTTTATTATGGAACAAAGTCTCACATTAGGACATAGTCACCTTTGGAGGCCGTTATTCAGCCCACTGCACCTGTCCATGCAGAGGAAGCTCAGCAGCAGCCAAAGTGAGAGGCCAGAGCTGAGAGATGGCAAGAAGAGAGCCCTTGATCCAGCCATGCCTGAAGTCTCCACTCGTTGATTACATGAGCCAATGAATTCTCTTTTTTGCTTAAGCTCATTTGATCTCAGTTTCTGTCACTTGCAACCTAATTGGTTCTGACTGTTACTGGCTAGGATTTTCCTAGCCTACTTGTCTCTTCAATGGCAGGCTCTTTGACTTAGTGCCACAATGACCTTGTTTCACAAATCCAGAATTGACACCCATAGCACAATAAGCACGCATGTATGTTGGGGGAATAAATGGGACAGAATAGAAAAATTGGAGTTATCCTGGGAACTCAAAGTGGAAGAGCACAAAGAGCACTGCCCTGGGAGTCAGGAGACTTGGGTTTAATCCACACTCGGGTTGTGTCCCACTCCAACCGTCTATGTTTCTACTACTCAATCCTGTTTATAGAGACCTGAGTGCTGGACATAGTCCCGTCTCTCTGTGTTTCTGTCTCACACAAAAGCACTACAGCAAACCCTAATGAGAAGCCTGGGCTTTAGCGGTGCACATCCAGGGGTAAGCTCTCTACCCTCTTCCCATCTCCTTCTCATCCAGCCTTCGGCAGTAGGACAACGACTTTGAGAGAAAGCCAAGGAGGAGGGAAGGAAAGGAGGCAGCTCTCTGTTCTAGCTATTAAAAGAAATTATGCACATGTAAAGCCCATCTACCATGCAGCCACCTGTACCCCTATCCAGGCAAGGGAATAGTGTATGCTTGCTTCGTATGTATCTCTATTATTAGTTTTTTGTTTTTTGTTTTTTGGTTTTTGTTTTTTTGCAATTACAACCTACGAATTTAGGGAATTTTAAGAATAAAGTTTTGTGGTTTTTTATTTTTCTTGTTTTTTTAAACAAACAGTAAGATGATCAGATAGCTAAAGGCCATTCTGGCACAATCTTGCTGATAAACTTCTTGGCTTAACAAGAGGAGGAGAGGAGAAATCAATGCAGAACCCTGGGAACAGCCAGGGTGTAGAAACAAGGGCAAGTGCACCCATGGCCTGACTCCAACATCCTCCAAGTGGAGAACTAGGTGCTCTGAGCGTTCTGCCCCATAGGTGCTGTGGCTGCAGCCCAGAGGGCTGTGTTCTGTGCAAGAGTCATGCACTCCCAAGTCTACAAAGTGGCAGCAATGCCTTGAACTTTGTCATCTTGGGACAGTCATTTTCCTTGTTGGGCTTTAGTTTTTTCCTCTGCAAAATGGAAATATTGGACCGGAAATCAATAAGAAATTTTCCAAGAGACACGAGGGGGCTTCTGCTGAGCTAGTGAGGAATGTTCTGTTTCTTGAACTCGGTAGTGGTTACACAGATGCGTTCGATTTGTGAAAACTCATTGAGTTGTACATTTATGATTTGTATGTTTTTTGGTATGTATATTTTGCTCCAATTAAAAGTTTACATAAGCTATCAAAAAGATGGAAGGTGGAGTGGGTGTGAGTAGAGATGGAACAAAATTGGATGTGAATTGATAATTGCTGAAGCTGGGGGATGAGTATGGGGGGTTCATTATGCCATCTTGAAACTTTTTGCATATGTTTCAAATTTTCCACGGCGAAAGTTAACATAAGAACTTGTCTTTCTCTAAAATGCTTTCATGTGAGGAGCTCCCGCTATTGTGTAAGAATGCAGAAGAAAGGTTAAAGGAGTCGAGCATGTTAGAGAAGAAACAGAACCTTAGGCCAAAACAGAGTTACTGTAACAAATGAGAAGCAGGATCCACTTGGATGTACTTATCTGTTTTGTTTTGTCCTAATTTCAGATATCACTTGATGTATTCATGTCTGACAGAGCAAATCACTAAGAGTGCTTTGAGACATGACTGTTTATTTAAGTTACTCGTAAGAATGCTGGTGAGGTCTGGCGCTGGGTAGGTTCTGGGTTGTCACAGCCTACATGTGGTTGGTTCCCTTTGCTGTGGTGCCAACGGTGCCAAGTCATCTGTTGGCACAAAGTAGGTGAAAGGGCAAGTCTCATAAGGACTCTCTGGGATTTGGCTTGACCTTCAAGCAGTGGATGTGATGTCACTCTCACCCTTAAAGGAGTTGTGACTAAAACATTTTTGCAAAATGGCTAGGGTTCACTCACTCCCTAAACATGCACCAAGCACCTGCTCCATGCCAGGCACCATTCTAGGGACGAGGGATACAGCAATGCACAAAACAGACAAAAATCCTCACCCATCCGTGATTCACTAAGTGACATAATAACTTTAAAGACAATACAATTTTTTAGATTGTGATAAAATATATATATAAAAAATTTACCATTTTAATCATTTTCGAGTGTACAGTTTAGTAGTGTTGTGCAGCCAGTCTCCTTCATCTTGCAGAACTGAAATTCTATACCCATTAAACGACAACTTCCCTTTGCCACACACACCCCGCCTCCAGCCCCTGGCAATCACCTTTTACTTTATTTATGTAACTTCTCTAGAGACCTTGTGTAAATGGAATCATATGGTATTCGTCCTTTTGTGACTGGCTTATTTCACTGAGCACAACATCTTCAATGTCCATCCATATAGTAGCATGTGTCGTAATTTCCTTTTTTAAGGCTGAATAATATTTCCATTGTAGTATAATACCATATTTTCTTCATTCACCAGTGGATATTTGGGTTGTTTCTACCTTTTGGCTATTATGAATAGTGCTGCTGTGAATAGAGGTGTACAAATATCTCTTTGAGACCCTGTTTTTAATTTTTTGGGATATATATCCAGAAATGGAATTGTTGGATCATACGGTAATTCTAATTTAATTTTTTGAGGAATCACTGTACTGTTTTCTATAGTGGCTGTACCATTTTACATTTTCACCAGCAGTGCATGAGAGTTCCAGTTTCTCACCTTACCAACACTTGTTATTTTCTGTTCTGTTTTGATAATAGCCATGGGTGTGAAGTAAGACTATTAAAAACTGCTAGTACCAGCTTAATTTATAGAACAACTGGAGTAAATTAAGTCAGCTGGGAAGACATGTGAAGCATACAGAACCCAAATGCATTTTATGAAGGAATAAACAGAGGCTTCTAAATAAAAGGCCTTGCTCAAGGCCATGAAGAACTGGTGGACACTTCCCAGAACTCTAAACCAGGAGTCAGCAACCTTTTTCTATGAAGGGACAGAAAGTAAATACTTTAGACTCTGTGGGCCATACAGTCTCTGTTGCAACTCTCCCACTTTGTCTTCGTATCACGAAAGCAGCCATAGACAATATACACAACAAATAGATATGGCTGTATTCCAATAAAACTTTATTTGCACGAATAGGCTGCAGCAGTTTGCTGATCCCTGTTCTAAACCAATAAACGAAAGTGTGGCAAGCAGGTGTGGTAGTGTCCCTCACATCCTCTGCCACTTCTGGTAAAAGCACCGTGATTTCCTTTAGTGAATTGCATGTCTCGCCCTTGTCTGTGATCTTGGTAACCTGCCCTGCTCTGGCCAAGAGATGGGCACACGACCCAAGCTGGGCCTTTCTAACTGGGGATTTTCTGTCTTGAAGCAAGGACAAGATATTGATGCTGGTCAAACCTGTGGTCCCTAGTGCCTCTTTTGATGGGTTCCTCCTACCTGGATCCCCAAAGCCACCCAGTTTACACCCCTTTCCCGTCCTGGTGTCTCGATTTTTCTGTTTACAAGCGAATTTCCTTCTATAATTTTCTTCCAGTAAATTTCCTTTCTGCTAAATAAGCTGGAGTCAGTTTCTCTTGCATACAACCAAAGAATCCTGACTGATCGACTTTTAAGGAATGATACCCTGTAGAATTTCTTTAACCACACTACCCCAATTGGCCAAAATAGGATCTGATTTCTCAAAATGCAATTTATCCAGAAGTTGAGGGACACCTCAGATTCATCAGTTGTAATTATGCCTTTGCATGCCTACCAATGTGAACACGCCACAGGGAACACCATCTTCCTTGTTTCTTCATTCAGTGCATACCTCAGCCCTACGCAACTCTCCCTTGTGCAACCCCTTGCTCTCTCTGGGCCTCAGTTTCTCCATCTATAATGTAAGGGAAGTGGTCAGTGATGGTGACTCAGGTTCCACCCAACTCCAGGCTTTTATCAGAGTCTCCTGCTGTGCACTCAGTACTGCCTTCAAGCAGCTTGAGGATGAGTTGTGGAGCGATGTCAGGCACCGATCGTCAGTGGTGACATGAGGCCAACTGTGCAAAGTGCCAGGTGATAGGCCTTAAAGAGGGAGACAAGGAGGAAAAACTGTATGGAATTTTGTGTGTGTGTGTGTGTTTTAAGGCGAGGCAACCGTTGGTTGACCTCACAGATTGCAAGGACCTTGTCAGCTTACGATCCCTTATTTTTTTTATTTTTTTATTTTTTTACACCTACAGCACCTGATCTTCCTAGGTGGTCTCCCATCCAAGTTCTAACAAGGCCCGACCCTGCTTAGCTTCCAAAATCAGACCGGATCGGACTTGCTCAGGGTAGCATGGCTGTTGACCTGTATGGACTTTGGAGGCCTACTCGGCAGCCCTCAAAGTAAGCTCGGGCGGTGGTTCCTGGCTTCATTTCCCTTTCTAGAGCAGCAGAAAGGTGTTTCTCATTGACTGCAGGGAACAGGGTGTGGACGGTTCTGAGCTTTTTAGCTAGAATATCCGAGTCTTGCTGAACTTGCTTATTTTCTGCCCATTTCTGCTGTCCAAGCACTACAGACAGCCAGCTCCCTGGGTCCCCCCATCCCACCCTCCTGGATGGCAGGATGAGTGAACAGGGGCTCAGATTGTATGGTCCAGCACCCTCGAGAGGTGCTTCTGATGCAGACTGTTCCCTCACCACAGGGGCGGTGGGCAGGGAGCCTTGGGCGGTAGGGGAAGGCCCTCTCTCCTCTCAGCTTTCTAAATGCCATCTGTTTCAAACCCTAAGACTTGCTTTCCGCTACACCCAAACCACCCGTGGGACTGGTTATCTCCAACACAAACAGCTCTTTGTTTGCTGCTTGTGTTTGTTTGTTGGCATCTGAACAGTTCTCTGTGGTTCGAGTTTGAGGCCAGCCTGAGGCAAAATGAGATTGGCAGAGGTCGATGTGGGCGCCACACCTCTTTTCCACCCTCCTGCACCCAAGCCCAGACCCCCAAACTTCTCCCTTCATAACAAACACCACCACCACCACCACCCTGGGAGTCCCTCCTCCCTCAGAGTCCCGTTCTTTGCTTTTTCACCTCAGCTTATCTCAGAAACAAATCTCTTCTAAGGGGTGAGATTTTGATAAGTATTTCTGTTTTAATAGGAGTCTTCCAGAGACACAATGCGCTGACTCAGATGAAAGCAAAATGGTTAGGCATTGCAGGCATCGAGACAGGTTTCTCAGGCCAGATCGGGCTGCTCCTTAAAGGACGCTGCCTCATCTTTTCTTTGTACAATGGACACGGGGCTCCACAGGCCCAGCTCCTTGTGGGTGCAAGTTTGAATGGAAGATGGGAGCAAACAGAAAGAGCCCAAGTCTGAAAGTAAGATGAGCATTTAATAACAAGAGGCAGCTTATGCAAAGGCCCTGAGGCAGGAGCTAAGGAGGCCACTGGCCCTGTTTGGGGATCAGGAGAAGGTGAATGTGTTTAGAACCTAGTGAGCCAGGGTGATGGCAGGATAAGAGAGTGGAGAGGAAAATGGGGCTGAATCATGCAGAGAGATTTTTGGATTTTGAGTATATAACATGAAATCATTTGTCATTTTACATTTTAAAAAGATCATGCTGACTGCCTCATTATTGTCCTAGGCACCACTTTGTACCTCTCTGGGAGGCAGCATTCACTGTGTAATCATTGTAAACAGAGCCCCCTGGAGTTGTGCAAGGTGAAGCAGCCTAACTGTCCTCCCTAATCCCTGTGGGCCTTCCAGCTCTGAGAATCCTGACTTTGGGGAGAAAGAGTCTGAGTCTTCCTCAGGGGCTTTGATGATGTCAATCCTCTGTCACCTTTGAGAAGCCCCAGGGGAACTCTGGCCCTTCTAAAGTGTCTGCGCTGATCTCTGTAAATACTCCCTTCTCCCAAACTCTTTCATCTGAGAGGTCCAGCCAAGTGGCGGCAGACGCTCCCTCACTCTCTCCTCCCTCCACGCGGATACTCTTCAAGCAGCTCTTCGCTCCATCATCTCAGCGCCCCTTGGAAGGGAGCAGCCAGTAGATTAAGTGATTCTGGGATCCAGGTGCTGAGGAATTCAGGGCCTCTCAGATTTCTTGGCAGGAGTTACAAGTACATGCAGAGACTCTTCTTCAGAACAAGTGAAAATAATTCCTTCCAGGGGCAGAAAAAGGCATGCTTTTGGCAAAGGACTTCATAAGATGTTATCTCAAGAGACCAGCAAGGGAGCCCTGGGAGGGAAGGCAGAAGTCACTTAACCAGGTGGGAAAATGGATGGGCAGGCGGGGAAGGAGCTACAGTGTTCCCACATCAGTGCAGAACTGGGTCTGCTGACTGTCGGGCTCATGCGTTTTTTTTCCCTCTGTCATGGGACTGATGGGGCAGAGAAAAGAGGAGGTAGGGGAGACAGGGGGAGATTGAAGAAGAGAGATTTGCTACTTAAGTTTGAGGCCCAGTCCCGCTCCCCAAACTGGACAACTTGAAGGAAAAAGTCACATATCTAGAAAGTTAGAGCTCAAACGACCCTGTGTATCATCTAATCCAACCCCCTTATTCCCTGGATAAAAAGATCAAGGCCGCAAAGATGAGTACTTTTTCTTGCTGGCCAGCAGGGAAGGTGGCCTTCTCCTATGCCAAAGGAGAAAGTTGGAACCGATGTATTTTGGAGGACATCTTGATAACATCTGTCAATGTTTTAAACACACATATATTCTTTGACCCAGCAATTCTACTTCCAGGAATTCCTTCTGCAGGAATCCTTGCACATGTGCACAGAGCTGTGTGACAAAGTTGTTCCCTGTAGCGTGCTTTGTCATGCAAGAAACTTCAAGAGACAGCATAGGGCATGGTTATCAGTAGGTGCAGCACTGAACTGTGAGACGTTTGTATTATGGCATAGTCTGCAGGCACTGGAAGGAAGGAGGCAAATATATATCATTGCTATGGACAGATTAGTAGTGATATTTTAAATTAAAAACAAAGCACATAATAAAAGATATAGTATGATCCAATCTGTGTAACAAAAAGTATATATACATATATGTGCACATACCTATATCCTTATATATTATATTATTAATATATTTTCAGAAGGATATATAAGGAATATTAACAGTTAATTTAGGAGATTAAATGGGAGCTGAGGAGGAGACATTTTTAACTTCATTTTATATCCATCTGCACAGCTTGAAGTTTTTTGCCAGATAGATCTTTACCATGTGTATTATTTTCATTGCAAAAGGAAAGTTGGGGGCTCAGAGACAAGAAGCCTTTGGCTGTGTCTGTGTGTTTTTCCAGTTATTGCCTGGGGTAGGGACTAGGATCAGGTCAACTGGCTTTTCTCCCTTATCTGCTAAACCCAGGAGCCAGCCTGGCAGCGCACAAGGGCTCTGGCCCCTGTCTGTCTGTCATATGACTGAGAACTAGGGATGTGAAGATAATGTTTCTTAGGGCACAGGGATAATGGCATTGTAGGGCTTTGGGCTTCTGCATCTTCAATGCCTTTTCTGACTGTGTCAATAAGAGTAGATATGAAGCAAATCTCAAATCCCTTTTTGACTCATTAAGACTTAGTTCCCCCCACCTGTAAAATGGTGTGGGTGGGAGAAGTGTGGTGGAGCAGGTGATGCCTCAATGTTCTGAGAATGGATGGGCCAGGTTGCTCCTGAGGGACCTCCAGAGTGGAGACTTGCGCGGCCCAGGAGTTCCCGTTTCTTGCGTCAGGCTGCCCCCTGCTGGTTTCTCAGGTAGCGCTCGGTCAGAGTCCAAGAAAGAGGTTCCCAGTGGTGCTATATTGCCCCCTGGGGATCCTTTTGGAGAAGGGTAGAATTGTTTGGGGCTGTGGGGCACAACTGGTGTTTAGTAGGTAGTGGCTGAGAGACTCTAGACATTCTGCAATGCACGAGGCAGTCCTGCACAGTGAAGAATTGTCTCAAACCCTGCGTAGCTCTTGAATGAACAAGTGAAGAAATCCTGTTTGTAATTATCTGAGCCTGGAATCTGACTCTCCTTTACAAACATTAACAAAGTCATTTGGGTTTTTGTTTGTTTATGGTTGTATTTTGTTTTGCACTGTTATAGGATATGCTGGATTGCAATGAACCCGTAAATCGATGGATGCGTGCACTTTGCTTTGTCTAGAACTTTACCAAGAGTTGTTAACCATCTCGTGAAATCACGTCTCAGCAGCGACATTTGTGCAGTCACCATTTTGACCCATTTGTATCCGCTTGCGTCTGTAACCATTTCCCTTGGCAACTGTGTAACCAAAGAGATCTGAGACTTCTTTTGACAGATGGAGAACTAAATATTACTAAACTAGCAGAGATATAGGAAATGCAGAGATTTTATTTCGTTTTTGTTTTTAATTTTTTTTCCAGCTTTATTGAGCTATTATAGACATAACATATGTAAGATTAAGGTATATGTTATGATGGTTTGACACATGCATATATTGCAAAATGCTTACCACGATAAGGTTAATTATCACCTCTATCCCCTCACAAAACTATGTCATTTTTGTGTGTGATGGTAACATTTAAGATCTCTCTTAACTTTCACGTGTATGAAACAGTATTGATAATTATAGCCACCATGCTGCAGATTAGATCTGAAGAATTTAGTCATCTTGTAGCTGAGAGTTTGTACCCTTTGACCAACATCCCATTTCCCCCACTACCCAGCCCTGGTAAATACCATCCTACTCTCTATTTCTATGAGTTCAGCTTTTTTAGATTTCAGATATAAGTGAGAACACACAGTGTATGTCTTTGTCAGATTGATTTTGCTTAGCATACTTTCCTCAAGGTCCATCCATATTGTCGCAAAAGGCAGGATTTCCTTGTTTTTATGGCTGAATGATATTCCATTGTGTGTATGTGTGTGTGTGAACATTTCTCTATTCATCTTTTTAAAATTTATTTGTTTATTTTAATTTGTTTCAAGTATATTGTATATTGGTTAGTCATCTATATAGTTCATAAAACGATCCCCCCCCCCAATTACTCCCTCCCTCCCCTGGCCCTCCACCTAGCCATCATATTAATGCTAACTACATTCCCTCTGTTGTACTCCCCATTCCCATGATCATCTATCATCCATTATACTTCTTTAACCTTTCACCCCATTCTCCCAGCCCCCCAATCCCCCTCCCCTCTGTCTGTCACCAAGTTGTCCACTATATTTGTGAGTCTGTTTTTTATTACTTTGTTCTTTTTGTTCCTTAGATTCCATGTATAAGTGAAATTATATGGTATTTATCTTTCTCTATCTGACTTATTTCACTCAGCATAAGGACCTCTAGGTTCATCCATGTCGTTGCAAATGGTAGGATTTCATTTTTTTAATGGCTGAGTAATATTTTATTGTATATATGAACCATAGTTTCTTTATCTAATCATCTGTTGATGAGAATTTAGGTTGCTTCCATATCTTGGCTATTGTAAATTGTGCTGCCATGAATATTGGGGTGCATAGATCTTTACGAATTATTGTTTTGATTTTCTTTGTATAAATACCCAGAAGTGCAATTGCTGGGTCAAAATGTGTATCCATTTTTAATTTTTTTGAGAAACCTACATACTGTTTTCCATAGAGGCAGGACCAATTTGCAATCCCACCAACAATGTATGAGGGTTCCCTTTTCTCTGTATCTTCGCCAACACTTGCTGTTTTTTGATTTATTGATGATAGCCATTCTGACAGGTGTGAGGTGATATCTCATTGTGGTTTTAATTTGCATTCATCTGATGATTAGAGACCTTGAGCATCTTTTCATATGTCTATTAGCCATCTATATTTCCTCTTTGGAGAAGTATCTGTTTAGGTCTTCTGCCCATTTTTTAATTGTTTGTTTGTTTGTTTTGTTCAGTTGCATGAGTTTTTTATATATTTTGGATATTAACCCCTTATCAGATGTATTATTTGCGAATATCTTCTCCTATTCAGTTTGTTGTCTTTTTGTTTTGTTGATGGTTTCCTTTGCTGCACAAAACTTTTTAGTTTGATGTAGTCTCATTTGTTTATTTATTTATTTGTTTGTTTGTTTCCCTTGCCCAGGAAGATATATCTGAAAAGAAATTATGGTTAATAATATCAGAGAGTTTACTGCCTATGTTTTCTTCTGGAAGTTTTATGGTTTTGAGTCTTACATTTAAGTCGTTAATCCATTTTGAGTCTCTTCTTGTATATGGTGTAAGAAGGTGGTCCAGCTTCTTTTTTTGCATATATCTTTTTTGCATGGGTCTAATTTTTCCAACACCATTTATTGAAGAGACTGTCTTTACCCAATTGTATATTCTTTCCTCCTTTGTCATATATTAAGTGAGCGTAAAGGCATGGATTTATTTCTGGGTTCTCTATTATGTTTCATTGATCAATATATCTGTTTTTATGCCAATACCATACGGTTTTAATTACTGTAGTCTTGTAGTATAGTTTGATATCAGGTAGTGTGATACTTCCAACTTTATTCTTTCTCAAGATTGCTGTGGCTATTTGGGGTCTTTTATAAATCCATATAAATTTGAGGGTTATTTGTTCTATCTCTCTGAAAAATGTCATTGGTATTTTGATAGAGATTGCATTGACTCTGTAGATTGCTTTGGGTAGTACGGCCATTTTAATGATGTTGATTCTTCTTACCTATGAACATGGTGTATGATTCCATTTATTTGTATCTTCTTCGATTTCTTTTTTTCAATGACTTATAATTTTCTGAAACAGGTCTTTTGCCTTCTCGGTTAATTTGATTCCCAGGTATTATCCAATCATCTTTGATAGACAGTTTGGTTATTTCCATAGCTTGACTATTGTGAATAATGCTGCAATGAACATGGGAGTGCAGATATCTTTTCGAGATAGTGTTTTCATTTCCCAGAAGTGGGATTGTTGGATGTATGGTAGTTCTATTTTTAATATTTTGAGGAACTGTCATACTGTTTTCCATAGTGGTTGCACCAATTTACATTCCCACCAACAGTGCCTAAGGGTTCCCTTCTCTCCACACTCTCACCAACACTTATCCTTTTCTTTTTGATGATAGCCATTCTAACAGGTGGGAGGTGATGTCTCATTGTGGTTTTGATTTGCATTTCCCTGATGATTAGTGATATTGAGCACCTTTTCATTTACCTGTTGGCTACTTAAACATCTTCTTCAGAAAAACATCTATTCAAGTCCTTTACCCATTTTTGAATCAGATTGTTTGTTTGCTATAGAGTTGTCTGAGTTTCTTATATATTTTGGATATTAATCCCTTATTAGATAAGTGATTTGCAAATGTTTTTTCCCATTCCATAGGTTGTCTTTCTATTTCGCCGATTGTTTTGTTTTGTTTGTTTGTTTGTTTGTTTGCTGTGCAGAAGCTTTTTAGTTTGATGTAGTCCTACTTGTTTATTTTTGCATTTGTTGCTTACACTTTGGGCATCATGTCTAAAAATTCTTTGCTAAGATCAATATGTCAAGGTGTTTTCTCCCTGTTTTCTCAAACCCTAATGTCCACCTGCCCTTTTCCTCGGTTCCACAGCTTTTCTGACTCTGGCATTGCCCCAACTTTCATTAATTAACTAATTAATTCTCTTAACAAATATAGACCGAGAACTTAATATGTTCCAAGAAATGTTCTCAGGGCTAGCAGCAAAACAGTGAACAAAAGAAATCAGGTCCCTGTTTTCATGAAGCTTACATTTTTGCATTAGGGGGTGGTGGTAATGTCAGGCAACAAAAATAAAGAAGACAGTGATTACAGATTGTGATCACTGATGTGAAGGAGAGAAAATGGGAGTGAGATGGGTAGACAGCAAAGGCTTCTCCGAGGAGGTGACATCTGAACTGAGACCTGAGAGTGATGAAGAGGCAGGCACTAGTGAGAACCTGGGGAAAGAGTGTGTTTCTGACAGAAGGAACAGCAAGTGCAAAGGCCCTGAGGCAGGGCAGAACTTGGCATGCCTCAGGAACAGAAAAGAGGCCATTGTGGCTAGAGTGTAATGACACATTGGGTACCAGCTGTGAACAAGACACAACCTTAGTCTCCCAGCATGTTTTTTCCCCTCATTTGCTCAGACTCCTTGCTTCCTTACCATGCTATTTCCTTCTGCTTCTCAAGTCTTTCCCACCCTTCAAGACCAGGGCCTGCCCATCTCCTCCTGGAAACTGCCCTGACTCCCTCGGCTCTTAGGGGGACACGCAGTATGGGTTTGGAAGTAGGCAGTTCTTGTCTTGCCTCCTAAGCCAGTGTTTTTCAAGGTATGGTTTTCAAACCACCTGCATCACAGTTCCCTAAAATGCTCCTAAATTTTAAAAGTATTTTAGTGAAATATTGCATTTATACAAATAGAATAGAGTATATCATATGCTCACAATCTACTTTTAAGAACTTTACCCTTTGTCCATATTTGTTTCAGTTCTGTTTTTGGTTTTTCGAGAAATTAAACACATTGCAAATACAGATGAAGCCTGAGTGCTTATCAAAAGTTCAGATAAGCTGGGGGGGACCCCAGCTGGGATCTACTCTATCAAAAATATCTGGAAGTAGAGCTGGAAATGTGCATCTTAAATGATCCATCCCCACCCCCCACTGATTCCTATGCATAGTGACGATTGACAGTTACTGATATATGCCAATTAAACTCTGTCCCATCCAAGCAGTTTTCTGTTCTTCCTTATAGCGAACCCAGGGGGTCTTTTCAAAATGCAGGTGCCCAGGCTCCTCCCTAACCTTGGAAATCAGACTGGGGCAGGAATCTCAGGCAACTCTATTACCAAATCCCCTAAGGTGGGCTTTCAGTGGTAGCAGGGCTTGGGGTGTGGGGGAGAGTGGGGGCGGGCACTCATCTCCCTTCTTCCATTTAAACACTCCTGGGATCATCCAAGTCATATATTATTCCACTTGCTCTCTCTCATAATAATGTCAACAAGTATTTCTCATGCCCCTGCTGGATGCTGTGCAGAGCTGCTTGTCAGAGACATTGATCTGGCATAATAAGGAAGAAGCCCTGTCCCATGTCTGGGCTGCAGTCGGAGCTCAGTAGGTGGGCTTAGAGGTAGAGTTGCCAGAAATAGCAAGGGAAAATAAAGGATGCCCAGTTAAACTTGAATTTCAGATACCTAATAAATAGTTTTCTAATAGAAGTATGTCTTAAATGTTGCATGGGACATACTTATACTGAAGAAAAAAATTATTTCTTGTTTATCTGAAATTTAACTGATAGTCCTGTGTTTCATCTGGCAACCGTACTTGAGGAAATGTCTTCTGCTTTTGCGAACCTCAGTTTCCCCTTTTGTAAAATGAGGTTGCTTGGCTAGATGTCTTCTATGGATCCTTATGGCTTGGATGCTTTAGCAGTCAATTCAGACACATCCCATAGCTCTGGGAGCCTGCCCTCCTCACCCCGCCAGGGGGCGCCCTGACCCTCTCAGTTGCTTTGCAGGTTTATGGCTTAGGGAAGAAGCTGGTCCCTTTGGCTCTGGGGGGACATCTGGAAACCAGGTTGTGAAGCCTCGATAACCCTAGACCCTTACTCATCCCCTAGAACATTTCATTCAGAAGGAGAGAAGAGGAGATCTCATAGTCTCTGAAGATGAGACCATCTCATCCAACTCCTCCTCTTTAGAAGGGGAGATTGGGACCCCTATAGGAGAAGGTACTTGTCCAGGCTGACACTGTTCTCCTAGAAACTAGACTCCTGACTTGTCATCCAGGGCTTCTTTAACTCCTTGGGGTGCCCTTATTTTTCTGTTTTCTGCTGGACATGTTTAACCCTGCCGTCCTGTAGCCAAAACCAATGCAGATAGCAGGCCGCCCTCCACAGCCTAACTGAGACTTCTGAGGCCCTTCACAAAGAGAGTGTGGCCTCAAAGCAGGAAACCTTACAACGGAGAGAGGACGAGGAATACAGGATCAGTCTAGGCCGTGGGGAAAGGGCAGGTCCCTCACGTTTAAATTGGGATGATGATGATAATGATATTGATCTTCCTCTGTGTCAGACACAATGTCCTAGGAGGCAAGAACCACTATCATCAGGATTTTACAGATGAGGAGACAAGCTCAGTGTTAACTCATTGGACAAAAAAGGCTCAATCCAGTTCTGCAGCAGATGTTGGGAAGGAGGGAGGCTTCTGTTACCAGGGACCTAGATGATCTGCAAAAGACCCACACCCCATTCACGGTGAAGAGTAATTGCATAAAGGTGGGGGGATACCCACCACTTTGCCACGGGAGACAATTTTAAGAGAGTTACAGGTTTGACATGACTTAGCATTGAATTCATTATGACTCAATTCTCATTTGGACCATCTGATTAGCAAAAAGGAAGTCTCTTAGATTTCTTCTAACAAGAAACAGAGCATCCTTTAAGCCCAGGGCATATGTGTAACATTGATTCATGATTGTGTAACATTGTTTTTTCATTGTAATTATTTTTTATTGTATTTATCTTTAAGGTTTATCTCGATTTATGGTAAATGATGCTGATTTTCCACCCAAAGTAATGATATCATTTCTTTTAAATGGTTTTGGCATTTTTTAAATAAGTGATTTGATTTAAAGGGGTGGAAAGCACAGATCAAAGGAGGATGTGGAAACACTGCCTTTAAGGATTCGGGGTTCCAAGGGCCCTGTTAATTCAGCTGATCAGTTTTTGCCACAGACAATAGGGGTGCAGCCCCACCCTCCCCTCCCAAGGCTATGGGCTCATGCTTCATGCCATTCTTTGATGCTGCTTTTTTCTTGAAAACTCTGAGGAGTTCCCTGTAGGGAGTCATCTAGATATGGGGGAGAAAGCTGTGGGTTCCAGTTCTCCCTTTTTTCATTGCCTCATTCCATGACCAAGTCACTCAACCTCCCCGAACCTCAGTTTCCTCATCTGTAAGTTGGTGGCGGAGCTATTATAATAGTGGGTGCTGGGCAATGCAAGGATGGTCTGCCCCAGGCCAACCAGGGCATAAGGACTACATCTTACCATCCTCAGAGAATGTCATATCTCCCTCCTTACCTGAGGAATACCCCGTTCAATCCACACTCCATGATAGCTCCGTGCTTTATATCCTTTATAGCATAAATTTTCTACCCAAAGCAATACCGTCAGTGAAAGCTCCAGGGCCGCAGGGGCCGTGCCCACCTTCCTCATGAGAACACAGGGCATGTCTAGCGCACTGCAGTCACCTGATAAATGTCATAGAATGAACGATAAGCCAATACCGAGGTTTACCTTTGCTATAGCTTTGCCCAGATTCCTAGAGATTAGGAGACTGGTGCTGGGTTTGCATTCCTCAAATGGCCAAGACCAAACTGGCCAACCTGTCCCTACTCTTCTCTCTTCTGTTGTGTAGAAAAGAGAACAACAGGATACAATTTGATTTTTTATGAGTTTGTATTATTTTAGTAATTTGAAAATAATTTCAAATAAGAGGGAAAAAAAACCAACTCTGGGCTTGGCACTTGAAGACTCCGCTCTGTGGCCCATTGTAATGGAGCACACTTTTAGGGACTGTTTTTGTGTCTCTAAGGGGAGTCTTAGAACACCAGCCTGAAATATCACATGAACATCATGAACATGCATGAGCTTTGAAAAGTTCTGTGGACTTACGATGCCATTTTCCTTCTACAACCAGAGTGTTCTAGTGTTCTTTTTAAAGCAGATCCAATCCCCACCTCCACTTTCGGGCACTTGAAACGTCTAGTGTTTCCTGAGGAACTGAATTTTAATTTTAATTAATTTAAATTTAAATCTAAGTATTCACAAATGGGTAGTAGTTATCAAATGGGACATTATGACTCTAGGATAATGCTGTGTCCTCCTGTTACACACAGTCGTGGTTTCTTATATTCCTCCTTCATTGCACCTATCACAGCTTGTAATTTATATTTAGCTGTGCAATTGTTTATTCCTCACTAGAACATAAGTTCCAGAAGAACAAATGCTTTTTCTGCTTTGCTACAGTTGTGTCTCTAGCACCTGGCATGGGACCTGGTACATAGTAGGTACATCATAAACATTTGCGGATGGATGTACACATGGATAAATGAATGATTAGTGAAAGGGGATACCTGCTTAGCTTCGTGCTTCTGATAATGAAGTATAGTAATAAAAAGGGTCATAAAATTAAAAGTAAGCCAAATTTGTTCTTATAAGAACCATACATTCCCTGTGTATAAATAAGCCTCTGTGTGTGCACAGTGTTAGCTCATTGGACTAATAATGATAATAATGCAAAGGTTTGCATTTGTGCAGTTATATATAGACACATATGTCCCATGTCTGCGTGTCAGGGTAATGAGGTCACTAAGACACATGCAAAATCACTCAGGAAGGCAGTTTCTAAGTCATTACTTTTTATTTTGAAAGATTTGTCAAACTCTTCACATCATGGTGAGAGTTTGCATGATTAATAAGAAGCAGCTTTTTCATGAAATGCTTGGAGGTGAACGTTCTCAGCCTGTGAGATCTGACCATCCCATTGACTTTGAAGTTTCTCTTGATTAATAGAAGGAAAAAAGTGGGGAGGGGAGAAAAGAAGGAACATGCTAGAAACTGAGGGCAAGATACCGCTCCCCATGACAGCCATCCAAATGTGGAAAATACAAAAACAAAACCAATTCACCAACTCCATTTTTTCTATTTTACAACTTTCTACACCTGCCTCGCTCTTGATTTTGGTCTTCCTGGTCTAAACAGCCTCCCAGTCCTGAATCTCCCCAAAACAGGAGGGCGAAAGCCTTTTAGGCTGTGGTGATCAACCCCCTAGAGGCTTGTTGGATTCAGAAAAATGATGGTCCACAGCTCCCCAAAGTTTGAACAAACAGCCTAATGTGAAAAGAAATGGCACTGAAAAATGAGGGGGGAAATGGTGAGGAGCTGGTTTAAATAAGAGCTTATATATATTTCGAAACACAGCCTCAGGTTCTTACTTTCATTTACAGCCCTAGAGAAATAAGACTGGTTATCTGCGGTTCTGGTTGGTGGGTTTTCCAGGAATTTATCCTACCCCTGATCCTCTAGTCCCAGAAACATCCTTGTACATCGCGTGTCTTACTTTTCTTTGCCCACCTTCAGGCCATGTAGGGAATACCCCCTGGCAGCCAATACCTTGAAATAAAAATTAACATAAAAGTCTGATTTGGTGAGTATTAGTTTCAAACAGAGAAACAGGAAATCTGAAGATACGATATGTGTTGAAGGCAGATGTGAGCAGATCAAAGTTCCCACCCATTTGCCACTAAGACAATGGGCAGTGCTTCAAATGGCCAGAGAAAAATGGGGCCGTTAGTAGGTGAGCAAGAGGACTTGTTAGGCCGTGAGCAAGAGGCCTTGAGAGCAGAGTTACAATGAAGAATGTCATGACTTGGGTTACAATTTCCATGTTTAGCACCGTTAATGTATTCATTTAAATCTATATTAGCACCTTGTCCCCAGGCAGAACAACAAACCATCCAAACATTTTAAACATTGGGGGAAATAGGAAGGGGAAGGTCAAAGAGAGAATCCCGTACTGCGGGAAGGCCGGAAGGAGTGGATTTAGATCACCAGATCCTTGTCGATATCCTCTGTGAACAAGAAAAGAGAGCATGGTGGATGAAGACATCCTTCCCCAGAAGTCAGTTGATCCCACCCATGCCCAGGGCCAGGGGCCAGATGACCAGTCCAAGGTCACCCAGGAAGTCGGTGACTGAGAACTTTGGTCTCCCTGTCTCTGTCACTTATATACACTGCAAGTTCTACTTCCTGTTTCCTCTCTAGGTGCCTGCCAGTTCCCCAAATAGTGCTAGGAACAGAGTGAGCGCTAATGCTTGAGGAAGGGAAAGAGAAAGGACGGACTGATAGAGAAGGATCAGGAAGTCACCTGAGAGAGCAAGGCCCCCCCAGACAGGCAGAGCAGACGGGAGTTAACTAGGCACAGAGAACAAAGACGGGCAGAGGGGACAGATACAGATGAGGAGAAAGGAAGAAGACGGCAGCCCCACTGCTCAGACACTCACGCTCCTTGATGCCGAAGCAGCCGGCCCACTCATCCAGAGCGATGTACTTGTCGTTGTCCAGGTCACAGGTCTCGAAAAAGCGGGTGGTGCAGTGCTCCATGGGGATGAGGGGTGCACGCAGTGGGGCCAGCTCGGTGTGGGACAGGTACCTGCGAGGAAGTGGGAAGGGCCTGAGGCGTAGGAAAGCCACTGACCTGCTGTGGGACTTAGAGCACAGCACTGCTCCACGCTGAGCCTCAGTTTTCCCATCCATGAAAAGGGGAGGAGTTGACCATAATGTCTAAGGGCCTTTCCAGTTCTGAGGTCCCCTGAGCTCATGACAGAAGTCCCTTGGTGCATTTAATTGGTTGCTAATTGGTTGAATGTTGGGGGGCACAGAAACTTCGAATGAAAATATTCAGCACCTCTCCTATTGGTAGATCAAAATCTGGTACGAAACAGCAATGTATGTTTCCTATAGACACACATTTATATAGATGCAAATCAGAGAAAAGAGTCTAAAAGAAACACATTGAAATGATGACAGTGCTGACTTCTGAGAAGGAGCGTAGGAAAGGACGGGGATTGGAAGGGAAGGTCAAAGGGAGCGCTAACCTTTTTCACAGAGCTTTACTTTTTTTCGTATATCATGTGATGCATGAGAGGGAGGCCTTCTCTCCCACTGTCCTCCATTCCTATTCCAGCTGGCCTTGAGTCCAGAGCACGTGTGTGATCTTTTCCTTGTTCCTCAGAGCTCTCAACGAGTTGTCCTCAAAACACTTCCCCAAGGGGCTGCACATTACTCCAATTTTCTCTTCAATCCCCAGACCCTCCATGCCCCACCCAATCCACCCCCTTCCCTTTCATTGTATACTGGTGGGAAAACTGAGGCCCAGGGAAGGGTAGGGACTCAGGCGAGGTCACCACGAAGCTCTGGGACAAGAAGAGGGGGAGGACGGATCCCCCGGCCCAGGCCGGAACCCTGCCAGACGCATAGTCCTTGCAGCTCCACCTGGAAGCCTCCCTTCCTTGTGGTGGGGTTCAGCTGCTTGGCCTGAGCTCCAGATGTCCTTCTGACTCCTCCTCCCCACCCCTCATTCCTCCCCCAGTGAGTGACTCAGTTGGATCTTAGCCATGAAGAGCCTGGGAGAGAAGCAGCAGGGAGTTTCCCAGAGCTCAGGAGACCCCAGCCACCCGGGATCCCCGACGGGGTGGCCAGGCTCCAGGCACACAGGCCGGGGCCAGAGCGAGGGGTGAGCCTCCTGGAGAGGAACGTCCCTGGGCACCGTGAGCTCCCCAGGCATGTGAGCAGGGTGCTGTGCTCCTCCAGGACACAGAGCAAGAGAAAGCTGTGGTGAGGGTGACGGCCCCTGCTCAGCTACAGATGGCCAAGCCACCACCGCAGCAGCTTTCGTGAGCCTTTTTAACGTTCTCCTTTGATTGTGAGACGACATAGATCTTCTCTCACGGTGTGAGCCCCCGGGGGCAAGGACTGTCGGTTCTGATTGCTGTTAAGTCCCCTACCTAGAATAGTGCTGAGTACATCATAGACACTCAGTGTCTGTTCACTGACCCACTGCCTGTCTATTCTGCAATGCAGTGGCACAGCCGTTCGTAACTCATTCGGACAAGAGGCAAGAGCAATCAAACCAAGGGCTTTCTACAGGAATGGGACTGGCTCTGTGAATTTTTAAGAACTCTTAGGTCAAGTCTGCCCTGTTGAGGCTGCAGGACTATCAGCCTACAGGCTGCCCCACCCTTGGCCTGCAGCACCCCCTTGGAAGCCTGGCACTCCTTTGCAACTCACTCTCCCTCGCCTAATAGATACCCAGTGTCTAACGGTTTTCTTTCTCCCAGTTCTGCATCCTTTCTCTGGATGCCTGTTCTTTCCCACCCCAGCCTCTAGGCCAACTGTGGGCTCCAGGGCTGGGAGCATCGGAGGCTGCTGAGAGGTTTCTGGCCATCAGTGGTGCACCTATCAGCTCTGCCCATGACTGCACTCCAGGGCAAAGCCAGAGCAGCCCTCTCTGAGCCCGAGGGCCTGGCGTCTTACCCATCAATGGGGTGCTGGTCCAGCTGGCCAAACTGCCAGTGCACAGGGAAGATGTACATGTTGTAGTTCTTCTCAAAGTCCCGGGCCAGCAGCTCCACAGGGTGGTCTCCAGCCTCCAGGCGCTTCTCATTCTCATGGATCTTCTTCACCTGTTGGAACAGAGACCTGTGTAACAAATGGTCTAGGGAAACTGTCCAGCCAGACAGGAGGCCAGAGCAGGCAGAGATCAGCCAACCCCAAGGTTCAAAATGAGGGAAAAGAAGTGGCACAGGTGGGTACCAGCATCTCATCCACGAAAGTAAAAGCCTAGAGTGATCTCAAATGGTTCTCTATAGAGTTGCCACATCAAAGTGACCTGGGGAGTGTGTTAAAATGCAGCTTCCTGGGCCTGCACAAAGACATTAATTCAGTCGGCCCGGGGTGGGGCCCAGGAAGCTATACTTTATTAGCACTCCAAGTGCTTAATATGTCTATTTAAGTTTAAGATCCATAGACTCAGAAGGAAAAAAGAATAGGGTTGTTGCATCTCTTGCTAATACTGGGCTAAGCTAAGTGAGCACGTCTCTTCATTACAGAACTTCTCAGAGCCTTTAAGACGAGAATGTGCACTACAAGCCTCCAAAGGCAGTGAGAAGTCTGTGTCCTAGTGCCCAGGGTAAAGGCACTTGGCAGAGCAGGGATGTAAGCTTATGCTCGGTGGCCTAGTTCTAGGACGGGGACTGTGAATGTCCACCAGCCCATGACCAGGAGCCATCCAGCTCAGGGCCAGCCAGGCTCCCTGAGACAGGCTGGCAAAAGGCTACTTACTCGCAGCTTCTGCTTCTCGGTCAGAAGGTTGTTGTCCTCATCCCTTTCGTACAGAGTGACCAGGACGTTCTTGAGCCAGTCCCTCATGCGCAGGGGGAATTCAGTCAGCTCAGAGTCCAGGCATGGGGGGATGTCTAGGGTCCAGAACACAAGGGTGGTCAGTGGAGACCCCGAATCTCCCTGCCTGAGGGCCAATATGCTGGCTGAGCCGCTCACTCCATGCCCTGCCTTCCTCCCACAACCACTTCAATCAGTGACCTCGGCACACTGGCTCCGCCTCCCTGGGTCACAGTGTCTTCACCCAACATGAGCCAATGAGATGGCGTGTGGGGAAGAATGCTCTGCAAGTGGAAGAGTGTGAAGCACGTCTGCTGCTCCCGCGGCCTGGCCCTGGTCTGCTAAGGGAAGTGGTTCACTCCAGTGGCGTTTGCACCTTTCTGGGTGATGGGCCCTGGACGCAGAGGCCCAGGACCTGCACTGGCGATGTCCGCTGTTGGAAGGTATTTGAAGCTGGGAGGCTGAGGAATAACATCGACACACAGTCCCAGCTCAGTGGGAGTGATGGGGTGGGGGTGGGAGGGGGCCAGCAATGTTTTCCCATGGGAACATTCTTAGTAATAATAATTCTGTCCTGGTTTTTAGAACTTAGAATCCCAGAATGTTGGACCTGGAGATTTCATCCAAGTCCACCCTCTAGTTGGATCTATTAGGGTCAGTGTGGAGAAAAGGGACTTGCTCAAGGCCACATTATCAGAATCTCATTCAGCATCCAGGGCTCAGGGGTCTGTCCCTCCCTTATCCTTGGACCTATGGAAAGCCCGCTCTGTGGTGAGGACCACTACCTCCTTCACCAGCAGCTCGGGAGTGGGAGAGAACATCTGTGATGGAAACACTAGGAGTTGGAGTGAGTAAATAGGCCCCAGAGGATAGGAGAGCCACTCGGTAAAAGGTTCCTTGGCACACTCCTCAGTCTCACTGCCCAAGAATTCCTGCATCCCTCCCCCAGCCCTCCTTCTCCAGGCCTCTGCCTTATTTCACAGCCCAGGCTCCATTTGGAGAGTAACTGGGAGAGTAGGGTTAAACACAGGAGAACCTGGTTTTCCCCTCCATCTTTCTGTATTCTGCACAGCTGAGTCAGATGAATGGCTCTCTCCAATATTTTAAAAACTCTTTATAGGCCAAGTGGAACATCATTTTTGCTTTACAAAGTTGAAGTGGGAAAGATTTGGGTTAGCCCCTGAGAAGAACTTCCTCATCATTAGAGAAAAGAAATTCTCCCTCCTCTCGTGCTTCCACGACTGTTCATTTCTCCCTGTGAGTGCAGAGTTGAGAGGACCCTACCCACAGACAATCATCATTTTATAAGTGAGAACTCCAAAGCGCAGGGAGGGGAAGAGACTCGCCCAACGTCTCACATCACGAGAGTGGCAGAGTCAGCATCAGTGCCAGTTCGGTGCTCTCTCCCCAAAAAGGGAGGCTGGAAGAACCAAGGAGACTCACATTTGCAGGATCCAATATAGTCCAAGTGGAGTTTGTGTCCCTTCTTGGTGCCCTCCAGGGTGCATTTGGTGGCAAAGAAGTGGCAGGAGGAATCGAAGGTCTTGTTGTCATTGCTGCACACCTGTGGGCAAAGCATAGAGCACCTCACCTTCATTCCCAAAGCCCTTCATTGGTGCTACCATCCTTGCCCATTTTCAGAGATGGGGACACTGAAGGCCAAGCAAGGAACATGATTAGCCCAAGGTCATACAGTGAGTTAGTGGTGAGGCTATGACAAGAACCCAATCTTTGGGTTCCCAGGCCGATGTTGGTCTTTGAGCAGAGGCATGACTGATTCAGGCCTGAGATATGGGAAAACAAACCTAGAAGATATGGAAGGGCTGAATTAAAGATGGGGGTAGCAAAAAGGCAGAGTGTGCAGAAAAGAGAACACAGCAGGAATCATTATCCTTAGAAAGGCCTGCTTGTAAAATTGGTCCTTGGCTGTCATTTGAGACCTTAGCTGGTAAACAGTTCCCTGCACTGTGATAAAACTTTCCACAAATGGAAAGGTGTCTCACTGTGCCTAGACTGCTCATACAGACAATATGGTTTATGCTAAACATCTGCTTTCCTTCTGGGAGTCTGGAATTTGGGTACATGCTGGACAGAGGGTGCCTGTATGACCAGCCTGCAATTAAAACTTTGAGCACCGAGTCTGTAATGGACTTCCTTGGGCAAAAACATAGCTCACATGTGGCTACATATCTGTAGTTGGGGAAAGAGTGTGTTTTGTGAGACCCTTCATGGGGGTAGGGAAAGAGTAAGCAATCCTATGCATGGATTCCTCCAGACTTTGCCTGTGCTTGTTCCTTATGATCCTGCTGTGTATCCTTTATACGTCTCTGTAACAAATCTTGGCTGTGAGTCCGTTTGCTGGGTCACGTGACTCCTAATAACTCTCTGTACATGGGGGTAGCCAAGCAGAGATGCCAGTGGCTGAACGAGGGAAGTGGCAGTAATTAGCTTCGTGAGGAGAGGGGGAGCCTCGTGTCAGACCTCCTGCACATACATGTACTTAGTATTCCTTATACATCACTGCGGAGGGAGAATTGATGGCCATTGCTGACCAGTGGGTTAGGGGGTGAGGAGGAGGGAAGAGGTGACAATGATGCTAAAATTTGCAGCACAGAGGATAAGTTGTATTAGGGAGAGAGTGAAGATGGAGAGCCCACATGGGAGGTTGTGGGAATAATACGGGTACTAGATTTGCTGTCCTAAGCTAGGTCACTATTAGCATAATGGTTGGCATGAGTGGGTACTCAAAAAATATTTACTTGGATGGATAGATGGATGGATGGTTGGATAAATGAGTCCTATTGGGGGAAAAATAGGTTTGAAAGATTTTTTTAAAATAGTACATATTGGGTACTTACTAAGTACCATGTATTATCTGACAAATCCCCACAACAGCTGTGTGAAATAAGGACTATTTTTAGTTCCTCTTTGGAGATGAGAAAACTGAGACTTGGAGAGGTTCAGTAACTTAGCCAAGGTGTCACAGCTAACAAGTGGTAGGGATGGCTTTGAAGTCAACCTTCAGACTGACTCAGAACCCACATTTTTGGACCTAAAGCTTTGCTAAGTTGGTCCCATGTCAAGAAATCCCCTATCTCAGTTGGCCTGATGTTGTTGTATTCTCTTCTGAGTCTGGCATAGAGCTCAGAACATGGCGTTGCTCTTGCTGGTTGCTGGAGAGATCCAGTGACAGGCAGAGCCTCACCTCTGACTCACCTCCACTTTTGTGCTGTGACTAGATCTAGTGAGGGGACCTCTGAGATTAGAGCTGCTCTGTAGAATCACCAAGCCAACAGTTTTCTGCATAGACACTCTGCATTGGGAAGGGTCCAGTCCCCCAGCCTCCGCCCCTGTTCGTCAGTGCTCACCTTCTCAAACTCGCCAATGGGGGCAGGGCAGCTGGTAGGGTCCTGGCACACGCACATAGGGGTATTGTTCTCATCCAGCTCACACACCTTGCCATGTTTGCAGTGGTGGTTCTGGCAGGGGTCTGGCAGAGTGCAAGGGCATGTAGTTAGCACCATCTGGGCTAGCGCGTTCACCCCAACCCAATCCACACTGATCCTTGGGCAGAAGTCCTCGGCTGTGGCCCAGTCCTCAGCTTTGGGCGACCCTGTGTCCTCCCTTTCCTTCTGCTGAGCCCAGCAATCGGCATTTAGGGAAGCAGTTGGCTCAGTCTGGGAATCAGAGATTCAGTCTGAGGTTATGGTCAAGGACATTTTGGGGGAACTGTAAGCTCAGTCTGGGACCCAGACACACTGGATGACATAGGGCTCCCCCAAAGATCGAAGCAACCATTGTGTTCTCAGCTCTCAGCCGATCAGTCGTAGAGAGGCATTTTTGGATTCTAGAATAGACTTTCTAGAATGAGTGGGAAAATCATTTCTCCTTACGGAGCTGGGTAGCTGTGAGGCCCCATGAAACGGACTTGAAAGGCTACAGAGGAAAAGGGAGAAGAGCCCCAGGCCCACAGTGGACAATAGGGCCCAGCTTGTCTGGTAAACACCGGATGAGGTGGATGTGGGGGGGAAGGAACACGATTGAGTAGCCAGTCCTCTGCTCCAACAAAAACGGTGCCCTCAGGATGCGAGCTCAATCTAGCCTTTTCCTCCTGATGCTTGATTTGGGGGTATTTTTGTTCTCTGTTATTAGATGCCTGCTCTACAGGCATTGGGCCAGGTGCCCTTATGCCTTATCTCACAATCTTCCCACAGCCCTGGGGCAAGGGTCTGCCATCTCCATTATTCTCATGTTAAGAAATGAGGAAGTTGAGGCTCAGGGGAGCTAAATGAGCTGTCTGAGGGTGCTCACATAGTGGCCAACAAGTCTAGATGCAAACCTTGGTTGTTTTGCCTGTAAAGTCCATGCTATTAACCCTTTGAGTTATGATGTGGGATGGAGGTGCCAGCCTGGTGGGCTGGGGCCAAAGGCCCTAGGTCATTTCTTTTCCTCTGATGCTAACTTTATGGGTAGTATTATACGATTTTTGTTGGGTTTCCAGGCCTTGTTTCCTCATGACTGTGTGAAAATCAAATAAGCTAATGAGTGTGAAAGCTTTTGAGGTACTCTCACGTCTGCTTCTGTGTGGGGCTGGGGCTAAGATGGTGGCCATCACGGAGCTCATGTAACTGGTGACCTCACTGAGATTCCAACTTCGGAATCAGGGCGAAGCGCTGTGAGGGGAGAGGTCACTTCCAGCTGAGGAGCTTCCCTTCCCGCTGCTCACAGCCTGGACAGCCTGGCCGTAAATAGATCTTTCCCAGATTTCAGAGGATATTTCTAACCATTAAGTCAAAGCCATTTCTCCTCCACAGCCCACCCTCCTTGGAGGACCCCCACCCTGCATTTCCTTGGGAAAGAACCTCATGTAGGCTGTCCCCACACCCCAGGCCCAGGAAGCAGAGGCGAAAGACTGGATGTGACAAGACATGGGGAAGGGACCTACTTTCAGCTACCACCTCCTCTTCAGCTTCCTCAGCACCTTCATCAAATTCTCCTACTTCCACCTGGACAGGGTTGGCTCCCACAGTTACCTGGGGTAAAGGGTGAAGAATGAGTCATATGGCTTCCCTCCTCCCAGACCTGGAAGGCGGTGCGGGCTGGAGGGGACTCCCTGGAGCTTTAGGTAGCCACAAGGGACGATGATAAACAAACTGGAAAGACGTGCTGGGCCCCGGTCACAGAGAACGCAGATGCCAGGCCCAGATTTAGATTTTTATCTTATCCACCAACTGTGTTCATAGTTTCTTGGAGTCAAATGGGATGCCTCAGACGCCACTGGGGCTGTTAGGGCAAGACGGGACGTGCCAAGCCCTCCACCCCTGCCAGACACACAGGGCAGCTCCCCTTTTATCTGCTCGATAAATAGGGAGACTTGGGTGGTTATATAAGAAAAATGGTCCCACAGCTTAAAAACTAAAAATTTGCAAAATCATATAGCTTCCGAGTATAGGGTTCCATTGAAGGTTTGGGAAGCATTCAGGAGTGTGTTGAGATTGGAGGATATACAGGATTTACGTCTGTGCCGTGTGTATGTGGGAAAGTGACAAATGTCCCGTTCCAGTGTGAGACCCACAGAACCTGTCTGGTTTCCCCAGGTACTGGATGTAGTCAGAGAAGGGCCAGGGGCCTGGGGTCACCCACCTACCTCAGATACCTCAGCCACTGTTTCCTCCACTACCTCCGTCTCATCAGGCAGGGCTTCCTGCTGCTGTTGGGAAGAGGAAATCGGGTTCAGAGAGGCCAGGGTCAAGGGCTGAAGTGCCTCTGGCCTGGAACTCTAAAGCTGGGGAGCTAGGAGAGCAGCTCGCTGGATGCTCCCAAGGCTGTGCCTCAGGCACTGCCATGGGGGAGGGGAGGAAAGCAAAGGAGAAGTCAAACAGGGGACCCCACGGAACACCAGAGCACCACCGCATTTGTATATTTTACACCTGAGGCATCTATCTGAGCTTTCGCCTGGAACACATTTCCATTGGTCTGATACCTGGAAAGTCTGAAAACCACTGATGCAGACCACCTCCTCTCATTTCATAGGTGGGAAAACAGACCCAGGGGGGATGAACACTGTGAATTTTAACAGACGTCATTCTCTTCCTCACAAGTGTGATGATATTATTATTATTACTATTATTATTTTATTTGGCAGTTCTTCTTGCCATGTCAACTTGGAGTAGAGAGAAGCAAGATAACAAACTCTGAGGCCACTGGCTGCCTGGGGCTGCTTCTCAAAGTAATGTTAACCTTGTCAGATCGTTTGCCAAAATCTACCTGCCTGATCAGCATTGCCAGAGACTACCATCACTCACACCTCCTACTGAAGAGAGGGTGAGGGAATCCCAGGTTGAAAGAAACTTTTTTTTTCGTCTGTCCCACATTTCTTCCTCCCTCTTCTGGCAGGGGTTTCCAGTTTAGCTTGGGGTAACCACCACCGGCCCTCTGAGTGTAATTCTTGGAGGGACTGTCAGTCAAGGTGCCCTGCACCTGGCCAAGAAGCAGGCCCAGGACTCCAGCTGAGCCAGACTGGTACATTCTCTCAAGATGTGAAAACTGTTGGAGCAGATCTATTCAGATGGCAACCTGAAACTGTCCATAGTTCTTCCTCCCGGATCCTGGAAATGCCTTCTTCTAGTCTTCCCCAAGGTCTTTGATTTTATAATCTACCCCTACATCTGTACCCTCCCCTAAATTAGTCAGATTGGAGTCTGTCGCTTGCAACCAAATAGCTCTCACTGATTCAGAAACTAACCCATTTCTCTCTCTGTGGCTTCACTCTCTTGCCCGACATCACCCCCACAAGCACCCCGCCACCCCCCTCACCCCCCCACTGCTGTAAATCCTCATATACCACAGCAGTTCCCTCCTTCTACAGCAGTCCTAGTCTGTTTCTGGGAAGCTCTGACTGCTAAAAAAATCATCATCACATTATATGGAAATATGTCTTCACTGGAATCTCCACCCAATGGTCCTCATCCTCATTTTTATCCTGAACTTATTAAAGAAAAAAAAATCTTAAAAAAAATATAAGATAAATAACTGAAGATGGAGAAGTCTCTGTTCCCTCTGAGCATCCAGGGCTGACAGATTCAATGGCCCCGAGCTGGTGGTGAAAGGGAAGACCGAGCAGAGATGATCTCTGGGTACTTACAGGGGCTGCCAAGGCCCGCCCAGCCAGGCAAAGGAGAAAGAAGATCCAGGCTCTCATGATGATGGGAACCTGTGGGGAGGAGAGAGATTGAGATTTCAGTGAGTGGGAGGCTTCCTGGTGGAGAGTTCCTTCTGATGCTGAATTCCTGTGATAGGTAAGATAATTTTAGATGGTACATGTTAAATGAGAGTGAGAGACACGGGAGAAAGTTGCTTCTACTCAATTCTCTTTCAACTCTGAGTTTATAAGAACATCTTGGTTTGGTGCTAAGATGTCTTCAACACCTCTTTAACACTCATCTGTCTCCCTTTGTAACACAGAGCAGGCCTCTGGCTCAGAGCCTGCTCAGGAAACTATATCCTGCTGTAATTCAACAAAGTCATTTTATCTTCTTTGTATTTATTTTTATAGCTTCCTTCCATTGATGACAAAGGTACACAGATTTTTCCATTTATGGATACAAAGTCTTCTTTCTCAATACATTTATTTTAAGCTTTTAAAAAGTGATTGTGAAAGTGATTGGCTAGTTTATCAAGTTTGGGCAATGCCGAACCAGATCATGTTCAAGAGCCCTTCGGGTGACTGATGTTCTAAAAAATTTTTTCTATCCCCCCCCACCAAACTCTTCTCTTCCTCCTCCTCCCCCTCCTTCCTACCTGCTCTGTATCAAGAGAAGTTAACAGGCAGCAACTTCTTGCCAATTTGAGACAATGGATCTATATTCGGAAACAAAGAACAGCAGTAGTCTTGGAGTGTGACCTGTGGAAACCTGAAGGAGGCCACATTTTTCTTCGTTCTACCCAGAAGGGACAGCACTTCTCTAGGTTCTCTAGAGACACTGTCCAAATGCTTGCACATGTGGCGTGTTCTCTTTCCCCGTCACAGCTACAGGATGTTAGCTGTGATCTAGAAAACTCTTCTGCCCTGGTCACTGCTAAGACCTCACTCTTTAGATGCTGAGCTCGCAACTCATGGCTGACAGAGATCTTGGAGCCCAATCTCCTCTGATGATTCTATGCCAAAAATGCCGTTCCTAACAGAGGATCTGTGGTGGGGACATTTGATGTCTTGTTCTAACTCAATGGGCTTCCATTTTCAAATGGCTTTGGAAAGGTTTTTCTTATATGGATCTGAAGTTCCCTCACCCAAATTTCTGGTCTGCTCTGTTTCTCCTCCTATGGCCAAACAGAACAAACATGCTTCTTCTGCCCCCAAGCCACTTTTAGTCAAGATGAGCAGGGGCCATGTCAACCCTCTATTGTCTGTCGTCCCCACAAACTTCCAGATAGGGCTCACCATCCCTACTTCCTTCTAAGACCTCAACTGACCAAGCACCTTGGAGGTATCATGGAAAAAAACACTTGGCTTGGAATGAAATGGCAGGAGTTCTTGTTCCACCTGAATAGTATCTTGGTGAATTGGTGATGTCCTTCATCTTCTCCGGATCTTGGTTCCTCTTTCGATTAATCGAGAGTTAGACGAGGTAAACTTTGAGATCATAGGCTAGGCCCTTGAAACGTTACAGGTGCATGCTGGTCTTGACACCCATCATTACCTCTGTCTTCAGACATTTTCACTCAGATTATAGTATTTGGGTAGCAGAAACAGGCAGGGGAAGAACAGACTTCATAATAGTCCTTTGTTTGATTAAAATAGACACAAAACCTCACTTCCTGTTTTATGGAGTGTGCGGGATATAAAACTAACAGAAATGTAAAGGAATCGACCTGGGAGCTTGGCATTGCTTCACCATGGCCCCAGCTCCCAGAGAAGTCCTTTCTTCCCTTTCCAGGCGGGTTTTGGAATGTTCCCCTCCCACACACAGTTGTGGGCTTATTCCCCCCAGGCCAGAGGTGGAAAAATCTCCCTTCTTCTTTCCCCATTTGGAAGACACAAGCAAAACAACTCCTGCCTGTGGCTTCAGACGAATGGAACAGGAGAGAAAGCATCAATGAAGGACTTGTCTGGGATTATTTGAAGTCGAGGGGTCAAAGTGAGACTGGGAGCTAAAACAAGAAATGTCAACTTGTCTGGGCTCCAATGACAAGAAAAGTCATGTTATTGGAGAAATAGCCCAGCTAGGCCTGGAAAGGTAATAAGCCCAGGCTGGAGAGCCAGGAAGACCGCCACGTCCAGAGTCTGTGCTCATCTGAGCAGAGGGACCATGCTCTCCTCTCTGACCAGGGAGAGGTGAGGTCGGCTCTGTCGTCTCTCCTGCCTCGCCACCTTTCACACTTCTTTCCCAGTGGCACACTCACCCTCTCTACCACCCTCATCCCCAGTGTTGCAGCCAGAAGAGAAAAATACTTCCAAATCTTGCTGTGCTTTATAGTTTCTAAAGACTTCACATGTCCACTGTCCCCTTGGTGCCCCTGACACATGGCAGGTAGGCAGACAGGCACAGGACTCTCTTAAGCCCACTTTGCAGATGAGGAGTCTGCAGCTGAGAGAGGGGAGGTCGTGCAGCATTCAGGCCTCTTCCAAGCTGACAAAAGACCTCCTCATGGAGTTGGGTTGGGCCTGATAGGGATTATATTCAGAGGCTGGTGTGGGAGTGGGGGACGAATGCATAAAGTGAGAGTATTAAGGGCACAAAACCTTGGAGGGGGAGTTATTCTCCAAATGTTGTGTTCTTCCTAGTGCCCAGTGTTGCATTGCTCATCTCATAACCCTTTCCCTCCAGATGATGGGGCAAGAGGGAAGCTGGACTGTTCTTGGATGGACAGCCATACTCACTGCATAGCCATGAGATCCCTCTCTGAGGTTCTCTAAAACACCACTGGCCAAAGAGGCCAAGAACCCATCCTGTAAAGCTAATGGGTGCAACAAGGTCAGAACTCAAGGTCAAATGCCATCATTCAGAACTTATCAGCTGTGCACACGTCGTTTGCCAATCAAACCAAGGACTGGCATGCCTAGTGAAAATATAAACAGCTTCATGCAAATGATCAGCTTGAAATGAAAACTCCTTCCTTTGTATCTCTTTAGTTTGTGATGATGCATATGCCTGTCCTTTTCAAAATGTTTTCATAATCCATCATCCCACTGAGAGTTCAAGGCATGTCCTTCTGGCTCTATAGTACAGGTGAGAAGACTTGAGGCCCAGAGAGGGAAGAAACCTGCCAAGAGCCCCAGGGAGCAAGCGGAGGGGCTGAATGAGGACCCAGACAGCCCCACTCCACTACTGGCGTGCTCTCCAGCTCACAATTTCCCTTGGCGGTCGGTCCCTCCCAGGGGCTCACCTGAATGGGGCCCAGTTAGGCTGTGAATTGGCCCGAGGTGCACAGAGGGGAGGTAGCCTGAGCCAGGGGATGAACAGGAGGTATTTCCCTTGGCTTGATGGTCATCAAATGTAGACACCACTCACCCACACCCCACTGCCACCACCTCCTCCTGTTTTGTACACCGAGTCCCTTCCTTTGCCTTTATTTGATCTGGAGATGGCTGAAAACCCATCCTCGGCTGCCAGCAGGACCCGAAGCTGAGGTCACTTCTCTCTCTTTGAAAAGACTCTGAGGATGGAAAAGTACAGCCAGCCCCCTAGTTCATTTCCCTCCCTGGACACTGAAATGTCAGAACTGGGGGAAATCTCAGAATCAAAGAATTTTAGACTGCACGTCTTGGAATCATAGACTTTTAAGAACGTGAAGCACAGAACTGGAGTTGTAATTCTCAAATCCGATTTGAGTAAAACGTTCAGATGAAGCAATGCAGTCCAACTGAACTTTCCAAGATGATGAAAATGTTCTGTGCCTGCACTGTCTAGTGTAGTAGCTACTAGCACGTGTGGTTATCAAACGCTTGAAATGTTGCTACTGCAAATGAAGAACTGAATTCCTCATTGTATTTCATTTTAATTAATTAAAATCTAAATAGCTACATGTGGCTAGTGGCTACCATATTAGACAGAGTGGTTATAAACTTTTTAGAGGCAGCATAGCATAAAGGCAAACTCAAGGCCTCTGGAGACAGAATGTACCAGTTCAAATCCTGGCTCTTCTATTAGCAGTCGTGTGACCTTTAGAAAGTGACTTTCTCTGGGCCTCAATTCATTTCTCCATCTCTAAAATGGAAATAACACACCTATCTCGAAGGATTCGAGGGCGATTTGCATGTTGTTTGGAAAAGCATCTTAAAATCCAAGAATCCCGGGATCTCTGTCCCCCTCAAATCCAGGGCAGGAATCCCAGCTCTTTGTGGAGAAAGGGGGTTGGGGTGGAACAAAGGAGACATTGCTCCTCTTAGTCTAGGGGACACCAGCCCAGCCTCCAGGCTGGCCTCTTCGTTGGGCTGCTGACGCAAAACAAGCATCTCGCCCCCACTGTTTGGCTTGGAAACAAGGCTTCCAAAAACACACGTTCGTGGTAAACAAGCCCAAAGAGAGGAAAACAAATCGTGAGGCTAAAAAGGAACCCATGAGCCAGGCCCTCCAGGAAGCCAGGACTGAGAAAGAGGGCCGAGCCAGGCCAGAGCGGCGCCACTGCAGCTGGTGTGGCCACACTGGCACTTGCACCTCAGGGAGCAGAGACAGCCACTCAGCTGATGTGGAAGTCACGAGTCCCGGGACCGAGTCTTCTTGGCAATGTTGCCCAGCTCATGGTGTACACTTAGGAAAGCCTCCTCTACTCCCTGGACCTCACCTCGTCTCTCTCATCTGCACAATGAGGAGGTTGTTTTAGATCGGTGGTCAAACTTACGCAAGCCAGGACTTCCTTTCTACAGAAGTCCAGTATCTGAAACAGCTAAAAAACCCTTTTGCATTTTTGGAAACATGAATGTTTTATTATCTATTCAATAAATCATCCTGAAGTTAAAAAACAAAAGTATGTAAAGGTGAAGTTGAGGTGGGGCTGGAAGTCCTGTACACATGGGCATCTCCCGAGATGCCTTGAAGCATCTCCAGGTTCACCCAGAACAGTTTGAAAATCCTGGGGCTAGGTGGTCTCTAAGGTTTCAATTGCCCTGACATTCTGCGTCAACTCAGGCAGATGCCTTTCAAGCTGTCACTTATCCCAACTTGCTCCTTGACTCTCTGCTTCTACTTCTGATATTTCTTGCTAGAAAGAAAGGAACTAAGGAAAAATTTTAGGATGTTATGGGTGCTCAAGCCTAGGACTGAAGAAGTTCTGGGGCAACTCCAAAGTAGAACTGGAGTCTGAGACTGGAATCAGCTTGACTGAGATTCCGTAAAGGCATCTAAGATGCCACGTCTCACCATGGTTAGGAGAGGCCCCAGGGTGGAGCTTCAGGCTCTCCTGCTTGGCTTCTCCTAAGGGCCACTGCTGCATCCATGTGACCACAAATGGAGGGGATGAGAAATAAAAGTGTCCAGTTTGTCACACCCCAAAGATGTGAAATACGTGGCATATATGCCTAAACCTGTTATTCCTGTGCATGTGGCAGACATTACTAATTGATCACATGACCTGTTCCCCTAAAGTCCGGAGTGGCGTCTGAATGCTGAACACAGTCTCCTGGTAATCACTACCAATGGATTACGAATTCCACAAGCCCTGTGAGACTTCTTTGCCATGCTTCTGATTTTAGAGATAGAGAAATCGAGGATCAGAGAGGGAAAACAACTCAAGGTCACACGGCAAGCTGGTATCAGCTAAACATCCAGATGTTAGCCTTGCCTTGCTTTGTTTTCATCCAATCAATCTGCTACCCTAATGCCACAACTAACACAAGATGACCCAGAGGGACTCCCAGATGAAACATGTTAACGGCAAGTTTCTGAAGGAACCCATCTCTGGAGAGAGTTGTTATCTTCATCCATATTTTCCCTATAGACATCAAACTCTATGGCCTTGAGGACCTCTATGTGAAGCTGTGTGTGTATGTGTGCCTGTGTGTGCCTACCTGACTCAGCGTGTCTGTTTCAGCTTATGTAGGCAAGGGTCAGAGTTTGAATATGCATCAAGATGTTCACCTGGAACTTGTCTGTGAGTCAAGGTGTCATTCAGAGAGAGGTATCTGAGTGCATGACCTTCTGGGTCTGCTCATATATTAAGGCAGTTATTTTTACTATGCCAGTAGGTGCCTGTTGGTGAAACCAATGTTTATACTGTTCATCCAAGTGGGTTTGTGTCTGTCCCTGTTTATCTCTGCACTTAGCTACCTATCTAAATAACCTCAAAAAACAAATATTCTCCTGTTTACGTCACCTCCTCAGCTCTTTCCTTTCCTCCACCATCCTTTCCTATTTATAGCTTATTTTCAGCAAGGAAAGCTGCTCTTGTGAATAGCAAACCCTAGCTACGCTATTGATTGACAAGCCTCTACAGATGGATAAAGATTTTAGCAGGCCGTTATACAACCCAAGATCTCCTGGCTCCTCTTCTCTTGTTTCCTTTTTGACTAGGGGAACAGAAGATAGTAAAAATATAGGCTAGCTATTCCTTCTAATGAAAGCAGCATCCAGGATTTAGGTTTGCAGGACTTCAGAGCCAGAAGGGCATGTGAAAACCATCTAGCTTAGATTTTCCCATTTAACAGGTTGAGAAACTGAGGCCCAGAGAAGGGAAGAGTCTTTCCTAGTGTCACTCACTGTGAGTGAGGACTCACCTCTGCTCGTGCTATTTCCACACTGAAGGATACAGCACTCTTGGGAAGGACTCAAAAAAGTGCCCACTTCAAAACGAATTTAAACAATACATTTTTAATATGCTTCTTAGCACTTTTAGTAAAGGGAAGTTATATACAACTCGCAAGATGGAGCTGCCAGAGAAAAAAACTATAAACCATTTCACCAACTCTTTGGATGCCATAAATTCATCAGTTATAAAAACCCATTGCGTTAGGTGGGAGGGCCACCATTTAGCAAGTGCTTCCCCCACGCATTGTCCCATTTTGCCCATATAATTTCCCTTTGAGGTGGCTGCTGTTACTACTTTTTAACCAAGGAGGAAACGGGTCAGAAAGGAGAAGTGATTAGTTGAAGGTGGCACCTTTGAGGCAGAGGTGGAACTAAAATTCAGCTCTTCCAACACCATGTCTGGGAAGCTTATCACAGTCCCACAACTGCCGGGAGGGTCCTTGGATATCATTAGAGCAGGGCCTAGAGTCTGTTTTTCTGGTATTTGGGGACACAGTGGAGTGGGGGACATTCAAAATGAGCCTGATATACTCTTGAGTGTTCCCAGCATCTCCTCCCAGCCAGCAGGCGGAGACCCTGGAAAAAAAGGTTACCGTGGCAACTCGCATTCCTCCTAGAGTGAGTCATGGCAAAGAAGAGCCTTTGGTGGGTGGGACTTGGAGAAAGTTTCAAAAGTTGATTCCTTCTCGAGGCACCCCCCCCTTTCACCCCTCCCTCCCTTTGCTCCAGGCTTTGTCGATGTGGCAGCTGATGGCTGCGGGAGTTAACTCTATCTTCCCCCGACCACTCCCATTTCAAAAATTTTTATCCTCCTGCACATATGTATTTGCTTCCAGTCCCTACACACTCCTTCTCCCACATCATGCCCTCTGACTATTTTGGAGGTTGTGCATCCATTTGAGAATATCCTAAGACTAAAGTTTGTGAATACCCTCTTGTGCTCTCTGTTTGTCTCTAATACACACACACACACACACACACACACACACACACACACACTACCGCACATACAGTTTTAAGGGGCTTGTAGATGCCTCGAAGCCCATTCAAAGGCCAAGCCATAGATCCCAGTTTAAGAGACCTTCCTTTGAAAGTTTCAGAGGACGTCAGACACCCCAGAGACCCCCAAGTCCAATCCTCTTACTTTATAGATAGGGAAACTAAATCCAGAGGAGACACTTACCTAAGCCCACACGTAAATGTGAGCCTAAAGTCTGTCATTCTGCTTGATTTGCTTCTCACTCTACCATCAGCCCTGGGGTGCATAGAAATTTGACCATAGAGAATCGCTGGTGAAAACATTTTCTGAATGTTCCGCATAGAACAATGTCCTTTCCTGAGGGAAATGGGTGCCTCTCTGTTCCCTTTCCCAAGCAGATTGGGCTGCTTGGAAAGACATGCCTTATCCCAGCACCCCTCTCCCTTAGTGTCCTGCAGGACTTGGGATGTCCACTTATCAACCGACCAATGGAGCCCAAAAGGATAAAGATAGGAAGAGGTTCATCTGAAGAAGACCTAACACCCTAAAAGGCTAGATACCAGTCCTGTGTAGGGTTTGGGCTTCTCAAAACAAGGAGGTGTGAAAAAAGCTGCCCTGGAACCCTCTCTGCCTTGCCTTCCCCTTCCCTACTTCTCAGCACATCCTCCCAGCACCCTGGCTGGAGGATACCAGATGTCTGGGGTCTTCAGATCTAGACACACTAAGGGCTACTGCTAGTGAGTTCCTGTGTTGGCACTCCCGGGGCCCCAGGGAAGGAGCAATGCCTAACCCAAAACAGACTGGTTGTGCCTCAGGAATCTGTGTGTATGTTTGGGGACAATTTGAGGGGAACAGGAGCCTTCCCAGAGGTGCTAACTAAAGATGAAGATCCCTTCAGCCTTCCAGAGATGACTTTATCATGCATACTAAGTCTCTTTTGGAAAAGAGCCCCATGACCAAGAACCAAATCTAAGAAGTTTCTTCTCCTACAATGGGGAGCGGGGCAGACACTGGCTGCCAGCCGGTCCTTGTTGCAGCTGCGACCAGATCAGATTCCCGGGAAAGGAGGAGGCTGCCACATTTGCAAAGGGAGCAAAGAGGACAGGCAGGCAGCCTCTGAAACCGAAGACAGACACAGAAAGAGAATACTCCCTCCAAGACATATGGAGATTATTTTCTGCAAACCTAAAAGGGAGACCAAGTTATACCAACTGTACCTGAAAAGCAACAGGCAGGGAGGGAGTCGGGGGCCCCTGCCGTCAAGGGGAGAAGCAGTGAAGCCCAAAGGAGAAGCACAACCCCTGTCTCTGATTCCAGACCTCCTAGCTCGGCTTCCCCTCCCTTGTACACACACTGGACGGGTGAATAGGGTGCAGGGGTTGATGCGGCCAGGGAAGAGAAGGCAGGGCAGGGGTCGCGCATACCTCAGTGGCAGGCAGCAGGCTGAGCTCTCTCTGGCGATCTGAAGGTCTGCAGGAATGTGGAGGGGTTTAGAGCCGGGCAACAGGAAACCACTCAGAACTCTGGGCTGGGTCTGTCTCCCCCTCCACCCTATGGTCCCTCCTCCTCCTCTGTCTCCTCCTTCCCCACCCCCCGCCCAGATCTGTCTCTGTCTTCCATTTCTCTCCTCCTCTCCTTGTGGTGGGCTATCCTGACCAGACGCCCCAACCCCCTCTGCCTCATGGGTTCTGGGGCCGCTGCCTAAACAGACTCATGGAGTGCCAGGGCTGGAAAGGCCGGCAGGAATCACCTAGGACAACCTCCCACTTTTTCAGGGAGGAACTAAGGCCTGGAGGGGACAAGGGATTACCCAAGAGGCCCTAGGGCAGAGACAGGCCCAAGTGCCTTAACTTTATGACCAGTGATCTTTACAAGAGCCCTCTCTAACATTAGGCAATGCTGAGAAGGGCAAAGCAGTTCAAAGAGGTTGTATCTGTGACAAAGGCAAGGCCAGGACTCGCCTCTGTACAGACAAGAGAAACTGCCACTGGTGGTATCATTGCTGATGATTTGGGATATGGTCTAAAAATAAAAATAACCACTCTAACTCTGGCTGCACCACTAATAGGCGCATAAGAGATTAGCTTTCTAGCTGGGGGATCTTTGTCATCAGTACAGAACAGATAAGGTGGTCCATGATATTGATAATAATTACAGAAGTAACAGTAGCCAAGTTTACTGAGGCCTTAATAATCTTCACAGCAACCTTTGACTTTGGTATTGTTACTATGCTCATTTTACTAATAAGGTAACAGAGGCTCAAAGAAGATAAGCCACCTGCCCAAGACCCCCTGGGTAAGAGTGGTGTAGGCGGGGCGATTCTACATTCAACTGGGTTCAAACTTGTGCTACATGATTTTCTTGGTGCAACAGGTCTTGCTTGAATATTTATTGTGTGCTTAGCATTCTTGGCAGTATAAGCATTAATATCTGGTCTTTGTCCTCAAGCAGCTTTGGATCTTACTGCGAGGACATGCCTTCTGGATACGTGAGTGGTATAGATTCTGAGGCTGATCCCAGGGAGTCAGAGCGGTGGGAACGCTGGGTTGGAACAGGCAGAGAAGGCTTCCTGAACGATGTGGATCTTGAAGCATTTGGGTTTAAATAATATGGAAAGAGAGAAGGCAGAGAACTCGGGAAAGAGACCATGTAGGCTCTGTTGATTTGGTTTCTGGCAAGGAGGAAGGTAACCAAGCAGAAAGTTAAATGAATAAAACCAGTGCCAGCACCATCCCCTAAGGCCATCAGGGTCTCAGTGGTTCTCCTCTCAGGGCCATCAGTGTTGAGTGGACCTTGACAAATTTCGCATGTGGAATTTGAGAGCCTGTAGGGGACCAGGTCCTGTTGGAACAATTATAACTAAGCTGGGAAGAGAGATAGTACTATCTAGTATTACTGAGGAGACTTTGGGCAAAACACATTACATCCATTATCTCATTTAATCTTCATTTAATATACTTACTTAGGTAGTCTGTTAGTTTCCCTAAATGATAGCAACATAGTAAATACAACATTTATAATAAATTATAATAAATAATGAATTACCACAAACTTGGTGACTTAAAACACACACATGTTACTTTAGTTCTGGAGGTCAGAAGTCCTAAAAGCAAGGTGTTGACAGGGCTGTGATTCTTCTGGAGGCCTGAGGGACGAATCTGTTTTCCTTACCTTTTTCAACTTCCAGAGGCCACCTGCATGCCTTGGCTCATGGCCCATTTTCCAACTTCTAAGCATGAAACCACGATCTCTGCTTCAGTATCACATTTCCTTGTTCACTTTGACCCTCTTAATTCCCTTTATACTCTTCTGATTGCATTGGGCCCATCCGGATAATCTAGGATAATCTTCCCATCTCAGAATTCTTAATCTGCGAGGTCCCCTGCCATATATGGTAGCATATTTACACTCAGTTATAGGGATCAGGACATGGATATCTTTGGGAGGCCATGTTTTTGTCTACCATAGCTGGGTACAATTACCATTCCCATTTTAAAAATGGTGATACAAATGTTCACAGAACTAAATAACTTGCTCAAAGTCCTATAGTCATGAAGCGAGAACGCACAGAAGTAGCTCAAATACAAACCGCTGCCCCCACTCTCCATTGCTTCCTTGTACGTGCCTCTGCTTATGCCATTCTCTAGATGAGGCTGCATCCTTCTGCTATCTGCCCCAAACCCACTCATCCTTCAAGCTCAGGCTGAATCTCTCCTATTCCTTCAAAGCTTGGAGCCGTTAGGGTCTTTATGCCCTACCCAATCCTACGCCCTTCTTGTATGGCTGGGAGAACTGAGGATCATAGAGCCCAAGGTCAGTGTGTACAGCTAGGCCTGGAGCCTTGGTCTCCCAACTCCAGGACCAGGATGAAGCCAGTTCTGGCTGCCCCAAACCTTTGGAGGAAGGGACTAGACAGGATCCCTTTGGGCTGAGATTATGTATGCACCCCTTGTGTACCTGGCATAAAGTCAAGTCTGCCAAGCTAAGAAGGCCTGGATGCATGGAGACTGACTCAGCCTGTCCTCCTGTTACTGTATCTTTCCCCAGGCAGGTCCTCCCATTGGCTGAAGATCACAAAGACCTCATTGTCATCTGGCCTTTTGTCCCCTGGGCAGAATGGCCACTGACCAGGACAAGGCCAGCCAGAGAGGAGGATGAAATTTCACTGCAGCACCTCTCCCCACTCACATCACTCCCACGGAGCAGCTGAGCAGCTTCAAATTTTTCCCTCAGCAATTTACGGTTCACAAAGGACTTTTATACCTGTAATCTTATTGGGTAGCACAGTTGGTCTATAAGGTTGAGAAGTCAGGATTCACTAAGCACATTTTGGGCTTGAGTAGACAGAGGGTCCCTCAGGGATTTGCCCAAGGTCACCCAGCTGGCCCATGTGGAGCTGAAATGAAAATTCCAAACTCAGCATTTGGTCCAAGACTCTTCCCGTTATTTCAGCTGCCTCCATCCGGGTTCCAGTGAGAGTTTGCCTTCTCACAGAAACCCCCTCTTCACTGAGGTGACAAATGGCTTACAATGTGTTGGCTGCACTTTCTCATGCTGACACAAACACACCCAAAGGGAAGCGTTAATTCAAGTTCTAAGTTGGGTTCAGCCCTCAGTAGGACCTGTGCCCTCAGGCCTTGCCTATAGTCTGTCTTTGAGTGGCTCACCTCTCCTCTCCACCTCTATTTCAGTGCTCATAAAATGAGCATGATTATAATACTTGGCCCTCCTGAGTACAAAGTCAGCTTAAGACTCAAGTGAACATGGGGTTGTTTGTTTGTTTGCAGCTTTATTTAGATGTAATTGACACCACATTGTATGAGTTTCAGGTGCATAGCATGACAATTGGATACATGAATAGATATTAGAAAATGATTACCACAACAAGTTAGTTAACACCTCCATTACCTCACATAATTACTTTTTTTTTGTGGTGAGAATATTTAAGATCCACTCTCTTAGCAACTTTCAAATATATAAGAAAGTATGGTTAACTATAATCAAGCTGTACATTAGATCCCCAAATCATACTCATCTTATACCTGGAAGTTTGTACCCTTTGACCAAACACCAACATTTCCCCATTTCCTCCACCCTTCTGCCCCTGGCAACCACTAATCTATTTTCTTATTTCTGTGAATTTGGCTTTTTTTAGGTTCTACCCATTAGTGATATACAGAATTTGTCTTTCTCTGTCTGATGTATTTCATTTAGCATAACCACCATGTCACAAATGGCAAGATTTTCTTTTTCCTTATGACTGAATAATATTCCACTGTATGTATCACATTTTTTATCCATTCATACATGGATAAACATCGCTATTGCTTCGACCTTTGACTATTTTGAATAATACTGCAATGAACATGGAAGTACAGATATCTCTTTGAGATAGTAATTTCATTTCCTTCAGATATATATCCCCAGAACTGGGATTGTTAGATCATACTGTAGTTCTATTTCTTTTTTAGTTTTTTTAAAAATTAGTTTCAAGTGTACACTATATTGGTTAGACATTTATATAGTTTATAAAATAATCTCCCTAATTGAGCATGGGTTTTAAAGAGATGGTAAACACAAGAGCAAAGTTAAAGGGCTCAGCTTTGGAGTCCGATCTCTGGGTTTGGGTCCCGCAGGGAGTTTTTTAACTCTGGAAAACATAATGCATCTTATTTAACCTCCATCCTCAGTTACCTCAAGTGTAGACTGCAACCTCCCACTTTAGGTTCTTGAGATTAAATGAGATCACATATTTAATGCATTCGGCTCACTATTGTATATTGTGACATAAGCTATCAATAAATGTTAGCTACCTTATCATTAGATCGTTGAATCATTCAACGTTTTTCAAAGTGTGTTCCACCAAATATTAGTCCTCTGAGAAAAAGGGGAACCTGGGTTCAAGTGGGTTTGGGTAATGTGGCATTGGTCACCCTCTTCACGATATGCTGGAGGCACATGAGAACATTAAAGGCTCCAAAAAGTCCCTCAGAAAAAAAACCTGTTTAATTCCATTTAACCATTACAGAGCTCTTTTTCATGAACTTCTGAATGCATCCCACAGAACTTGTGTTCCATGGAAAACTCTTTGGGAAGGTAAAGTGACTTGTCCTGGCTTACCTGGGCAGTTAATGGCAGAGCTGGGACTTGACCCAAGCTAATGAATTCTTTGGCCTATTGCTTTTCTATTAAAGCACACTGAGAAAATGCCTTCTCTTCTGCTGTTGATGTGGACAAGGACTCTCTAAATGTTAAAGATTTGTATTATAGGTTTCATAGTCTTTAGCCTTCCTCTGGGGTTCTGTATCCCTGGCTGAGGGCGCAGGGCTCCCTCTGGCCTGAGCTCTCTCTGAGCTGCCCTGGGCATGGTGAGAGCAGCTCGGCTGTTGATTGGTTCTGTCTCCTCCCATCCTTGGCTCTATAATATTGCAGCTGCTGGTCCAGATCCAGGGAACATTCACATGCAGGCACCAATTCTCTTCTGAAACCCCACACGCCTGGATATCTTTTCTGAAGGAGGGGGAGAGCCCAATAAGCCAGCCCTACAACGTGGCAGCTCTTACATGTTCCCTGACGTGGCCCACAAACCAAACCCTCTTCAGTTTTAGCAGCCGTGGAACTAGGAATAATGATGGCCCGCCTGCTCAGCAACGTGGCAGCTGGTGCTATGACTTAGCCAACCTCGGAGGCAGCCTGGAGGCTCCTTGGTCTTTTCCAGATCCCAGGGCTGTGGTAGATGGGGGACAGAAAGGGAGGTCTGGATTAGGCAGATGAGTCCCTACCCCCTTCTCCAACTCAAGTCTTTTTTTCTGCATCATTTCCTGGACCAGGCAGGCCTCATTGACCTAAGTCTGATCTAATACTGCACCAATATGTCACCTCTCCTCACTCCTGCCTTCTTGTAATGAGTCTTCAAGATTCTCTATGTCAGGGGTTCGCAGAATGCTTTTTTTGGAGTTTTAGGAATTCCTTGCAGGAGCCTTAAGGGGTCAGAAGGAAGACCAAGGGGCAGGTCTCCAGGTCCCCCACCTATCCCTCCTTCACCCAGAACAGAACAGATTTTTATCTGTCCAACATATTGAAATTTTGCTAAAGATTTCATTTTTAAAAAACAAACAAACACCTGAAAAAAAATTTTTTTTTAAATACACAAATTTATTTTCAGCTCACTAGCTTTACTAGTGAAATAAAAACAAGCCCTGGGAAGAGAAGGTGATCTGTTCAAGGACACAGAGTATCACAAACTTGAAAACTGTCCTGGGCACCGTGGGAAAGAGGAGGGCTCCATGAGCCAAGTGTGGGTCCTGGAGGGTGTCAGGCCCACTCCCTGGAAGCTTGCCGTGTGCTCAGCCTACGCAGGCAGGATCTGGTCCCTACTTCCTCCCCCAAGCAGAAGACAGGGACTCCATCCACTGCCCTGGTACATCCCTGGAGGAGAAACCAAGGTTACCAGGGAGGCAGACTCAGCATCTTCCGGTGCAGACAGGTGACAAATGTGAGCAGCTCCTCTAAGATGACACACCAAGACTAGTGGGGCACCTGGAGAGCATGTGTCCTGCCCTGAGCCTTTCGGATCTCTTCTCTTAAAAAAAAACAAAAACAAAAACAAAAACAAAAAAACATCTGCTGGAAAAATCTCCCCCTGGGCTACCAGTTTGGTACCTTTACTGGCAGGGGCTGTTCACCTTTCTTTAAGGGCACTGACCCTCCCTCTTCTGTATTCTTCTGGAAAGAAAAGCTCCAGTGTCCAACCTCCTGGTTTGGGAAAACTTTAAAGAGACCCAGCCCCTTGCTTCCTTCTCTTTCCTAATCTGTTCCGTTTTTCCTCCAGCCTCTCATTTTTCTTTTTTCCATCCTTTTTGCCTGGACCCCTCCTCTTTTTGTTCTTCCTATCCTTTTGAAAAGAGTGCTGGATGAGGACTCAAGAGACCTGGTTCCCTCACTCACTCTATAAAGGATTTGGGCAAGTCGTCGCCCCTCTTCGGGCCTCAGCTGCTCAGTTGTAAAATGCGGGTGTTGGGTTAGGTCATACTTTCCGAACAGCAGGTGAGAAGACCAAAAGGAGGGGGCTTGGGTTCCCCCTCGGACCCATAGAGGCAGCTGTTCAGCTATTTTAATAGTGGTCTCTCATGTAAACAAAGATTCTGCTGCTAATAACAAAACACTTAAAAGTCACTAAGTCATTTAACCTAAAGGCCTTCCAGCCTTCAAATTCAGTGTTTTCTCTTCTCTTTTTCTCTTTCACTTCTCTCCCTCCCTCAAAACCCCGCCTCAGATTTTGCTAGCATAGCCTTCTGATTCTTCTGGATCGCAGCCCTCTTTCTCACTGTCTTTCTACAAACCAGGCTCAGCCCTTTCACTTGCAACATGGGAGAAGAAACTGTTTCTTTCTAGAGATCTCAGAACAGTGAGGGACACCCAAAGGGCATGACCAGTGATAGCCAGCCACCCATCCTGGCCCCTGGTCCCAACGCAGATCTCTAACTCCTCCCCTCCCCCACGAAGCTGCCTGCTTTCCAGCCCCATCCCAACTTGGGTTATTCTCCTGATTCAGACATTTTTGTGGTGTGAAATCATCTCCGCCCCAGCCAGCTGAAGCCTGGAGCTCACTAAGCCTGCTGCAGCTGGCCGGCCTTCCCTTCCTCTGCCACGTCCCACACCCTCAGCTCCTCTCCTCCATGTGTTCAGAATTTCCATTTGAATTCCTTCCAATCCTAGAAAAAAATGCAGAGTGGCAAGGGCATGTCAGATTTGGCTCTGTCCTTTCCCCACACTTCTCAGTGCAGGTCCTGGCACATGGTTGACTTCTAGGTAAAGGTACTAAAACACGTTTATGAAATCAAAATGGAAGGACAGAGTCAAAAGAATAGAGAGAGACAGACTCAGAGGAAGAAAGACACACTGCGGAGTCCGTCATGATTGAGAGACACAGGTGAGAGAGAGAGAGAGAGGAAGAAACAAATGTGGAGAAAACTTACCCAAATCTTAGCAATAAGACAAAAGAGTGACCGCTTGTCCTCTGATGTCAGACTGGAGCATGGCCTAACAAGTCTGGCCAAGGGTCATCTTCCTCCCTCGGGGACGTGTTATTCTTGCCGGACTTGCTATTTAGTGGTGAGGATGGCTCTGACTCTGAGGTCACATAATAACTCATAGATTTCTGTCAAGTTAGAGAAGAAACCCATAGGTTACAGTTTCAATAGCTTGTAGGACATTAGTTAGTTTTGTGTTTGACCTAGCAGTCTTTTCCCTGCGTTCTCTCAGTGCCTATAAATACATGCTCTCTCTTCAAATTTTCTTTGAATTGGTTTCACCATTCATTTCCTCATAAGGTAAATAAATCATTGACATGCACTCATTTTTGATTTATAGGAGTCATGTTTTTAAGTTTTAAAAAACTGTATTTTGACAAGAGGCAGAAATAGAATGAGACAGAGATGAAAATAGAGTGAGTGCATGAGAGGCAGACACAGAGGAAGTTCGAGACAATGAGACAGGAGAAAAAGACACAGAAAAAGATTAAGGCAGAGGGACGGAGACCCAGTCAAACCCATACAAGGGAGGGAGAGAGAAGGAGAGAGTGAGAGACTCAAAGTAGAGACCAGGGTAAGCCATGCATACACAAGTCTATAAATAGTGACGGCCTCTGGAGAGGTAATGGCTTAGAGTGGAAAACAGAGGTGGGGGGGACCTTTATATTTATTTCTTTATACTTCTGAATCGAATTTCTTATGAGCATCTAATCACCAGTTATTCTATGCTATTAAAATAGAAAATGAGATATAGAGGGTAAGGCAAAGAGAGACTATCAGAGAAGAAACCACCAGAGAAAGATAACATCAAGAGCAGAAAAAGAAGAGTAAGCAAGATTCTGATGGAAGGTCTGTGAGGGAAGGGACCAAGAATGGTTCACATCAGAAAAAGAGGAAGGAGAGAAGAAGCTAACACTGAGGAGACAGATGAGGGAGAAAACAGAGCAGGAACAAACAGCCAGAGGCAGAAGGAGGAGGAAAGAGGAGCCCAGATGGACCTTCTCCCCCTTCCAAAACCTGAGCACCCAGGCCTGAAGGCCTGTGTCTTTTAGAGATGTGGCATCAAGGAGATGGAGGATGGGAGAGCCACTGATAAGAAAAATGGGAACCAGAGATGCTGGATTTTTAGAGGTGGAACCAGCTCTGAGATCTGCCAGGCCCACAGGCAACCGCCTCTCTGCCTTAGCTTCATAATGGGAAGGGAGTTGACTGATTGTCACATTGAACTCAATTTAAGAAACAAGGTAACTCAGGCCCAGGCAGAGGAAGAGACTTGTTCAAGGTCACACGATTAATTTGTACATCAGAATGAGAAACCAAGTCTGTGAGTCCCTCCTAGATAGCCTTTCCATTCTTGCCCCACTTCTGTCCACTTTCCACATAGCAGTAAGACTGATTCTTTTAAATGCAAATCACATCATGTCCCTGCCCTGCTTAAAATCCCTACAGAATTCTATTCTCCAGTATCCATTTTCTAGCTAATGAGATGTGTAAAGCTTCTGAGAAGGATCTTTTCACAAATTTGACTCAGCTAGGAGGTCCATCTCTTTTGCTCTTCCTCCCTTCCATCTTTCCATTGCCTGGAAAATAGACATAATGGCAGGAGCGTTGCAGCCATTATGGACCACAAAGTGACCTTAAGGATGGAGCAGAAAGATAGAAAGAGCTTCGTGTCTAATTACTAAGGAACTGCCATATCAACCCTGGAATTTTACCTGAGAGAGAAATAATTTTTATCTTGTTTAAGCCACTGTTATCTGGGGACTTTCTATTATATGCAGCCAAAATTAGTTCTAATTGATTCACTCTTAATGCTTCCTATTCCATTAGAATCCAAATTCTTTTTCTTGACCCTAAAAACCTTATGTGTTCTGGCCCCAGCTATCAGCCTTCAGCTCTCATCTCTCTCTCTCTCTTGCTCCATACTCTTTACCAACACTGGCCTTCTCTCTATCAAGCATGATCATTGTTTTCCTTCCCTAGGGACCCGGCACTTGCCATTCCCCTGCCTTCAGCTCTTCAAAGAAGAGCTACCCGCTATCCCTCTGATTTTAGCTCAACTAATTCCTAAAAGAGGCCTTTAGTAACCTCTTAATCTCAGAAACAGTCACTATCTCCCATCCCTCAATCTCCTGTCACTCTGTCATACCCCCTGGGGTATTTTCTGTACAGCACTTATCATAAGATAAAATTATCTTGTGTGTTTATTTCAGGGCGTGTTCTCTGTCTCCTTCTCCCCAGAATCTAAGTGCCTCAAGAGCAGGGCCTTATCTGTCTTGGTGACGGATGCAGCCCTGTGAGTCACACAAGGCCTGCATTTGTTTAACAGCGATGAATTTTCCCATTATCAAGAACCCATTATATGAATTTTATGTTTTAGTACAATTTTAAAAATCAGTCAGTACAAAGATTAGAAAGTTTAAGGAATGGTGTTACAATTATTTTTAAGAAATTTACACTAATGAATGTTAGATTTAATTGGAATTTGAGTTGTTTACCGGCAAGGTCATACAATGTAATCTTTCCTTAGGATAATACATCTATTTTTTTGAATGTGCTTCCCTCCCCTCCCCCAATACTTTAAAAATTATTTCACAGAAAAATGAATTATACACATGCAAGGTATGTGCTGTGGGCAATAAAGGCATATATCATACACGAATTGTGCCCATGGGTGACTGGTGACTTTCTGGGTGAAAAAAGTCACGTGCACACATAGTAAAAGACACTGTAGAAAAGATCCCACCAAAATCTTGAGAAAAGTATGCTAAATGAAAGAAGCAGTCACAAAAGATCATATAGTACATGATGCCATTTAAATGAAATGTCTAGAACAGGCAAATCTATAGAACCAGAAAGTAGGCTCATGATTGCCCAGCAACGTGTGAGATGGGGATTGGTCCTAGGGGGACTAGGAAATTATTGCTAATGGGTATGGGGTTACTTTCTAGGGGGAGGAAAATATTCTAAAATTGATTACGGTACTGGTTGCACAACTCTACGGAGACACTAAACACCACTGAACTGTACCCCATAACAAAGTGCCACAGACTGGGTGGCTTAAACAACAGAAATTTGTTCTGACAGTTTCGGAAGCTAGATATCTGAGATGAAGTTATCAGGATCAGTTTCTTCTGAGACCTCTCTTCTTAGCTTGTAAAGAGCTGCCTTCTTCCTATGTCTTCACAGGGTCTTTCTCCTGTGAGTGTCTACGTCCAAATTCCTCCTCTTATAGGGACACCACTCATATAGCATTAGGGCCCACCCTAATGACCTCACTTTAACTTAATTACATTCTTTAAAGATCCTATCTCCAAATAAAATCTCATTCTTAGGATTTCAACATGTGAATTTTGGGGGACATAACTCAGCCTGATGCAGGACAGGGCAAATTCCTCCAAGTGGGGAGAGACCAAGCCCTACACTGAGAGAGAAGAGGGTTCTTGGCAGAGGATGTAGAAAGAATTCAAACACATGCCAAAATTAGAGTCAAAAGGAAAGCGTATTAAAGAAGGAGAAAAACACAAACTAGAGAAAGCAAATACAAAAAGCCAAGATAAGGAAAAAAGCCCAGGAGTGTCCAGGATCCAGTTTATATATCATTCATTAGTTCCTGTGAGTTACAGTTTAAAGACTTTGTTAACCTGTTTCCTTTGATATGGACATACAGTGAGGAAGGATAAGAGTATGTAGCTTGAAAAGGTAAGAATGTGTAGTGTGAAAGGCCTGCTGGCAGTTCCCAGCTTTTAAGCTATGGGTTCCCCATGGTTTTAGCCATAGGGAATGAATGATTTTATTTTGTGTAGGGAGCCACTAAAAGACTTTGTTTTTCCTCTTTCCCCTTCACAATGTGGGGAAATGGGTTGTTAGCAATCCTAGCAGAAGTCTTCCTTTGCCCTGGCTACAGGGCTGATCAGCATATTGGAGTCTCTGAATGCAGCTTGATTTAACATTTTAGTTCTCTTGCCTCCTCTCTACCTTAAGCCCATTATATACGGTATGTGAATTATTATGTGTTAAGAAAGAGAGAAGGAGAAGGAAAAGAAGAAGAGGAGGGGGAGGAAGAGGAGGAAGAGGAGGAAGAAGAAAAGGAAGAAGAAAAAAGAAGAAAAGGAAGGGAGGGGGGAAAAAGAGTAAGGAAGATTGATTCACCCAGAGCAGAAGCAAAGCATGCTGGGAGATTCAGGAAGGAGAATTTGCTATTGCAGGGATCTAGGGAATGACAGTGGGGATAGAAATGGGACAAATTTGAGAGCTACCTCCAGGGTAGTATGAAGAATCTCTTGAATGCGAATCCGATTAAGTTACTTCATTGCAAAACTCTTCATTCTCCACAGGATACTCTAAGAGCTCCTTAAGGTGGCTTAGGAGTCCCTCCATAGCCTGGCCCCTGACTACCTCTCCAGCCTCCTTTCCCAATCCCCCCATGCCTTGCCTCCTCCTCCCCCCACCAACATGTTCTAATAAACTGAGCTCTTGTAATTGGCCTATCCGACCAGGATCTCTTGAACCTCCAGCTGCCTTTGTTCTCCCTGCTTGGGAAAAGTTTCCCTGTGGACTTAAACTGCTCACTCCTATCATCCTCAGGTCTCTGCCCAGACATCACTTCCTTCGGAAAGAGTCTCTGACTCCCAAGATCTGGGTTAGGTACCTGCCCTAGAGGCTCCGTCACTGTTTACTGGTCTGTCTTCTTCATTGTACTGGGAGTTTCATGAGGGGAGAAGCGATACCTTGTCTCCATTGTGTCACTGGCATTTGCACCGAGTCCAGCCCAGAGGAGGGGCTCAATCACTCACTCAGCAAGGGAGATTATACCTAGAGATGGAGTTGTTAAACTAAAAATGGTCGATTTCCACGACCGAAAGTCTTTTCCTAGGGAAGGTTTCACTGAGCCAAAAATACTAGCCAAAAGACTGGCCTTAGGTCATGGACTCTAAACTACCAGCAGCATGGCTTGGTAGAAAAGATAGCATGACCGCCATCCCAGAGTTGTGTAAGCATTTTGTACATCAAGTAGGAGGAAGGGAGAAGAAAGAGGTAGTCTGAAAGAACTTACATGAGCTATGTAAAAAAGGCAGAAGGATGAGGGAAGTGTAGGGAGCCAGATCGGGGCTAACAGAGTCTGCAGAAAGAAGTGTCTGCTCCTGTAGACTGGCTGTGGGCAGCAGTCCGGAAAGCCCTCGTTTGCACACGTCGGTCTCCTGGAGTCAGATGGTGCCTGGCTAAAATAATCTGCGGAAACAGCCACCTGGAAATTAATCCGAAATTCCAACAGGCAAAACAGGAATGTGAGAAGTCTTTTTGTTAGCTGGTCAGCAGCCATTAACGAACTAACAGTTGTCTCTTTCTCTCACTCTCCAGCAGCTGTAAATTAATTTAGAACACCTTAGATTTTTTTTTTTCTTATCAGTGGCAAGGAAAAGGCAGGAGGGATGCTTCCTGCTGGAACTCTCTTTCATTCCTCTCACCTCACCTCCCACCCACCATCTCCAATTGCACAGCTTTCTGCTTCCCCAGGTCTTGGGAGAGAAATCAAAGTTTCTCTGAGGTCATTACTTAGCCCTCAGGCCGCAGCTGTCTTGGGAGCCAGGCCAGGTGGGGCTTGGACTGAGTACAGGCAGGGATCCCTTCCACCCCTAAAGTCCTTCTCTAATTTCCAACCCAGACTTTCTGCCCTAAGGACAGGCAGTGTCCAGCTTCCCTCAGCTGCTCAGCTGGCCAAGGAATCAGAAAGAGGGCCCTGTGCTACCTGGGAGGGTGGCCACGGGAGTGGGTTTGGGGTGAGGGGAGCAATGCCATGGAATGCCCATGAGAGCATGGATCCATTTCAGGGGCTCTCAAACCCCTTTACCCAGTGACCTCCCAGTGCGTCTCCTGCTCTTTCCAATTAAAAAGATCATTTCGCTAATGGTTCTCAGCAACTCTCAGGCCCAGAGGAAAGGCAGCAGGGAGGGGCCTGGAGGGAGAGGAGCCTTCTACCTCTGGACGGGCGGCCTGGTCCTGAGCTGGGCTTCCCACACTTTAGTCATCTGGCACCACCTCCATTTTTACCATATCCTTATACACCTATAGTATAATTTGCTTTATTGCAACTTATTTTGAAAAACCTAAATACATTTAAAGGAAAACATGTCACTAAAACATGAAAAAGAGTATCGCTTGCTGTGCCAGTGTGTCCTGTTTGCCCCTCAGGTCTACTCTCCACCCTTTGCCATCTGCTCTGGGCACAGAGGCTGACCTTCAGCCTGCATGGGGTGGGGGGCTCCCATGGCCTTTGTGGCCTCTGCTTCCATTCCTTCCAGTAGGAGCCTGGGAAGAGGGAGAAGGAAGAGTGCAGTTGGGGTATTTATTCCCCCAGATCCTTCCCTGCGGATCAGAACAGACAGGCTGTGCTCCATAGCTCTGGGGCCCAGCTCCTGTCCCGAGGCCCCTCTTGGTTCCAGTAACCCACCTCTTCTTGCCCCTTGGAGTTGCTGGCCCAGGGGAAGTGCACCATCCTTGTGGTTTGCCCACATCTGTATAAATAGTCCCTTGATTAAATTCTCAGATTACCCCTTTTAAAAGTGCCATCTGTTTCCTGCCAGGAACCTGGCTGATATACTTCTCGTAAATAGTAAGTCATTGACACAGCGCTAATAAAATATGCTATGAAATTCTATCTCACTGTAAAAGGGAACAAGGAGCAATTTCAGTATAATGCTATAAAATGATCTTGAGGACATATCTAGTGAAAAATAAACAAGCAACAAAAAAACAAGGTACAGAACAATGTTTAGAGTGCAAGGGAGAGAGAACTAAAAACGTGTATGTATTTGCTTATATTTTCAAAGAGAACAATTTAAAAATTAACCAAATATTAATAGAAATGGTTACCTTAGGGGAAGAGGGAGGCGGTTCTTGATAAAAGCTAGTTCTCTGAATATACCCTGTTATATAGTTCCAATTTTGGAATGATGAAATATTTTATATAACTTAAAATACTAAATTATGTCAAAGAGATAAAGTACACTCTAAAAATAAAATTAAAAAAAAATAAAAGGAATGAGCCTAATTCTGTATCAGATTCATGACATAACCACCCTGAGAATCATTTTAAGTAAGTTTAACAGTATTTTGGCCATTCGTCCTTACTGAGGTACATACCATAGAAAAAGTACATTCAGTAGTCTTACTCTTACTATTATTATTAGTATCTTGAAACAGTAGGATAAAGCAATAAATTATATATTATAAAGCAAATAAATTACTTTAATATCATTAGCAACCAACATTTATAGCCTAGGAGATAAAAAAAATTAAATAAAAAATTAAACTAAAAGCTCGTAATAATTTGAGCTGGAATTTCATGCCTTAAATTTGTCATTTTTTTCCTTGCCTTCTCCAGCATCCCTTACAGGCAACCATCCAACTACATTATACTCTCTATTTTCATTAAGATGTTCTTTCTATGACAGCAAATACTCATAGGTGCTTGATTACAGAAATCTATGGCTGATAGTTTACAGGAACGACAAAGGGATAGAGGAACATATTTAAAAAACGTTGCAAGAATCCAACCAGCCAAATCCAGAAAGTGGGAAGTTCTGTAGGACAAATAACATGTCCTCTTCAATAAAAAATATCATGAAAAAGAATTAGGGAGGGAGAGAACAACAGTAGAGTAAATGAGACAAAGGAATAAAGTGTAAGGTGTGGATTTCTTCATATATTGAATGAAATCGACCGAATATAAATAAGCATTTTTGAGATAATCTGGAAATTTTGAACACAAACTGGGCATTGGGTGATATTAGGGAATTACTTTTAATTGTGGTAGGCGAGATGATGGGATCATAGCTAGACTGAAATATTTCTGGTATAATCATATAATATGAGATTTGTTTTGAAGTAATCCTGAAAAAAAGTGTGTGATGAGGGCGAGTATGCAAAACACGCTTGAAAAATGTTGATAATAATTAAAGCTGGGTGATGGGTACATGGGAGGTTAATAATAATTATTTTCTTTGCTTTGAAGTATACTTAAAAATTTCTATAAAACATTTAATTAATTCTGTTACTTGTGAAGGCTCTGAGCCTGAAGTCAGCTCCCGTTGTTGAAAAAAAGCAGAAAGATTAGCAAGTGCTAGAAAGGTGTTAACAATTTAATAGCCTCAAACTAAGACTTTGTCCTCAATGTGATCAAAAGGCTCCAGAAGGACTTGACAAGGATATAATTTACTTAGTAGATTTGGTGTAATTTCATGCTAAAACCGTCTTCAGTACAAAAATGGTAAGCATCCCATCTCGAGAAGCTCTGATATTATAAAGTGAGCCCAGGACTAGACAGGAGGCCTGAGATCTAATTCTCAATCTATTCTGGTCTCACTGAAAGCCCTCCTTGCCTTGGTTTCTTTCTCTATAAGATGGGAGAAATTAAACTAAAAGATCTCTAGGATCTCTCCAGTTATGTCAAGCTGTGATTCAGTGAATGATCAATGTGTATACTAACTCATTCAGTCATTCAGCAGTCATTTATCAAACACCTACTACTGACTATGCTTGGCGCTGGGATGCAGGTGGACGTAGTCCCTGCCCTCACTGAGTTTAGGGTCTAGCTGTAATCTGCCATTTCCAAGAGAATGTTAGCTATTCTGAGAAACAGAATAGTTGGCCTCGTGATACATTTTGGAAGGAATATGTAGCAGTTTCTCCCAGGCCTCTTGCCTACTCAAATGTCCCAACTCTTCCTCCCCAGACTACCTGCATTTCAGAACAGCTGAGAGAACAGCTGTTGGCTTCCTGTGACCAGGGGATGCAATGCTAATTGACCAAAGTGGTCTTTCTTATCCCTGAAACAAGAGGTGGAGTCTTTTACTCCACACAGGTGCTGAGAGTGGGAGGAGGGGTCCTCCAGGGGAAAACTAGGGTTCTGTAAGTGGAGACAGGTTCAAAGGATACGGAAGGACAAAATACACCAGCCCACGGTCTTTCTCATCTCACTGCAAGTGCTAGAGTAAACACACCAAGCTTTCCCATTTCCTCTGATGAAAGGTAACATACAGAAATCCAATTATACTTTTTAAATTCACCCCATCAATAGGAATCAGTCCTAAGAATTGTTTTAACCACTCTATTTCAGTTTTTTTCTCTGTAGAATGGGGTAATGGTATTTATCCTCATGCAGCAGTTAAGAAGCTTTGGGGAGATAATTTATATAAAAAGCTTAGCGCAATGCCTGGCACACAAACAGGCTCAATAAATGGCAGCTACTTCACTGCCTATATCTTGTCCACTCATTCAGGTTCACCAGACTCAGAAAACAACTGCCTGTCCTGCTCAGGCTTCCTGGAGTGTGAACTTGATTATCTGCTTCTAGCCTTGGCCCTGGTCATTCAACTGATGGCCCTGAGTTGTTCTCTGGAGTGAATGCCCAAGGAGCTTTGCTTAGAACTCTCAAGAAACCAATCAAATTCTTGTTTATGAGTGTTCTTTGGAATACTAATGACAAAAATCAGCCTAGATGCTGGGATGGATCTGACCCTTTTTTCCCCTTGAAGACTCTCCCACTTTCCCTAGGCGGACACACCCAGCCCTCTCGCCACTAAAACTAACAGCAGATCAAGCCTTTCTGCCTTGTTTTAATCTGCCCTATTTCTTCCGGTCTCCAGAACAGATTGTTTTTACCCTTGGTTTTAAGGAGTACGCCCTAGGACCTCCCTAATAATCCGAAATTCTTTAAAATTCAACATCCAGTGGTTTCCCATCTCCTGGATGATCAAGGTCAGAATTTGCAGCTCACCTCCAAGACTCTCCATCATCTGACCTCAACTTCCACCATGATGTTTTATGAAACCTGTGCTTGATTCATACTTTAACTAGTGATAACTCTCTATAAGAGCACTTATGCATCTGCTTGGTTTTTCCCAAATTCAACAAATACTCTCTGCATAATCTGGCAGGCAATTCAAGTACATGCAGGAAGCAGGCAGATGTTGTAATTTGGCAAAGTAGCCCAGTCTAACACAAGAGGGTGGATGGGGTGAAGCCTGTGGTAAACCAGAGAGTACCTGGCCAGTCTAAAGACATTCAGATTCAAAACGCTTAAGAACAAAGGTAGCCAGACAAAACATTGGTTGAGCTGGGACCTTCAAAATGTTATTGCTATCAAACTCTTTAATAATACAATTATAATTCCAAATGAAATTATACATACATTATACATTATTTGTTTTATCAATATATTTAATTTATGATTTTATATACATTTTCAAACTAATCAAAGACAAGAATAAGTATTGATGATCACAAAACCTTAAAACAACTGGGGTTTGGATGACAGTTGTACACTTGAATCAGCCTCAACAGCCAATTCATTGAACAATAATTTTTAATTTTATATTGAGAAAATACCAGTTCATATGTACAGTCATATGCTGCATTTTGGTCAATGATGGGTTCCATGAGATTATAACGGAGCAGAAAAATTCCTGTCTCCTAGTGGGTCTTAGCAGTAGTAACATGCAGCATAGCGCATTGCTGCATTACTGTTTTGTGTGAGTCTCAGCCTACTGATAGCTAGCTATACCTTCAACTATAAGTGCCTAGGGGCCACTCATCTGGGCCCCAAGGAGCTTCCCGCAGACATCTCTCCTTTCTCAACCAGTATTATGACTGGACAGACCCTTGTGGTTCTTATTATGACTGCAAGACACCCTTCAGCACTAACCATCAGGAAACTTTGAAGGGGAAAAGAGTTTGTTACTTACAGCGGACAAGCACACCAGGAGGAGGCTCACAGCAAGGTCCTGGTAGAGAGAGTGGGGAGTGCAGGGCCTGGGTTTCTGCTTTTATGAGGGTTGAGGGTGAGGGCCTAGGATTTAGTGGACTCATTCTTTATTGGCAAATTTGAAACAAGAGTGGGAATTTAAACTCGGAAAGAGAAAGGAAAAAAACAGGTAGCCCATAGGGTCAGTTATCAACCAAGATCTGTAAAACAAAGGAGCCTGGGTGGGTGGGTGGGTGGGTGTGTGTGTGTGTGTGTGTGTGTGTGTGTGTGTGTGTGCGTGCGCGCATAGTGGGCGAGGACTGGTTCTACCTATACTGGGGCTGGCCATTTGTTTGTTCGAGATGGCCTTCTTAAAGAGGGCCCTGTTTGGAGTGGATGCCTTGGTAATTGAAGCTTAAATCAGGGACTTCTGTGTGGACAAAAAAGGGGTTCTACTGAAAGTAACCTCACAGGATGATCAGATCAAAAATTCCTTACTGAGCAGGTCATGGTGGGTAGTCAGGCCCCAGGCATGTAACTTCTTTAGTATATAAAGAAGGTTATCTTTGTCTTCAGCAAGTCCTGCCCATTATTTTTTGTGCATCTAAGTTAATATACCTTTTAGATAAGCGTAACTATCCTGAAAGGAGCTCATAACTTGTTAGCTGTCCTGTAGTATAATCTCGCTTTGCTTTCTTCCACCTTCATGTAATCTTCTATATTTTCCCTCCTTAATTTCAAATGCATAAAAGAAGCTGCAAAACTGTCATTCTTCAGATCATTTGAAATCTTGCTTCCCAGCAATTGTCATCAGTTTTGGCTCAATAAACTCTTATAAATATTCTCTACAGTTTTGGATGTTTCTTACATCGACATGCATTACAAAATGAAAAGCCTACTGTCTTGGCTTACATTGCAGTTACTCACATAGTTGTGGAGATACTGGTGTAAACAAACCTACGGCAATGCCAGTCATATAAAAGTCTAGCTCGTGCGGTCACAGTGGTACCATCCAGGTGTGAGTGCTCTCTGTGATGTTCACGCAAGGATGAAATTGCCTAACAATGCGTTCCCCAGAGTGTATCCCTGTCATTAAGGGCCCATGACTATAGTTGTAAATGGTGTGAGGGTTCAGAACAAGTCCTTCCAAGATGTGCCTCTGTCGTATATGGATTATTTTGACCTAAACCACCTGATCTAAGGCAATAGGCTCAAGGGGAACTTCTGTGCCCCCTTAACTATCTAAAAAGGATTTAAATTATGGGCCTTGCTCATAATAAGAGATTATCAGAGGTAACCTTTTTGACCTATCTATATGTCAAGGCCAACTGCTAGTTACTGAACATCATCTCTTCTTATAGTTCTTCCTCCCCTCTGAAATCCCAGGTGCCTGACCTCAGCCTTAGCTCAGAATGTCACATATTCTTCATTTTTCCCTTCTATCTCTGAATCTCTCAGTTGTATGTGGGGTTCCTATTTATATGTAATTAAATTTGGTTATTTTCTCTTGTCTCATGTAAATTTAATTATTAGACCAGGAGAAAGAATCTTGAAGGGTAGAGAAAAGTTTCTTCCTCCCCAATTGGTCATAATTTTTAAATAGCTCATTTTGAAATACAGGATATTCTGCAATTAAACAGAGAATAAAGGAGAAGTTTTAGTTCAAGTTCTGCCCAAAAATGTTACCTTGGTAATTGATGCTTGATCTCTTATATACTTTTCTTTCTCGGGAATTGAAACTCTGATTTTTAACTGGGCGCATGACAAACAGAATTTTGAAATCTACATTTCCCAGACTCCTTTGCAGGTAAGTGTGGCCATATAACCAAGTTCTGGCCAAAAGAATTTAAGCAGTAGTGTTACCTGTGTGGGGGTTCAGAATGAGCCACCCCAAGGTGTGCCTCAGTGGTATGTGGATTATTTTGAGCTAAAGGCAATTTTAGCTTCAGGCTCAAGAGAAACTTTTGCTTCTTCTTTTAACTACCTAGGCAAGTTTGAATTAGGAGCTTGCCCATAATAAGAGATTTTCAGCATCAGCAATAATCCCTTTTTGACCCATGAACAGGAGATGGAATGACACACCTATGTGACAGAACAAACTTCTGTTTACTAAACATCTGCTCTTCTTATCATTCGCAATGATCACTTGCAGCCCCCATAGCACCTTACCAAATCTCTAGCTCAAAATGTCTTATATGCCCATGTTCCCTTTCTGTCTCTGAACCTCTTGTGCATGTGGGGGTCTCTGACTCTATCATGTAGGTAGGATTCCCATACATATGTATTTATTACATTTTCTTATTTCCTCTTGCTAATCTGTCTCATGTCTATTTGATCATTAGACCAGCTGAGAGAACTGTGAAGGCAGAGGAAAGTTTGTTCTTCTCCATGCATGCAATTCCTGGGAAATGTCTTGCTGACAGAATGCAGTTGAGGTGGCCAGAGTTTGAGCAGCCACTTTGCAACATGAGGTTTAAACCCCATGTTGAATGTGGCAGAGCATCAAAATAGAATGACTCTAGGTCTCTTATAGTGATGTAGCCACAGTCCGAGCCCTTGATGGCCTGACTCCAAAGTTTGTTTATGTGAGAGCAAAACAAATTTCTATTGGTCATTTATAGCTGAACCTGACTAATATAAAAAGCTAAACTAATTATGGCTTCAAATGTGTTCAGTTTTGTTGTGTAACATTTGTAAGTGTCTATTGTTCCTTAAGATTTTTGAGTAAACCTAATATTTAAAAGTGCTGAAGGGTAGCAAAATAGCCACCCTGAAATATACCAAAATGGCCTATTATGCTACCCTTCACAGTGGTTCTCAGACTTTTGGTGTTGGGAACCCTTTATTGTCTTAAAATTTTTGTGAGCCTTGAAGAACTTTTATTTAGTGGGTTGTCTATATTTCCTATATTAGAAATTAAAACAAAGATCTTTTTAAAATATAAGAAAACACAAGCACATATCTCTTTAGTTGTCAGAGCAATGACATTATATGCCATGGAGCCACACGTCACGTAACTTCTGGAAAACTTCACTATACACTTGTGAGAGAATGAGAGTAGAAAAGACAAATAACATCTTAGTAGTACTAGGAAAATATTTGGGGCCTGGAGGACCCTTAAACGGGACTCTTGGGGGCTCTAGAACACACTTTGAGAACCACTGATTTAAAACATGAAATTTCAATCAAACATTTAAGGAAGCTCTGACATACTTGCAGTGATTTAAAAATCTCTGAACACGAGGATGCCTAAGATTCAACAGTAGATATTTACTTATGATTTGTTGGGGCCGCCAGCCTCCATTTCTCCTTCTTTGGGAACCATGCCCTGATTTCTGTCTCCTGCTTAGACCAGCTTGGAAAACAGAGCAGGAGACGAAGCTAAGCTCTCCCATTCCCCATGGCCACAGTAGCTCTTCCAGAGTGTACGCCTGCAACAAAGAATCTGGCCTTCTCCTCCAGGGCTGGACAGCAGTGGATGAGACCCAGAGCAGCAGCAGCCTTCCTGAGATCACAAGCAGAGGGCTGTGTGAGCATGAAGCCAACATGGAGAGCAGCCTAGGGAGAGAGAGAAAGAGACAGAGACTGGTCCTGAGACATTGGTCTGAGCCCTTAAGCCAGTCTGGGGCAGATGCTGCCATTTGTGTCCTCTTCTGCCTAATCCACAGGCCCTCCGTTTAGCTTAGAGAGCTCTATGTCCAGTTCAAAATACTCAGCTTCCTAAACTCCCTGGCAGTGCAGGAAGGCCATGTGACATGGTTCTAGTTTGTTAAGAGGAAGTCAGTTCCTGGGGCTCCTGGGGAAGCTTGTGAAAGGAGGGAGACTCTATCCTTTATCCCCCTTCCTTCTCTGAATACAGATAGGAGACTAGAAGTAGAGCAGCAGGGAAATGAAAGGCACTGCTCATACCCCTGCATTCTCCCAAGACAGCCAGATTGTTCTGCAAAGTGAGATAAAGCTTTTGGAGTCAAGTTTCTGTGACACACAGCAGAAAGAGTGCAATCGGTATGTGATACGCAGCCCCGCTCCTGGACTCTTTGTTTGCAGGAGCCAATCAATCCCTTTTTTACTTATGCTGGTTTGAATTGTTTTTTCTGTCACTTTCAGCAGAAGAAATCACATCTCTGGCTTTGAGACTTCGTTTTTACTCAGCAGGCACATAGCCCTTTCTCACATCTGTGAAATAAGGTGGGTTGCAGCCGTACTTTTAAGAGAAAGGAGGTAATATTCCTTACATATGGCAGAGGAGCATCACCCTAGGCTTCAGAGAAACACCAAAGCAGGAGGGGAGAATGGAAGACAGTGGGAGGGAGCAAAGAGCAGCCTTACGGGGAGCAGAAAGTTTGTTCCAGTTTTGGAAAGGAGCTAAAGCCGTGTCTGGGACTACTGTCTGGGTCACAAGCATAATTTTGATGACTCTACAGTCAAGCTATGTAGGGGAGGCTCCTCTAACTTTTGGCAAATTCTAGTTGGCCCTAATTCTTCTAAGGCATGTGAAGAACTTCATTCTTTCAGGGCTGGGCCCCTTTCAGATTTTTCCTCTTTCCTGGAAGGATTGGGACAGGGATGGAGGAAGAAAGGGAATGTGAGCGTACACACACTTTGGAGTCAGTACATCTGAATCTATGTCCTTGATTCTGCACAGAATTGCTGGGGATCTGGAGCAATGCATTTGGCTTTTCTGGGACTCGATTTCTTCTTATGTGAAATGGTGATAATGGTAATCTCATATAGAGTTGTTGCAAGGATTCGATGAGCTCTTAACATTTAATAGGAGAGAATTACATAAGATGTGACCATTGGGGCAAACTGGGTAAAGGGTATATGGGACCTCTGAGTACTGTCTTTTCAACTTCTTGTGAATGTATGATTATTTCCAAATAAAATAGTTCTTAAAACATTTTTTTTTAATTAATAGGAAGGAAGAAAGAAACAAAAATCCATAAGTCCTGGTTGTGGGGTTTTGTAGCGTTTCCTAGCAGTTGGGCAACAGGAGTGAGGAAATGAGAGAATATGATGGAAATAGAAATGGAGTTTTCTATGGATTTTTCATTACATCCTTTTCATGCTCTTAGGGATATAAAAGTAAGGGTTATAGAGCTTGCTAATAACTTGTGACAATGGGACTTTGTTTTCTTCAGTTGGAGTTCTGTGCAGACGGGGCCATACGAGCTTTGGGATTTTCCAGGGTTATGCTCTTTACCGAGACAGGTCAGCTATGTTGATCCCCTTTCACTGCTCCAGCCCCACCACCCTCCGGACAGGCTGCCCAGCACTGCCAACCCCCAACATTCCTCTCAGAAACATCCACCAGAGTTATGGTCAAAAACAATACCTTCTGTCCTTGGGCCTTTCTAAAACCTTCCCTAAAATACAAACTCTCTCAGGCCCCTTACCTCATCCTATTCTTCCTCCACCTCTGAAACAGAGTAAAAGTGTCCTGTGCTGAAGGACAAGGAGAAGCCTGAGGAGGTGGGGGTGAGGTCAACTGCCGAAGTCCCTGCAGTGCCTCCACGGTGCTTCTCACCTGAGAGCATCCTGTTGTCTCAGAGGAGAGTGAGCGAGAGCAGGCAGAAAGGCCCCGCTGCTGCCACGCCAGTGGGTGCGCAACGCAGAAACCGCCAGAAAGCGGGCCGCTAGGCAAGGGCCAGGGAAGGCGCTGCCTCTGGGTGAGGTTGTGGTCCCCATATCCAGGGTCAGAACCTTTGCAGGCTTTGAAATGTCATTTGATCCTTTTTGCAGCGTTGGAGGACTGTCTCACATAGACAGGGTGAGACAGGTGCCCGAGGTAAACACCAACACACCTGCCTCAACTGGGGGACGGGCTTGTGCACTGTTTTGTATCCATACCTCAGAGCATTTTTATTCCCTGGGCCAAGCTGCTGAATTAGACATCAACAGCTTGATGAAGGAGCATAAAATTGGGGCAAAGCGTGGTCTGAAGGGATGTGATGTCCAAGTGGCATGGCGGAGTGTCCCTGTCCTGTAGTAAAGTCTGCCCTCATGCCAAGGGCAGAGTGGAGGCCATAGTTCTCAGCATAGAGGTTAGAGTGCAGGCTCTGCACCCCCACTTCCTGGGGTCACATTCTGATCCAGCAAGTGTCAGTGTGGCCTTGGGCAAGTTGTAGGTTGCAGTTTCTTCAACTGCAAAATGACCAAGAAGGAAAAGAAAATAATGTACCTACTGCTCAGGTTTATTGTGAGGATAAATGAAATGATGTATGTGATGTGCTTGGCCCAGAGCCTGGCACACAGAACGTGTACATTAAATTCAAGCTGTTATAATTAATGATAATGGAAAGCATCAGGACAAATCAGTGTGCAGCCCAGCCGTGCCCTGCTATAAGTTGCTGATGACTTCGTAAAAATCTCTTAACCTCTTTTGATCCATGCTTCATCCTTTAAAGAATGAAATGGTCAGAAAGGTAGGCCCTTCTACCTTAAATATCTCAGAAATACTGGGGGAAAGACTGAGCCACTCCCTGCTTAGAAGCAGCCACTGCTTTGAATCACTGAGGTTTTAATGCCTCAGTAAACTACACCTCCTCTGGGGATCGCCCAGCCTGACAGGGAAGGCCACAGAATGACAGAGAGCTTTTCAAGATATTTGGCCAGGGCTGTGCTGACTCAAAAGAAACAATGAGCACAGTTCTCAGTCCCAAAGGTAACAAGAAGTCCCCTGCCAGTCCCCAGAGAGAAAGCCCTCTGTAAGCTCATGGAAGGGGGCTGGGCTTTCACAGAATTCTAGAACATCAAAGCTGGAGAAGCCGATAGGAGGTTTCTAGTTCAGGGATTTTTAACTATATTCTGTTGAGTGCTTCTGCAGTTCCACAAACTCATTTTGTGTACCTCAAGCTGTATTTAAAACTGTGACTGAAAAGCAGCAGATACCGACATCAGTCACACATTAAATTTCAACATATCAGAAACCAAATCCATTAATATGTTGTGGCAGATTCTGCTGGTTGTCATCTAAATCAACCTTTCCCTTTTTCCTTTGTTGTGGAAGCTACAGTTGGGTGAGTTCATGGCCACCCAGATTGAAGACTACATTTCCCAGCCTCCCTCGCGGTTAGTATGGCTATATAATTTAAGTTTTGGTCAATGGGATATAAGTAAAGTGAGTGCTATTACTGGGCATTTCCTTAAAGTGAGAAGGTACGCCCTTCTTCTCATTCCTCTTCTTGCTGGCTCTAAGGTGGACATGATGGTGGAGCTCCGTCAGCCATCTTGGACTTTGAATTGAAAGTCTCATGTTGAAGATGGTAGACAAAAAGAGAGAAGGAGCCTTGCGTCCATGATGATCATTGAGTTCTTACTTACTTTGAGTGCCTTGGACTGCTCATTGCCACCCTTCGTTTGCATGAAAGAAATATAAACTTCTCTCTTATTTAAACTCCTTTTATTATGGGGTTTCTACCTCTTGCAGCTAAACCCAATTGACATATTTTGGTTCTCAGTGATTGATTTTATAGTAATATAATATTTTTATAGTTTACTGAATGACTCTAAGGAAAATACCATTATAATTTCCACTCATGTCAAGAAATAGAATTTTGCAGCCACCCTGAAGCCCTTTTTGTGCCTTGCCTCAACCATGACTACCTCCTTGCTCTTAAAAGTACCTCTATTCCTGACTTTTCTTGTAAACATTTCTGTGTTCTAACAATGTGATATCACCTTAAAAATATTTGATTAAAGACCACTTTTATCTGTTTTATATGGCATGATGCTTAAGACTTGTTTGACAAAAGACTTCCTTGGATCAAAAAGTTACAAAATACCTGAAAGTCTGACAACTTCATTTTACAGAGGAAGAATGTCAGGCTCAGACAGGGGAAAGGACTCCCTGATATCAATCAGCAAATGAATGAATGGTAGAGTGAACTAAGACTCAGGTTGTCTCTGACTCCTTAGCATTTCATTTTCTAGTTCTTTCCAGGGGAAGGGACCCTAGATACAAGGTACCAGCCTTACCCAATGACTCAAGGATGGGAAGGACTTGTAAATACAGCCTTTTGTACTTGGCGTTCCATCCTCCACCAATACCAAACCTGGCTCTTTTCACACAGATTTTCTTTTTGAAAATTTGTGAAGTATAGTATTGGTATATTGAAGGCTCTGAGAATTCCTGCAATGAAGAATTTTGCTTGATTTTGATGACCTGTCATTTCCCAAACTTTTTTGTCTTTGGACATTGTGTTTCACTAACAGCATTCTGCAGAGAATGGTTTGGAAAGTGATGCCACAGCCCCTTTAATGGATAAAAGTGCATTAATACACAAGCATCACACATAGAACATGGTAGAAAAATCACCTTTCTGGGCCCAATGTCCCATCTCTCTGGAAAAGTACTGCATTATCCTATTTTCTGAACAAATCCATTCATAATAGCCCCAAGAAATAATTTCAGAACTGACCTAAACCTGCCCAGTCTGGGGTGGGTTTCCTGGGAAAGAGCTGGCTGGGCCCCACAGCCTGGCACTGGACTTTTTGTACCAAGAGCCCTGGCCAGCCGGCAGCCACCCAGTGTGTGTCTGGGCTTGTTTTTCCTTCCTCTGCCTGCTCTTTTTAGTACCAGCTGAATGGATCCAGTCTCTCAGCCCTGCTACCAGCCAACACTGGACCCCTCAAAGTCTGGCCAACTCATCTCCCACCCGCCTTGATAAACACCCTCTCCATGCTGGGAACCACAGCACGGGCTGTTTTTCTCCTTCATGCACCCCAGGAAGCCTCCCCTTTGCTTGGGCTTCCTTCCTAGACGTTGGCTGCCAACCTGTTTTAAACTCATCCTCAGCCCAGTCAGTCACCTGAATAAAAAGAGACTCACAGAAGGCACAAGATGAAAGTCTTTAATCCTGTGGCTTTTTGAGTTTTGTTTTTAGCAGGAAAACTTTATTTCCAAAAAAATTATTATGTACAATCTACCAGTTCATAGAATAAATAAGGACATTTATGTCAGACTTGTTTATTCCAGCAAAACACTGGAAAGAAACTAAATGTTGATCAGTAGGGAACAGGTTTAATAAAATTATGGTGAAATCATACAATGGAGTACTATGCAGCCAGTTAAAAGCATAAGGCAGTTTCCAACAATAATAAAAAAAAAGTCCTAGGAAAATCCTTATTTTATATGGATAATATTTGGTTACTAGTTTTGTTTTGGGCCAAAGATGAAAATCACATACCACCTCCCATTCAAACTTGTTTAATGTTTATACAGTACTTAAATATGGTAACCGAACATCCCAGTTCACCCAGAGCTCAATGAGGGTTTTCTAGGACACAGGACTTTAAGTGATAAAACTGAGAGAATCTCAGGCACAGGGATGAGTTGGTCACACTATACTTAACAGAAATTAAGACTTTATTTTAGAAAGAATAAGATTATTATTAATTTTAGCCCCAAGTGTATTCACAAATGAAATTAAACCAGTATTTATACTATAAATGCAAGGGCAAAACTGCATGGACTGATATGATTTGTGAAACTATCTCAAGACATAGTGATAAGTAAGAGAAAAAAGGCAGGGTACAGAACAGTGTGCTAAATGTGCCCTCATTTTTTTTAGTTTTCTCTTGTTTTTCCTAAAGGTCAGAAATGGGGAATAGTGGAGGAGCATCCATTTAACAAAACAAAGTTTGCGACTGCTTGTCAATTTGTGCACCCCATCACTGATTTTCATCAAATTTTTGAGGTTTGCTATGGTCTGACTTAAAACATAGGTTGTTTGGCATATGAAGATTGTCAGAAAGATAAGTAATCATTCTCCAGAGAAGCTGACCCTGGTTAAACAAGAGAGGCCCATATAACTGTTGATTAGAAAAGACACACAGATGGGTTCAGGTCCAATGACAGGAATCTAAGAGTGGTTTCCAGTGAACGTCCAAAATCCAGGGTGATGAGGTGGACCCTCCACAGGAAGGCCTCGGTGTGCAGGCCGGCTTCCCACGTGGGTGAGGAGAGTCAGACGTCCACGTATGTGAGGGTGGTAGTGATTCTCCTGCATGGAACAGCTCTCTGGGGTATTAAAGCTCACATTTGCAGACTATTCCTGAAAGGTACAAATGAAACTGGTAATAATCAGTGTCTTTAAAGAGGAGGACCACATATCTGAAATAAATGGGATGTTTCTTTTTCATCGTATATCCTTTTGAACTGGCAATACTTTCCATGACACTACCGGGAGATAGTGGCAGATCCCACAGGTTAAGGGCTCAGTCCCCCAAGACCCCCCTATTCACATGCCAGCTGCACATAGTAGGTCTCCAGGTTACCCACAACTTCTGACTTGGCTACAAATCAGAGTTTCTTATGACCTTTTCCCCCTTGGATTTAATTGTTTGCTAGACCAGCTCACAGAACTCAGGGAAACACTTAGGTTGACCAGTGCATTAAAGGAAATGATAAAAGATACACGTTTACAGCCAGATGAAGATTTATAGGGCGAGGTCTGGGAGAGTCCTCAGCACAGGAGCTTCTGCTCTTGTGGAGTTGGGGTGCACCGCCTTCCCCCTATTGTAAATGTGTTCACCAACCTGGAAGCTCTCTGAACTCCAATCCTTTTGTATTTTCTACACAGACAATCATTTTATCTGCAAACAAGGACAGTTTTATTTCTTCCTTCCCAATCTGTATACCTTTTCTTTCCTTTTCTTGCCTTGTTTCATTTTCAAGGACTTCCAGTAAGATGTTGAAAAGCAGTGGTAAGAGGGGATATCCTTGTCTTGTACCTGACCTTAGTGGGAAGGCTTCAAGTTTCTTACTACTAAATATGATGTTGTAGGTTTTTTTGTAGATATACTTTATCAAGTAAAGGTGTTGGCCCATCCCGAGTTTATTGAGAGTTTTTATCATGAATGGATGTTGGACTTAGGCAAATGCTATTTCGGCCTTGATGTAATCATGCAATTTTTTTTTCTGTGTTTTTTAGTCTATTGATGTGATGGATTACATTCATTGATTTTTGAATATTAAACCAGCCTTGCATACCGAGAATAAATCCCACTTGCTTGTGGTATGTAATTCTTTTTATATATTGTTGGATTTGATTTGCTAATATTTTGTTGAGGAGTCCTACATCTCTGTTCATAAGAAATATTGGTTTGTAGCTTTCTTTTTTTGTTATGTCTGTCTGGTTTTGGTATTAAGATAATGCTGGCCTCATAGTATGAGTTAGGAAGAATTTCTTCTGCTTTTATCCTTTGAGAGAGATTGTAGAGAGAGAATGGGTATAATTTCTTCCATAAGTGTTTGGTCAAAAAACTAGTTAATTTTAACAAATAAGAGGATCAACCTTGGTAAAAGGTGCAGAAGGCCTGTAGTGCCCCCCGACCCTTTCCCTGAGATACCTGTATGGAACCTCAGGTTTCCATAGAGCACAGCTTGAAATCACTGATCTAGACCATGGATTGACAGAATTTTTCTGTTAGGCTTTGTGGGCCATATGGTGTCTGTTGCGACTTCAACTCAGCCATTGTAGTGCAGAAGCAGCCACAGATAATACACATATTTGAGATGAAAATGAGTCCACGAACTATTTAGTGAAAGAAGCAGGTTATAAAACATCAATACTAATAAAATGGTTAACACTTACTGAATCTCCTATACACCAGCCACTGTGCCCAATGATTTATGTGGATTATTTTGTTTAATTCTCAGAACCACCCTATGATATAAATGTAATCATCTCCAATTTACTGATGGGGAAACAGTGGCCTAGATGGGTTAAATAACTCGCCAGCAAGATATGAAACTAGGGTTTGAACCCATGCAGTCTAACTCCAGAGTCTGAGTTTTGAAATGCTATGTTTACTTATGTATATTTACATAAGCCTAAAAAGCACCTAGAAAGATATATACCCAAAAGTATGAGAATTTTCTTTGTTATAGGGAGTTTGAGGAGGTGGTAGGGGATGAGGGGTACATGGGGGCTGATATATAAATAAGATTATTTAGATTTTTAATAATTCTTGTTTCATCATAATAAGTGAAATATTTCCATTTATACTATAATAATATAATACCAACAAATGAGGCAGTAGGACTTTTTATTTCTAGAGGCCTGTCTCATTCTAACATTTTAATATTCCTTGAGGCACCTGCTGTCTCTGCAGGTATTTGGTCTAGGGAAGAGGCAGAGGCCTGAGGTGATGCTGAGAGGGTCTGAAGTGAGGTATCCCAGGCCTGGAGGGGGATCTGGAGATCTTAGAGACTCCAGGTTGCTTTTCCTTTAGAGTTTAGCCTTCAACTCTCGCTCTAGCCGTCCCTACAATCTTAATGGCTTTTCTGGCCTCTCTAACTACTAGGGACATAGAGGGAACCACAGCTTCTGTTTAGACCATAAAGGGAGTTAGATACCCACAACTGGCTGCCTCAGTGAGGGCTATTTCCAGACTGGACCCATGGGTGGGTCAGTGACTGAGCAGAGTAGGGGCCAGGTCTGATGTTGGGAGGGGCCCGACTGACAGTCCTTTTACAAAGTGGTAGGATTCGAGGGCACAAAGTCAGAAATATAAAACAGAGTGCCTGCACTGACTGAGTGCCAACCGCACACTGGGAGCTTTACGCACATCGCCTGTGAAGTGGGTGCCATGTGGAGCCACGCTTCCTGGAGGAGAGGGGCCTGAGTGACCTGCCCTGCCAGGCTCCCTCTGTGTGATGACCTCATGCTCCCTCCACCCCGTCCAGCTCTCCACGCTGAGAAGGGAAACCTTGTGAGCTGGATCAGTGCGGGCCCAGAACTGCTTGCCCTTTGCCACATTTTCTTGGCTTCCACTATCAAAAGGGCATCCACCAAGGGGCTAGTGCCCAGGTGGTCTGATAACCCCAGCTCTGTCCCTGAAGAAGGGCTGAGGGAGGGAACTTGGCATATTCCTTGCGGGGTATACCAGGGAGGGGTGGCAGGGATGGAAAGGAAAGGTGTGTTCCGCCTCTGAGCAGCCACCATGCGGAAGAGCTAGATGGATGCCCCGCGTGTCAGGACAGTCCCACCCCAGTCGTGAGACGTGCCAGGGAGACAAGAGTGGGTTCGACACCAGAGCTTTCCCTCACAGAGCTGTCCAGAGCAGAGCCAGCTGCTCCTGGCGCTTCTCGGGGACAGTGTGAGGGCTGAGGCTTGGGGCGACCTGCAGAGGGTAGGGATACGCATATTGGACTGGGTGACCAACTAGGTCTTCCCCTTTCCTGAGATCCTGCAGTGACAGTACTCACACTGAGCACCCTCTGTGTGCATGCATCATCTATGTCACTTCACTCTAAGAAGTTATAGCTTTCATTCCTGTTTTACAAATGACAAAAACAAGATTCTAGACAGTTATGCAACTCATCCAAGATCAAAGAGCTGGTAAATAGCCAGGCTGGGACTGACCCCACCTGTCTCCAGAGCCTGCATTGTTACCCAAGGTACAGCCTGCTTCTAGCTGTCCAGGGATCCACAGTACTACAAGGGTTAGAATGCTAGGAATCCATGATAAGGAAACCAGTGGGAGGTAGCATCCTTAATTCCAGAGGATTTGATGTTTTATTTCAAGGCTCCTTTTGGCAGTCATGAGATTTGCAGACCTTCCCCCTCTAAGGAAGCAGATTAGAAAACTTGTCCCCTTAAACCATGTGGCCACAGCCCCTAAATACATGGAATCTAAAAGCAGCTCTGACGGACACTCCCCAGAAATTACAGACTTGGGATTTTTAAGAGACTGGCTCTAATTAAAGGAGAATGTTATGGAGAGAGCTGCATCCCAAACAGCCACCGTTCACCTCCCACACAGTGCGGGGCCTGAGGTTCCATTTTTGCTTTTCAGTCTGACAGGGTTGAAAGGATCTGGATCTGAATTTTGCAAATTTCAGTTTTCAAACTTCAAATTGTATAATCGTGATATTTTTTTTGTCCAAACAAAAAGCTTTATTTGTAGAATGCCATCATCAAGCATTAGGCCTACGATGAATCTTATTTGTCACGTTAGTCACATAGGGTAGGTACTATTATGATCCCCATTTCACAGATGAGGAAACTGAGTTTCACTAAAGAATCAGTAACTTTCCCAAGGCTGTGTAGTTATCAAGTGGTGGAAGCAGAATTTGAACCCAGATAAGTCCAGAGTATGACTTAATACTGTTGGGCTAGTCCCCTGTCTTATGGGGACCAGATAGGATGGAATGAAATCAATGCAAGGGCATGACAGACAAATGCCCTCCAAATGGCAGCCATTACACGTCCATCAAATATTTCCTCAGTGCCTGTTCTGTGGGATCAGGCCTGATCTTTTGAGGACAGGACACGTGGACCAAAAGCTTTGCCACATCACTGAAGTTAGTGGGAGGAATGCTGTGAGGGCCAAGAAGAGAAATAAATTACTTCCAGTTGTGGAGAGGTTTCGTGGAGGCTGTGGTATGTGAGGGAAAGGAATTTGTACATGGACACAAGCTGGCAAGGAGAGGTGGGTGGAGGGGATCATTCTATATACAGGGGTGGGGGGTAGCACGGACAAAAGCAAGACACCCGGAGGACACAGGAGGAGCAAGTGGCTAGGGGAAGCACATATTTGCTCCCTACTCCCACCCCTGCAGAAGCCAGTGCTCTGCTGTGTGAAGACACTTGCTCTTTGGACAGCTAGTCGGGCTGCTAGCAGGCACAGAGCTTCCCCAGCTCCTTTGGGGCCTTGAAGAACAGGACAAAGGGCCTCAGCTGGAAACTTGGATTCCAGCAGGGCATGGTGATAGAGAGCTGAAGGAAAAGAAACACCTCCCAGAAGCACTGGCCCCAAAAGGCACCAGTGTCTCAACTCTCAGGTGTTCCCAAGGGGCCAGCCAGCTTGTACCAGGTCTCCTGGAGAAGCTGTGAGAATGGAAAAACTCCTCAAGTTCATATTCCCAGAGCCCACAGAAATGGACTTCTCCGGGGATGGTCAAACCCAAAGGACACTGCCATCTTGTGGCCAAGAAACCCAGACACCCAGAAGGTTGGGAAAGTCCTGTGCCCCTGAGTGACCACAGAGGCCCAAGTGACTGAGCCATGTATAAGACTTTCATACTGGAACCAAATTATGTTGCACACAGTTTAGAGTCGCAACAGTCTTATTCCTGGCTACCAAGTTCCGAGGTACAGGTATTGTGTATTGTGCAGATGACGAAACTGCCTCTGGGAGAAATGACTGACTGGTTCAAGGTCACAGGTGGCCAAGTACAGAGCCAGGTCTTATCCCAGTATCTGCCCAGTAAGTGGTTAAAGCAGTGATTCTCAATGTGTGCTCCCCAAGATTCTCAGAAGGCACTCAAGGTAAAAACTATTGCCATAAGGTCTCTTTCTCTCTCCTAATCACACAGTGAGATTTCCACAGCCTAAAAGCTGTGCAATGACCTCATCTAGTCCTGATGGCTAATAAAGAGTGTGTTTGTGTATTCTTGTCTCAAAAATTCCTATTTAATCTCTAATATGGCTTAATCAATGTAACCAAAAGCTCTTTGAGATACTCAATGATTTTTAAGAGTGTAAATGGATCCTAAGACAAAAAAGTTTGAGAACTGCTGGTTTAAAGCAATATTTAAAAAAAAAATAAAGCTACACAGACTAAAACATTCCTTTTGTTTTGATAATAGTTGAATCAACTGTGCTGTGAGGCACTAAATTTTAGGCCGACCGAAATTCTAATCTGCACTTCTACAGATCTTTGATTAATGAAACACAAAAAAATACATATATGAGTAGACAATGTTTACTGAGTGATTTCTAACTGGCAAGCACTACTCTCAGTTATTTACATGTGTCACCTCATTTAATCCCCACAACCACCCTTTGCAGTAGATGCTATTATCACATTTTATGCCTGTGGATAGCAAGAGGTTCAGGGTCCCAGCTGGGAGGTACTTGAGCTTGGATTCTATCCCAGGCAATCTGTCTTCATTGCTTCTTCCCACTCTTCTAACTGCTTTAAGATTTGATATTCCTTAAACGCAATTCACTTGATAATGGTTTTCAAAGTACAGAGTCTAAGAAAGTAGTGAAAAGAAAGGCAATCACCAATCTGACCCACCACCTTCACTTTATAGATGAAGAAAAGTGAGGCTCAGAGAGGGGAAGTGACTTGCAAAAGATCACACAGCAAAGAATCAGAATCCACTGGGCCTCCTACTCTCAGCTGGGAGCTCTTAAAACTCCAGCCCAAGTAAGCATTGCAATTATCTCCATAGCAACGCAGGAGCATCACAGCATAGCACATAAGCAAGTGACATCAAGACGACGTAAAAGACAACATCTCCAACAAAAGCAGCTCAACTTTATTGCGGGGAAGCTAGGAGGAGCATGGCAAGTGAGGGTCTCCGCAGGAACTTTCACTGTTGAGCAGGATTGCCAGGTTCCAGATCAGTCTGGAAGGCAGGAAAGGATGGTGTCCTGGAAGAGATGAGAAGTTAAGTGGAACAAAGGCGCCATCTGCTGTGCACAGGGAAGCATTGCAGAAACCGTAAAGGTTGACTAAGAAGCAGCTGGGATGAGGTGGGAAACCTAGGTGCCAGAGCAGGACCAGAAGTCCAGTGTTCAGCCCTGTACGTGGCTCCCACCAAGTCTGTTATACTCAGTTTGAAGAGAACCCATTAACCTTGCTAAGTAGATCACCTTTTTGGGGAACCCCAGGGCTGCTGGGATGGCACTCCCTGTCTCATTTCATCTTACACTGGGAAGGCAATGAACAAAAATCATGAGCAAACAAATCGGCAGAGTCAGATGATCAAGATGATGACTTCATAACCAATAAACATTCTCTCTCTGGTTCCCAAACCTGGATTCAAATCAGTCATTGGGGTCGGGGGAAGGCTTAAAACAAACTGTGGGTAAAGCTTGCTTGATTCGTGATTCTCACCCAGTGCTGTACATCGAAATCTCAGGAAGCCTTCCCATACTACATGTGGTTACTGACTTATGTACAGATAAAATTATATGATGTCTAGAATTTTCTCTGGAACAATATGGGGGTAGGGGAGTGGGCCACAGATGAAATAATAATGGCAGTGATTGCATTATTGGTGGATCTGGGTAATGGGATACAGGGGGGATTCATTTTTACTACTCTACTTTTAGATGTGTGAAACTTCCTATGATAAAAAAAAAAGCTAACACAAACAAACTACTATCACAATTATCCAGCCATAGAAAGGAATGAAGTACTGATCCATGCTACTGCTTGCATGAATCTTAAGAACATGATACTAAATGAAATCAGCCAGAAAAAAAGGTCACATATTATGTGATTCCTTTTCTATGAAATGTCCAGAATAGGTAAATCCAGAGAAACAGAGAGTAAATTCGTGGTTGGCAGGGAAAGGAGAGAGGAGACAATGAGATTACTTAGTTGAGTACAAGGGGTTTTTCTGGGGTGATGAAAAAGTTTTGAAACTAGAGCGACGTGGTGATTGTATAATACTGTGAATGCACTAAGTGCCAACCAATGGTACACTTGAAAATAGTTAACTGCATGTTATGTGAATTTCACCTCAATTTAAAAAAAAAAAAAAAAACCCACTATGAGAAAAACATTATGCCATGCATGGTTTACAACTGGCAGGTATTACATTTTTAGTGAAAAAAAAAACAAAAACAAAAAAACTCACATGCCCAGGCCAGGATATTCTGATTCAGGGTCTGCACTGGGGCTCCCACATGTCTATAGCCAACTCAGGAAGTTATTTCTTTTCCCTCCCTCCATCCATCCCTCTTTGTCAAAGCACTTTTCACCAAACACAATTTTACTTGGGGGCCCAATATGAAATAGGGCTATTTGGGATAGATGGAGGGGCCCAGAACCCCACCCACTCAGTCTCTCCTTAAAACTGTAGGAATGCAGGAATGATGAACACTGATATGCAGCATGCTAGAACCATCAGCCTCTCTTTGAGGATAATCCTTCATATTTAGAGGAATTATACAGTAACCCCGACCAGGCAGGAAAGCAGGAGGGAGGTCGTAGCCCTATTTTACAGATGGAAAAACTGAGTCTCAGGCATGTAAGCAGAAGTGTCCAAAGTCACAGTGTTAAATGAGGGCAGGGCTGGAATCAGAATCCTGATATTGTGATTGTTCATCCTGTGCTCCTTCCTGAACATGGGTTCTATCCACAGACGGAAAGGGGGTGAGGAAAACAGACACATCTGACATTTCATGATTTGCATGTGAGGTCATTATTTACACAGGACACTGCCCCCACTCAGATTCCAATGGACACCATTAGGAAGGAGGTTATATTCGTAAGGGACTGACATGGTCTACCAGCCAATTGTAGCTGGGGAGCTCTGTATGGGCCCATTCAGGGGACAATGCCACCAGCCATTATAGAACTCTGATTCCAGATGCCTGTCATCCTGCCTCTGCCACACACCTGCGTGAGGCTTCAGTCATGCCACTTCCCCTCTCCAGGCCTCAATTTTTTCAGTTACAGTGAGAGCACTGAACCACATCACGGAGGTGGCAGTCATTGCAATTCATGTAGCAAATGCACTACATGGGGAATGACAGCTAGGAGGGCTGTGCTGTGAAGGATTCTGAGGCTGGCTGGGCACAGGAGAAAGGAATGCTGGATGGATGAGTAACATCTGCCCCAGTTCCACGGTGGAGTGTGCTGCCACAGAGCCACTCATCTGCCTCCTGGATTATGTAGAACCAAAGGGAATATCCAGCTTAGATATTATTTTTGCACCATTCTTAATTCACTTCCCTGATCAGAGCACAGGAGCATAGGTGTTATCTCTGATGGGACACTCAACTTATCAAAGCAAGACAGTGCTCAGGGTCATGTGCTCTAAACTTAAACCCGGCTGACCATGAAAAGCACTCTACACATAAAGGGGACCCTGGGAGACATGACACAGTGTAATCTCCATTCACAGGGGGCTGTAAGGGTTCTCTGGACATGTGATTTGCATTAGATAATGAACTATTTTGTTGAAGTGCTGGGGCCTCACCCTTCTGCCCACTTTGGTCCATCCTGCAGGTGGAGGGCCCAGGTCCTCACTGGTTCTGTGGGCCGATATAGGAAACGTTCTTCCCCGTTTTCCTCAGAGTCTCCAGCAGAGCATCCACGCTGTGCTCGGAGTCGATGGAAACCCTCTTGTTGGGCAGGTCAATCTCAAACTGCACTCCTGAAGGCAGAGGAAGTGGGGGGCGGGGCGCAGGGGGAGGGGGTGGAAGCCAAGACTCAAGGTCAGAGTTCAGGCTCTGAAATCCTTATTCGCAATCACCGGTTCCCTTTCCTCTTGACCAAGAATTAGGAAACTGTAAGGCTATAGTTTGCTGATCCCTACTCTGGAGACTAGGGCTTCTTTTTTTAAGTTTCTTCTTTTTTTTAATGGCGAAAGTAATATAGATACACCATTTTTATTTTAAAAAGGCAAACACTTCTGAATAAAATGTGAAAGTGTAAGGCCCCTGCTATCTCCAACCTCTAGAGATCACTGTGAACAGTATGACATCTCTCCAGTCTTTCTTCCTGATAGGTAAATGAAAAATAATTCCCCCAAATAGCATCATACTGCAGAAACAGGTTTTGCCACATTTCACTTTCAAATGGCCAAGACATCTTGCCTTGCCATCTTAGCACATACAGACTTGCTTCATTCTTTTTTCCCACCACTATACCATATTCCATACTGTGGCTTTACTATATACATCTACTCAGTGCCCTGCTGAAGGAGATGGAGGTTGCTTCCAATTTCTCACTATTATCACAACAATGCTACAGTAAACATACTTGAAGATATGGTATAAAACTCGTGAAAGTATTTCTGTACTATGAATTCAGAGTGGAAATTGTGGGGTCACAGACTGGCACATTTTCAATGTTAACAGATACTGCAAAACTGCCCTCCTAAAGGGCTATCCCAATTTGAAGCCTCCAAATGGCACATGGGAGTATGCAGAATGGGTCTTATTGAGATGACAGAATGCAGAGGGGAGGTCCTTGCTAGGTTCTCAGTATGGCTTCACTGATTTGTTGGGTCCTGCCCATTACAGGACTCAGTTTCCCTATCTGTACATGAAGGAGTTGGGGTTGGCCAGCCCCTGTGGTCTTTCCAGTTCAAGTATGCCATTAGTCTGTGATTCCTCAGGCCTAGCATTTAAGTCCCCAATTAACTCGAAATCCCTTCTGACCCATCTCAATAGCCCAAGTGGGTACAGTAGTGAAAGATGGGGAGAAACCTGCCAAAGTTCAAAATCAGATCCCCAAGCATCAGTCAGGGGGCCTTAAAAACTCTCATGGCACAGGGTTAGTTATAATGTCTGAATTTGTACCCAGTGGATACCCACGGTGGGGAGGGGTTGCAATGTGTTCTTGCTGCACTCTGGGTTTTTGTCTTTTGGCTCAGATATGTCTCTCTCCTCTTTGGAATAAATATTTTGATGGCATCATGGAGCTGGAAGAAGCCCTGGGATCATCTAACACAGCAGATTTCAAACTGTGTTCTTGCAGCCCAGTTCTTGGGCAGGTGTCCTCAAGCTGTCAAGAGTAAAAGCAGGCCCACCCTCACTTCGCCAGGACCGTGCTGCTCTCTGTATGAGGGGCTTCCAAGCAGAAGTTCATTTAAAGTATCCACAACAAAAGCTGATACAGACATTCCCATATTATAGCTGGAGAAACTTAGACCCCAAGGAGAAGAGGCCAAATGGCAAGTCAGCAGCCAGGTTCTTTCCAGTTTCAGGTTCAAATTAAGATGCTAGGTAACAACACTAGAAACCAGCCATTGACTCATGGTGGGACTTTGAGCAAGTCACTTCCCTTCCTAGCCATTGGTGTCAACATCCCCATTCCACAGATGGAAAGTACAGTTCGGAGGACTGCTTTAAGTGCTAATGAGATCACACTCATATGGAAGCCCTTTGAAAACTGGGTGTTATCATTATCTAGGGTTTTAAAATGGAGATCTTAGAAGACTGGCTGCCTCAGCACTACAAGAACTCTGATCGCAGCTCAGTCATAACCTCATGGAGCCCCAGGACCAGACCCCAGCTTGTTCTGGGCCTCAGATTCCTGAGCTGAGATCTAACAAGAATGGATGAGAATAACAGTTTTCTAAATATGTCCAAAAGAGATGCTTTAGGAGTTTTGCACAAGACTGATTCAAAGTTTATTTTTTAAATTGTTAAAATTTAAAAAATTTTAATATAAAATGATATTCAAATGTGTCATATATTATATACAAGTTATTCCATTGGAGATCAGCAACATACTAACTAGTACTGCCATGGCTTTGGAGCTAGACTACATGGCCACATTCCAGCTCTACCACTTACTGGCTGTGTGATCCCAATCAAGTTACTTAACCTCTCTGAACTTCAGTTCCCTCTTGCATATAATGGAGATAGTCAAATAAGCTAGCTACCTAAATAATTATGAGGATTAAATGACTTGATCCGCAGAAGCCACTAAGCAGAGTACTTGGTACATGCTAAGAACTTAATACATCTGAGCTTTACTGTTATTATCAGTTTAAACTGAAGCTTCTTCTGCTCCATGTCTCCATGCATTTAAACATGATTTAAGTGTACTGCTGTCTGTACTGCTGCCCCTTACTCCATCCTCAGAGCCACTCACTCACCTCCCAGTTTGTTGAGGACCCTAGCGACCGCATTAGAACAGCCTTCACAGGTCATGTCTACAGAGAACTCGTGCTTCTGAAACAAAGAAAGGAGACCATGAGCACATATTTTCCAAAAGGTTTCTGAGATTCCAGGTGACACATTCTTCCTCTTCCAGTTTTGATGGCAGGCCCTTGAGTAATAGCCTCCCTCCTTCAGCTGTTCATCTCATGATATGGTGCCCAGGGCCCTCTTCATTCCGATCATCCTCTCTGGAGGGTCTTTTGTTTGTCTAAGTCCCCAGAAGTGAACATAGAATAGCGATCCACAAGCTGGCCTTCCCCTCACTGCCACCCCCCACAAAAACCTGATGGCCTGTACTATCCCAGTACTGGGGTGATTAATGCTGTTCTCTAACATTGCCACGGGCAGATTTGCTCAACTGGGAGGGCTGATACTGTCAGGTTTTTGTCCATAGTTGGTGTTGCCCAAGGATTTGTCTCAAGGCACCTGCCGAGACTCAAGGGAAATGACATCTGATATGTTTGTGTCTCGGCCCATGGGGCCTCTGGCTCACCTGTCAGCTCCCCAAAGCTAGGCTGCTAAGACACAGGGCATCTGTGGGACACCTCTCAGTACTTGGAGCAGAGATGTGACCTAGGCACCCTGGGGGAAAGTGCTAAACACATGACCAAACCAGGATCTCTAGGATGCCACTGGGATCAAAGCTTCCTACCAAACCAGTATGACTACTTTTGTCTGCACCTCCGTGTGGGCAGGCCAGGAGAGATTGGGAGTCTGAAGAAAAGAGGATTAATCCTGGCTCCATCCAACTTCCAACAGGACCTTGAATAAGTTATGTTGTTGTTTTTTTTTTAATCTGCAAAAGGCCTTAATTTCTTATCTACAAAATGAGGCCATGAGCAATCACATATATGCAGAAAGACTCACTGCAAAGCACATCGAAGACCTCATTCCTCCCAAACTGCCACTGAGCAACTGGCGACTTTAGGCGGATCCTTGAACCTCTCTGGGGCTCATGGGTTCAGGCTCAGAAAGTGACCGTTAGGAAAGATTAAAAGCACCATCTCCATTCACTGTCACTCAGCGTTAACCTGAAAGTCCGCCAGAGTGGGCAGGGGAAGGGAAGAAAAACACGGACCTCTGAAAGCCTTTCCCGTCGGTGAGGCAATAGCCGCCCCGCCCTCTTCTTTCAGGCCAGCTCTGTGGACAGCGGGATCCAGGTGGAAAGCGGAGGGACTAGGCGTCCCAGTTCCAGCTCGCCACCACTACCTGTGTGATCTCGGGCGATTCTGTCCTTCTCTGGGTCTGCTTTCCCTATTCAGGAAAGGGCTAGGCTTGTAATCACTGGCGGCCTTGCACTTTCGATGTTCAGAAACCTGATTCCTATATAAAACCCTTTCAGTTTCGATTTTCTGGAGCGTCTCAGAAGCTGGGGGGGCTGGGTGCGGAGGGCTGAGAGGAGGGACAATAGCTCAGTCCCGCGGGCTGAGCCCTTGAAGAGCGACATCTGGCCAAGCAGCGGTGCAGCCGAGGCGCAAACCGGGCGCCGCGCGTCTGCGCGGGGCGAGGGCGAGGGGGGGCGGCCACTTACCGGCATGACTGAGGAGGTGACAGTGGGAGGCGGCGGCCGCAGTGGCGACGCTTCTCCGGGTTTTGAGCGTTGGAGAGACTGCGTTTCCGGGTGTGCGCGCCGGGAGTAACCGCCCCGCAGGCCAGGCCCCGCTCCCCGGCCCGGGGGGCAGTTAGGCCCCGCCCCCTGCCCGAGCTGCCTGGCCCGGGTTGGCCACTCCACCTTCTTCCGGAGGGCGTGGTCCCGGGACACCCGCCACTTATGAGCGAGCGGGTGAGAAGAACTGGGCGGGCCTCTACTGCCTGTTGGCCATTTTTGCAATTGATTGAGGGGCTGGGAATACAAGAGCTCCCGCAGTGAATAAGGCGGACAGTGTCCCTCCCTAAAGGGTCAATCTCTTGAGTTCGCTCAGGTACTAAAGAAATATTGAGTCCTAACCATGAGCCAGCACTGTGCTAGGCATCCAAGATGCAGTAATGGAAAAGACATAGCCTAGTAGGGAGCCAAAGAAGCAAGAGATGATATTTAAGTGTTAAAGGACGTTTGTCATGGGAACAGAGAAAGGATCTCTAACTAGAAGGAGCGACGGAGGGAGAGAGAGGGAGGAAGAAGGAGGGAGGGAGAAAGGGAGAAACTGCTAGTTATAGTCTCTCAGTTCCATTTATTTTGCCTTCTCTGTGAGCACGGATCTGGATCCTTTAAGTATTATTTTTCCTTTGTCCACTGGCAGAAAGTTAAGCTTTCTCAGTTAAGTTTCTGTAGAGACACTGGAGAGGGAATGGTTTTCTGTCCTGGTTCCAGTGTGCTCTCTCATAGGCCCTTGCAGTATGTGTTGCAGTCACGTGCCCAGCTTCTGAAGACTGCTTCCCTAGCACCAGGCTCCTGCTGCATATAGGGGCCAGCAGCACTTAGCAGCCCGCCGCTATGAAAACCCATTGTGTGTTTTCATAGTGGAGGCCCTCCAGAGAGATGCCTGTTAATAGCTTTTTCTAGAATCCTACCTAGGTGGTGATTTTCCAGGTAGGATGTTCCACCAGCACAGCACTACAGCCATTTTTCTGCCAAAACTGGATCTCAGCCTGGGGGTGGCAGGGGGTGGGGGGCTCTTCCTTAGTCACTCTATCTTACTATCTTGGCCCTATGAGCAGTGGCTGTTTCTTATACTTGCTATTCCAATATTCTTTACAGCAGTGGTCCCCAACCTTTTTGGCATGAGGGATTGATGTTCCTATGAGAATCTTATGCCTGATATGAGGTAGAGCTGAGGTGGTGATGCTAGCACTGGGGAGTGCCTGCAAATATAGATGAAGCTTCACTTGCTCCCTCACCTGCTGTGCCACCTGGTTCCTAATAGGACACTGACTGGTCTGTGGCCACAGGGGTTAAGGACCCCTGCGTTAGAGTTCTCTTTACTTCCTACTAGCCAATCCCTCATTACTATAGTCCCATTATGATCTTTAAACTATCCTCGTTCAAATTATGGTGTGGTTTCTCTCTCCTGATTAGACCAAGACTCATACAGAAGTAACAACAAGCTGCCTACTTCAGTTTAGGGAAGAGGATAATGAATCTACCCTTGACCTAACTTCAAGTAACACAAAGTGGAAGGGGTAAGTTTAGGTCAGGACCAGTCACTGACTCATACTGGCTCTGGATGAGGAAGGAGGCCTACCTCCAGCAGGCATGGTGAGTGGAAGGGACATGGATATTAGAGCCTGTCTTAGCTCAGGCTGCTAGAATAAAATATCAGACTTGGTGGCTAAAACAACAAATTTATTTCTCACAATTCTAGAGGCTTGGAAGTCCAAGATCAAGGTGCTAATGTGGTTCCTGATGAGAGTTCTCTTCTTGGCTTCCACATGGCCGCCTTCTTCCTATGTCCTCTCATGTGGCAGAGAGTAGGCTCTGATGTCTCTTCCTCCAATTATAAGGGCAGCAGCCCTATTGGATTAGGGCCCCACTCTTCTTCTGACTTTAATGAACTTTTATCGCATCCTGACATGTCCCATCTCCAAGACTGGTCACATTGGGAGCTAAGGCATCAGCCTACAAACTGTGGAGGAATGTATTTCATTCTGTAGCAGAGCCATACAGACCAGAGTTTAAATCTTAGCCCTATCATATGCCAGCGATGGAACCCTGGCAAATTACCTCTCAGCCTCAATATCCTTTTCTTATTTAGAAAACAGGGATAGTTAAGGTGACTGTACAATTTTTTATCCAAACTATTTTTTTTTTTACAGTGAAAACTTTTTATATTTAGAATTAGCCAGCTGGACTCAGAGTTTAGATGATCTTAATTTTGTTGGCAATATCTAAAGCATCATAGTCCGGGGCAGTTGAACATACATGCCTTCTTCTCTCCATCAGGCCTGATCAGGGTGTTGACTTTGGCCATGTCATTGTCACAGAGCTTCTTCACAGCCTGTCTGATCTGGTGCTTTTTGGCCTTGACATCCACAATGAACACAAGTGTGTTGTTGTCTTCTAGTTCCTTCACAGCTGACCCAGTAGTCGGGGGATCTTGATGACGGCACAGTGGTCAAGTTTGTGTCTCCTGGGGACGCTCTTCCGAGGATATTTGGATTGCCTTTGGAGCTGCGGTGTCTTGGGCCATCAGAAGGTGGGTGATGTGTGTATCTTCTTTTTTTGTGTGGCTATGAACGCCTTTCAGCACTGCTTTCTTTGCCTTCAAAGCCTTTGATTTGGCTTTGGCTTTGGGAGGGGCAGGGGCTTCCTTCTTGACTTTTGGCGCCATCTTCATGAAAAGGTATCCAAACCTTTTGAGAGTGAAAGTAGAGGTCATTAATAATTATGCCTGGCCAATAGGCATACACCATGACTGTTCCAGGCTAACCAGGGCATGTGGTTTCCTCAAAGAAACCGACTTTGTGGTATTGTTGGGAGGAATAAATATGACAATAAATGCAAACTCCCTAGCACATTGCTTGGCACAGGGTGGGTATGAAAAAATATTATAAGTCTTCTAATTGCTAAAACCTCTTCTGGCCTCCCTGGCACTGTGTCTTCCCCTACTGGCAAAATGCTCACCCCTTAATCCTTCACCCACCTCCCCACCTGCCAGGCATCTCCTTAGGTCCAGCGAAGGTAAGGCTCAACATCTTGGTAGCACTGGGGACGACTGTGCACTGGGGATGAGGAAAGCAAGATCACTGTGAATGGGGGTGGGGGTAGTAAAGGAAAGGCAGAGGAAGAGTGAACAGCTCAGAGAATTTAGGCAAAGCGGAGAGGTTAAGCAGATAGAGCAACATTTACTGAGAGGCAGCATTATGGAAACTCATTAAAGAGACAAATGAAGATGTATCAAAGAGGACAAGAAAATGTATAGGATTATAGTTCTTATATGTAAATATATACATAATTTCCATTTGTTTCCATAAAAATAAATCTGAAATGAACTGTAGCAAATGTTACTAGACGTTATCTTGGATGGGTGCAGGATTACAGGCAAAATCCCAGTGTACATACTGTTTAAAAAATTTCAAATAGCACAAAAGGGTAAAATACCACAGGGAAAAGAAAGTCTCCCTCATATCCTGATCCCTGTTTTTTAAACAAAAGGTATCTGTACACAGTTTTGCACCCTGTTTTTCTTGCTTTACAAAATTCTTAAGAGATTATTCTTCACTTGATAGTACATATTGATATGTACTATCGATATGTATCATATTAATAGTACATATCAATCCCCTTTATTCTTTTTAGTGCTACATAGTGTTACATCATTTAGTTGTCCCATAGTTTATTTAACCATTCCCTATGGCAGAAACCATTGGTTGACTAATCCAACACTCATTCCCAGCCTTTTTACTCTTGCTGCTGACCCCTAAATACTTGCCTTCCCATCCCCCCTTGCAGCCAAGTTTCTCATATGATATGGCTCTGGCTGATGAGTCCGAAGCAGAAGTCTGCTAGGAATCTTCTGGGAAAGCTCTTACTTTTCTCACAAAGGGAACAGATATCACTCCTTTCCCCTTCCTGCCTAGAATGCTGATGTGGTATCTAGAGTGCAAGTGTGCCGTTTTGCAACCACAAGCAAAATGCCAAGAGACTCAGAGATGCTGGTTCTGATTGTGTGCTCACTGAACCACTGCCAGGCGCAGCTTGCCTCCAGACTTGTTATGTGAGAAATGTAAGCCCCTCTTTCTTTCAGCTACTGCTACTCAGACTTCAGTATCTGTCACATTCTTGATATAGTCCCCACTAAATGGACATATAGGTTTCTTTCAATCTTTCAATGCTAAGAATGATATGACAATCCATATACATACATCTTTGCTTAAAATTGCATGTAGAATAAATTCCTAGGTGTGGAATTGCTATTCATTTTCAATTTTGATATACCAGATTGCCTAAGTTTTATCAACTACATTTTTTATATCTACAGATCTGTGTATACTATCCTCACCTATTCCAATATTATAGGTGATTTTTTATTTCCTTTTTTCTTCTTTTCTTTGCCATATTTTCTATAATGAATATATATTAAGAAAAAAATCACAGGGAAAAAGATTTTTAAAAAGCAGAGTTCGGGAATTCTGAGTTCCAGAGGGTAAACTTGGGTAAGCTATTTCATTACTAAGCCAGGGAGCCTGGGAAATGGGAACTTTCTGGCTGGCAGTGTTGTTGTGAAGATAGGAATGTATAGACTGTAGTCATGTGTAGATGGTGGGTTTGCAGACAGTGGCCGGTGCCTTCTTCCTGGTACACCCCACCTCTGGACCTCACCTACCCGAGCGACTGTTTGGCAGATGCTGGGTTTAAGCAGATGCTGCTGTCTCCTCCCTCAGAATGGCTATGTCAATTTATGTTTTCTACTAGCAGTATATGAGAATAACGGTTTCCTCATACCCTTGCCAATATTTGATATTAGCAAATAATCATTTTTCACAATTTGACGACTGAACAATTAACTTATTTTTGCCTTGGTTTCCTCATCTGTTGAAATGAGTTGTTTGCAGATTAGATAAGCTATTATATATATTTAATAATTGTTCCTTTGTCCCCTATTGGGCTTTGGGTTTAGAGTGATGTTACCTGATTTTGAATACCAGCTCTGCTACTTTTCAAGCTGTGTGACCTTGGGCCAGTTACTTAACTTTTCTGAGCTATAGTTTCTACTTCTGTAGAACTGAGTTAATACTCAAGAGTTTTTGTGAGGAGAAATTGAAAAACTGCCTAGCAACATGTCTGTCACATAGTGAGTACCTGATACATGCTATGTTATTTGGACTAAAAGTTTTGTCCCTCTTCTAAGCCATGGGAAGTGAGGATTCCTAGGTTTGTATATAGCGTGCACAGAGTATGCTACAAAGAACCTCTTGCAAAGAGCTTTTGGCTGCAGATTACCATAATTCGCCATGGATTCTAAAATGCTCAAACTACCTGGAAAGCTGTCTATGCAGGATTACCTGGGGGCATGCCTGAAAGAATGGAAGTCCCAGCCTCTCAGGGGTTTCTGAGAAGGCCATGGCCCTTTTCCCTACCTGGGGCTATCTCCTCCTTCTCCGGGTAATGTGAGAAATGAAAGCCCCTCTTTCTTTCAGGAAGTCCTAGCTTCCATCCCTAGCTTAACCTCTGAAAAATGGTTCTGAGAAGTGGGAAACAGGGTTATTGTGAACATTAAATGAGATCATCTTTGTAAAGAACATTAGCAAAGTGCCTGGGTCATGGTCAGCACTCCACAGAGTTTGAGGAGGTGCTGCGTTTGCAGTTAATGCCAAAGGAGAGAGGGATCTAATTAAGCATGCCTTTCTAAGCTAGTAAAGGATCTCTTTGGATCTTTGTATAAATTTTATATGGTAAGGAGCAAAAGGAAAAGAGGTTAGCAGTCTGGAGTGATACAGAATTTCATCCTGTTTTAAAGATCAAAAAGTGTCCATATTCGTAGTTCCTCATATCACTATTAAAATCTATATTTAACATTGAATTTTGTTTGAAAACTAATACATGCACATGTTTAAAAAAATTATCCAGTACCAAAGAGTACAGAATGGAAATTAAGCCTTTCTTCTACCCTGGCCCAAGTTTGCTTCATTAACAGTTTCTTGTGATTCCTTATAACACACACAACCTGTGCATGTACACCCAAACAATAGAGGGGTATCTTAATTCCTCATTTGTCAGTATCTCTGACAGATCATTCTATAACTGTACACATAGATCAGCCTCATTTTCTTCATGGTTACAAGTCCACTGTAAGAATGCACTGTATTGTTTCTAACCAGTCCCGTATAGCTTGACAGCTGGGTTATTTCTCGTCTTCTTTTTACTACAAGCAGTGGTACAATGAACACTATTATGTTCAAAGGTGGGAGTTTCATAGTTAAAGGTACATACAGGCACAGATTTTTAATCACCCTTCATGAATGATTAGCTATGTTTGGGAAATGCTGATCTGGATGATATCCTTAGGATCATTCCTTATCAAATTTTTCCTACTACCCTTCCATTCCTCCCCTCTTCCCCCACCAAACTGTATTTTCTGGGGTCTTACTCAGGTTTCTTGGCGCTCTGATTCTCAGAGCTTTGGGGAGAAATGGCAGAAAGAGAAGGGTGAAATTGTATACTGGAGGGGGTTGCAGATTTTGCTTGGCAGTGGAGAGAAAGACCAGAAGGAGGCTGGGACTCTCCCATAGATGACTAAGATAACTAGACCAGGGTTTCTCAGCTCCAGCATTGATGACTTTTTGGCCAGATAATCCTTTGTCATGGAAGGCTCTCCTGTGCATCCCTGGCCTCTATCCACTAGATGCTACTAGCTCCTCTACCCAGTTGTGATAAGGCCTTATGTCTCTTGGGGCAAAATCTCTCCCCTTCCTCCCACCTTGAGAGCCAGTGTTCCAGACAATTCATTGGTAGTAAATTACTCACTAGGTATCCAGCATCCAGGTCCCGAGGGCTTTTGTATGATCTGAGTGGGTGCACTGCTGCAGGAAGATGCCAACTTGCTCTTTCCTGTGGAGACAGCAACAGCCACCTGAGGGTCTTGTCCACATTCTCCCTCTGGTAACCAATCCGTTTTCCTTTCTTCTTACCTCACATTACTCAACACACTCGAACACAGCCTCACAACACTTTCAAATAATACATTAGCCTCATCACTCCCAACCTAGGAGATTTCCTAGGGGGAATGACTTTTTTAAATTTAGAACTCTTCCTATGCACATAGATACCTATTTTAACATACAGAAATCAGGAGTTTATTTTTGTTGTTGTTTAATTTTAAATATAAGTGGGAATTCACTGTATGTTTTGTTGAACTTGATTTTTTTTTTCAATTAACAGTCCAGTTAGCAGTTGGAGACTGGTCTATCTCTGTATAGTTCTACTTTCCTTTTCAAACTGCTGCACAGTGTTCTGTATTATGTGCATATCACCAGTTAATCAGTTTGCAAACTGATTAGCAATTATGTTTTCAATTTTTAAATATTCTGACAAAGCTGACAATACTGTAATGAACGCTCCTGTATATGCCTCTTTGTAAAAAAAAAAAAAAAATTGCTATCAACCAAAAAGTGGTATATACACAATTTAATAAAGACTGCAAATAGCCTTACAAAAAAGAGCTGTAATCACTTAAAATTCCCTTCGAATGTAATTAATAATAGTCTTGACTCCCACCCCCCATCACAGACCACCTGGGTTAAATAACCAATTTGTGAATCTAAAGTTTCGCCATTCTGCTCTCATTAGCTTTTCAATTTGGAGAGCTACCTTTTAAAATGCAAATTTCTTAATCCACCTCTAAGAAGCCTTTCAGGAGCTTTCCTTGTCTCAGAATAAAGTTCAAATTCCTTAGCATTGCTAACACGATCCTGGATCCTGGAGGTTTCTTACTCTAGAAAACCTTAGCAGCGTCTCTGGTCTGGGCGGAGTTTCCTCCGGTGTCTTTATAGCCCCGGACACCCATTCCCCGGCTTCGGGAGCTCTCGGCACAGCGCAGCGCAGCGCCCTGGTCTGTTGAATGGGCGACCGCATGCAGGGACAGCGTCTTGCTCATCTCTGACCCCAGCCCTTGGAGCTCAATAAATGCAGAATGAGCAAGGCCACTGCAGGAGTGAGGTCTTGAGGAGCCAGAGGGACGCTATCACCGCTTCTGCGGCCAGGCCCCGCACTGGGAAGCGAACAGGGAAGCGCTCGGAAGCCACCGGGCGGCTGCCTGCAACCCTTCTTTCGCAATAGAGACGCTTCACGTGCTTCATTTCCAAATTTCTCTGCAAAACTTAAAGGGAGCCGCTCCCGCAGGGTCATAAGCCTGGTCTGAGAACGGACCGAGGCGTGTCTCTATATCTCCGTATAAAATGCTCATGGTGACCAACAGAGGGCCCAACAAAACCCTGAGATATGTGGACAGGACCAGGCTGGAGCGCCACTTAGCCCTTGAACTGTTTCGGGAAATCTTTAGGGTGTCCATATATGAGTTTGACTAGTTACCTTTTAAAGATGGGAACGACTTGAAGAAATAAGCCCCCACACCCATAGCCATTAGAAAACTGAATGACAGCGGTGGTGACGCACAGGATCTTGCATTGAGGCCCAAGCTGATCCGACAGTTGACAAACTACTGCACCTCGGCAAGAAAAGGGAAAAACCTCAGTGAACAATCTTCAGCCAACCATCGGCCTGCTGGTAGCAGCATATGCCAAGAGCAGCAGGGCAGAAATTCGTGTTTTCCAACTCAACAGCAGTTTTCACGTGAGACATTTTACAAGGTCTTAGGTACACAACGGGAGTTACTTTTTCCTTTGGCTTTCCCTTAACAGTTGTCCAACGACAGTGCTGACTAACGGTGAGAGCCAGCAAATTCCCTTAGGCATGGAAATAAATTGCTATAAGAAGAAACAACAGGAAACTTTACCACTTGTTTTCCTTGGTACCAAATGGTGCAGAAAAGGCGGGAGAGGGGCCTCAGGGACCAGACCCAACAAGCGAAGGACAGAAAGTAAGGAGGACAGAGCTGGGGCCAGGAGAGTCTCAGAACCGACCCAAAGGGCACAGCAGCCCTGGGGCTCCGTCTTCTTGGTGCAGTCCAACCCCCGCGTCAATCAGCTCCTTTTCGCGTTGCGATTGGCCGGGGGCTTTCTTGGCCTCCCTGGTGCCCACCTCCTAGTTGCTTGGGGTTTACTTCCCCAAAGTACACGGGCCCCACCTTGTGGAGCAACCGCTCCTGCATTGGAAAACGGATCTCCGCCCAGAGAAAGACGTTTTAACGAATGGGAGCGGCCCCACACATTTATTGGTAACTCTGGGTATCAGTCAAAGAACTTCCCAACCTCCTTTTCATCGTACCTTTAAGTAGTTGGTCTTCCTCTGTGCCAATCCGTTACTAGGGAAACGAGATCCTCAGAGTCTCATAGGCATGAGTTGAAGCCAATCAAGAGCCACGCCTTCATCCTGAGTCAGTACCCAATTGCTGCTCGAAGAGCCCAGAGGGCGCAGTCGGGATTGGTCATTAGCCTGCCCGACCTGGCCGCAACAAGTTAGGCTGAGCCGCGTTTATATAGACCGGCGACGGAGCACGCGTGTGTGCGGACGCAGTTGCGTGAGGGGGTTTTTACCTTTCGCCGTGTTGTGGAGCAAAGCTTGTTCCTCTCCGGCTCAGCCGCGCAGGTACGCCGGGATGTGGGCGGGGCGGGGCAGCCCGGGGTCGAGGACGAGCTGGGGCGGTTGTGCGAGGGCGGCGAAGTCCGAGCGGCGCTCGCGCGAGGCGCGCCCTCCCCCCCAACGGCCGCGGGCGGGCGCACGGGCGCGGGGAGGTTCTCCGTCCCTCCTCCCCCGGCGCGCGTGACCGTGGCCGCCGCGTGCGCGTGCCGCGCCCAACGGCCACGCGGGGCGAGAACGAGCCGCGGCCGCCGCCCGGGGTCCCCGGGCGATCTCCGAGGCCTGGGGCCCCGCGCGGCCGGCTCGCCAGCTTTTCCCGCCTGTACCCCCACGCGGTAACCCAGTCTTTTCTCCCTTGGCGAGGGGCTCCAGCCTGTCTCGGATCAGAGGAGCCTTTTATTTAGGGGTGGGGGCGACACGAAAGTGCGGTAAGGATTTTTCGACTCGGGAAGCAAAAAAGTGCTGCTCCTGGGTTTTACTAGGAGTAAAGGGGGAACAGCGAGTGCATGGGTATAATATCAACTAATATTTTTTCTAAGCCCTTTTTGTGTGCCAAGCACTGTGTTGATCAACTTGTGTGCCTCTCATTTATTCCCACGACGACTGATGAGGTAGGTACAATGATTTTCCTCATTTTACAGCGGAATTGGAAGCCTAGAGGTAAAGTGACATGGTCAAAGGCATATAGGTGGTAGAGGGCAGATATTTGTTTAAACCCAGGCCGCCTGACTCCTAGTCCCTGAGTCTATTTTAGTCTTTGTTACAGCGCCCTATAAGGCCCCAAGGCACTTTGGCCCCCAGAGCGTTTGTCCCTGAAGACATCAGCCCGGAATGGCCTACTGCTGCGGAGACAGCAGCGGCATTTGCACTTGAGTCAGTTAATGGGCTTCCAGGGAGACGAGGGTGAGGGTTGGACGTGGGATTAAGACAAAGGGAAAGAAAGGGTTAGGGCTTCTTTTCTACATGTATTCGCATAGATAGCTGATGGATGTGCTGCCCTAAAAGCTTCTGGATAAAGTATACAATAAAATGAATAAGTGCAAATGAATATGGATAGTGCTCCTTGTCAAATTTGAAACTCACAGCACGATGATGGGAAATTCCCGCCAGTAGGAAGTTAGGTTCAGATATTAGACCTTGAATCAGTTTTATTTTTTTAATTGGAGCAGACTTGAGAAAGACCTTCGAGAACATGGTCTAACTTCCTCGTTTTGTAGTTGAAGAAAATGAGGTCCAGAGCAGTGAGTTTCAGATCTCTCCAGCATGTGTAGGTTGAAATATGAAATTTGAATGGAAAGGATAGTGCTCAGTTACAGTATAAATTTGACCTCTTTGGAGCTTATGCTAGGTGAATTACGGATGGGTGATTGAGATGTGTTGGTAATGTTACCTGTAAGGTGATTGGCATTTTCTGTGGGTGATGCCTGTCTACATTCGTTTCATTTATTTAGCATTTACTCTAAAGCTCCTGTGTATATAAACTTAGAAAACACCTTCAGAGACTTGAGTATATATTTTTCTAGTAGTTATATTTTATATTTTGGAAAGCTGTTATACTCCTTGGATTAATGAAATAATGTTGCTGTGTTGCAGGTCCAAGTCATTACATGACAAATCTCTCTGAGATACAACTACAATGAAAGTTTTGGGACAAACTCTTCCAAATCAATTTTGATTGGAATGACTTTGTTTTGTTTTAAAGAAATTTATCTATTTTGTTTGTACAGACACTTTTTAGGATCGGTCTTGATTTTTGCAGTCAGAACACATAGTTTACATCCTTGTCAATTTAAAAACTTGTGAGGATGCTTAATATTTGTAAGTGTTTCTGTTTACCCGGTACTCTTCATGTTTCTTCACAGAAAGTAGCGATAGATTAAGGATTGATAGATTGTATGAACAAGTTTTTGTTTTTTTTTACCTATGTTGGTGTTGCCAGAAATAACAGTGCTTTAAGAGTATAACATTGTTTTACTTGGAACTTGCCTTCCTGTAGCAATTCCAGTTATCTGCATTTAGACATTCCTTAACTATTAGTATTTTTAGTTATTGAATGTTAAAACACTATGATAACCTACATTTAAACTGTTACAGTTTAGCACAGCTAATGTTATTATTGACATAAAACATGTCAATAAAATTATGCATTAGTTGAGGGGAAATTTTGTTGCTTTCCCCCTCTAAATATATATTTTTTTCTTAGGAAAACATTGCTCTTGGTCTCAGGCTAATGGTTATCAGTTGGGCAGGAATATGAAAACTAGTATTTTATAAATTGCAGCCTAGCTGATCTCTTGTGCATTAATTTATAAAGAACAAATGAATTGAAGCAAACTGATAACGCAAGACTTGGGTGCCTCCCTGCATCCCAGCTAAGTCTGAGGTGACTTTTGTGGTTAAATCCTTTCAGTCTAAGCTTTTGTACCTCTTCTAGCTGGTGAAAAAGTAGACAGTTCTTTGTTCTTTAACTCACATTCAGTTTGCTGTTCTCAGCTGACAGTCTGCTAAGGGAACATTAGGAGGTTGGTAATGTTTGTTGGTGACCTACTTTGCAGCAGTTTTTTTTTTTTTTTTTTTGGTTAAATTACACTATTTTATTTTTTTACTTGCTTTAGTACTTTGCATAGAAAGTGGAGGCCAGAGGTTAGTTTTGAATTTTTATAGGTTTGTGAATTTTATATGGTTATTAGGATGGATGGGGCATTGTGTTTAATTAAAAGATGAAGTTTAACGTAAAGCCTGAATTTGTGACCTAAACTAATTTTTTTTTTATCTTTTTGCCAGTTTAATAAAATTACCCCCATGCTCTTTCAACTTTTTGCAATTAAATTGTTTTTCTTTTAATTTTCCAGAATTTCAGTCTCCATTGAATGTTCATTTGATTTTGCTTTAGACTGCTTTGGACAAAACTTACTATTTTACAAAGGGAGATAATTGTCAAAGTAGATAGGTTAAAAAAAATTTTTTTTTTTTTTTTAACTCTGGCTGATAAGTTAACATCTAGCTGGCAAAACCTATAGTGAAGTATTGTCCTTCTAGCCATGGGGTTAAATTTAGATTCGGCAGCTATAATCTCACTTGTAATTGGTGTTCACACTGTGGCAGTTAACTAGGTTTATGTTTTTAAATCTCAAAAATCGGCTTTCTGTTTACTTAAAATTTTTTAAACTATTCATGGACACCCTATCTAGCCATGATTGGGTAAGCTAAATTGCAAGCTGAGTGATATGATGAAGAGTTAGGAATAATCTACAATCTACACATGAAGAGTGGGCTTTATAAAGTAGAAAGTAAGTAATAAAAAATTTCCCTCACAGGCTGTGGCCTTAGTAAGGTCTTTAAAAGGTGACTTTAGGTGATAGGTTTCAAACCTTCCATCCTTTGGCTAATCTGTCATATAATATTGCTGAGCTGTTTAGCCTCTCTGCTATATTTCAGGTATTTAATGAAAGATACATATTAGATATGGTTCAGAGAAAGAAAGTTGGCTTCCTGGATGGGACATGTTTCTATTTTGTAGAGATGTTAAGTGGCTATATAACAGCATCATGTATTTTGTATAGCCCTTCACATACTTTAAAAGTACTTTCACACATATTAGGTTTTCTCATGTAAAACCAAGTAGTTGTCTGAACTACCTTGTAAAGCATACGGTATACCTTGTGGGGAACTGTAGATAGATATGTGCTAGCTATTTGTTCAGAAAACCCGAAGGATTCAGAATCTGTAAGGCCTGAATGTGACATCTGCATCTGCCTGTCCCTGCCAGGCTCTTGGCCTGTGCCTCAAGTACATGCCATGTTTGTGGACTTTGAGCTTGCTCTTAGAAGGTTTCCTGGAGTGTATCCACTTATGCTGTATGAGATCTAAAGGATAGGAAATTAATGTTTTTAGGAATTTTATAGATGAGGCATTAGTATTTTTTTCCTGTTGACGAGAAAGAACAGATAGTTGCTTAATTATAAACCCAGCAGACTAATTTAACTTTGGAGTGGGGAAGCGGTGCTAAAAACCAGGAAAAGGTAGTAAATTGTCAAGTTTTCCATTTCCTGTCTCGCAGTTTTTATTTTTCAGGAAAACTCATTTTTGAGATAATTTTAGATTTTCAGAAGAGTTGCAGTGCAGGGAGAGATGTCTTGTATTCCCTTCACTCAACTTCTGTGATACTAACATCTTACATAATCGTGATATTTATCATAACTAAGAAATTGATATTGATAAAATACTATTAACTAAACAATTAACCTCATTTGGATTTCCTTTTTCCACTGATGTCTTTCTGTCCTGGATCCCATCCAAGATACCACATTGCATTTAATCTTCATGTCTCAGTCTCTCTTCTTTGGTCTCTGACAGTTTTTGTCTTTCCTTTGTCTTTTAGGATCCTGACACTTTTGATCTTAATTTGGGTGTGTCTGTTGTTAAGAGTTGACTGAAGTGGTGGAATTGGGTAAAGAATACAACAGGTGATGGGCTTATATCAGGGGGTACATAATATCATTACTGATCGAATTTAACCTTGATAATTAAGGTGGTTTCTACCAGGTTAGTTTTCTTCCCCTTTGCATATTCTCTTCATTAGAAGGTAGTTACTAAGAGGGAGGAGAATCTGAATTTATGGACATATTGCCAAATATTTCGGAGGAGATACTTTGAAGCTATGCAAATACTCTGTTTCTCTAAAGTTTTTCTCCTTAATTTTAATATTTATTAGTGGATCTGATCTGTGGCTATTGTGGTTCTAATGATGATTCTATCCCACATTCCTTCTGCATTATTTGACAGTCTTCTGTAAGGAAGAGTTGTCTCTTCTCCCCCATTTATTTTTTATTAAGACTTTATTTTTTTATCCGTTGATTTTTCTTTTTTTAATTTAGTCATTTATTTTATATAAATTTGGACTGTCGATAGTTTTATTCTTTGGGCTATTGTACCCTAAACTTATTTTCACTCTTTTGCTTTTATTGCTTAAATTGTTCCAGTTTTGGCTCTTGTGTCCTTTTGATGTTCATGTTCCCCCAAGCCTTTTTTTTTTTTTTTTTTTTTTTTTTTTTTTTTTTTAAGCATTTTCTTTCTTTATCAGGTGCTTCAGGCTCATCTTTCATTTTGCGTCCTGCCCTAGAATCAACCATGGCTCCAAGGACTGTCAGGAATGCTTTTGAAGGGAGGTGACAGGTGGTAAATGTGAAGAGTTGTGGAAGATAGATTGAACAGTAGTAGATCCAGTGGTGGTGAACCTGCTCTTGCTCTGAGCATAGACATTGGCTTCTGTATTAAAATTTTTCTGGTTCTGGGAAAACATTTTTGTTTCTCTAATGACTTATCCAAATTTCAAATGTTTGAATATATAACATAACCTTGCAAAAACAGTACAAACAGTATATACTCATGTTACTACCCACTTAACTAAAAAGACCACTTAACTATCATTATACTCAGAATTGACAGTTAACGTTTTGCATTACTCTTTTATGTTTGACTTCTTTTTTTTCCTGAGTAGTTCCCACCCCTCTCCTTTCCCTGAGACCTTTCATCTTTCCAGGTTATTCTATAGGTGGGTTAAATTTAGGAAAAAAAAGCTTTATTGAGTATAATTGACATAAAATAAACTGGAGATATTTCAAGTGTAAAATGTGATAATTTTTGGCATCGTTTATACTCCTGAAACCACTATAATCAAGATAGTGAACAGACCATCACCCCGCCCCCACGCACCCCCGCAAAGTTTTCTGGTGCACCTTTGCATTTCTTTTCTATCTGCTCCCCCACCTCTTCTGCCCTCAGAAAGCCCTCATGATGCTTTTTGTCACTGAAGATGTATTTTGTAGAATTTTTATATAAATGAAATTATACAGTGTGTACTTAATTTTTTTAATTTCTGAGTAGTACTATTCTGTAAATATACCATACTTTGTTTACTCATTCACCTGCTAATGGACATTTGGTTTCTTTCTGGCTTTTGACTATTACAAATAAAGCTTCTTCGGAAACTACTTAACCTTTTCAAAGTGGTTGTACCACTTTGCATTCCCACAAGCAATGTTTGAGGGTTCCATTTCTTCGATATCCTGACTGACGTTGTATAGTCAGCCTTTTAAATTTTAGTCTCATTCTGTCAGGTGTGTAGTGGTACCTCACTGTGGTTTTAATTTGCATTTCTTTAATTACTAATACTTAGTGTTTTTCATGTGCTTATTTGACAGTCAAATAATTTCGGTGAAATGTCTCTTTTGCTCATTTTATGAGGTTGTTATCCAATTTTGAGAGTTCTTATACATCTTCTGTATACAAGTTTTCTATCAGATATATGCTTTGTAAATATTCCCAGTCTGGCTTGCCATTTCATTCTTTTATTGTCTTTTGCAGAGCAGATGATTTTAGTTTTGGTAGAATCCATATTATCGATCTGTTTTCTTATAGATCGTGTTTTTGGTGTTGCAGCCATAATCTTTGCTTAACTCAAGGTCATGCACATTTTCTCTAGAAGTTTTCATTGTTTTAGATTTTACCTAAAACCATTTTGAGTTAAATTTTAATATGGTTCGAGGCATGAATTAAGGTTCTTTTTTTCTATATGTGAGTATGCAGTTGTTCCAGCACCATTTGTTGGAGAAAGAATATCCATTTTCTTTGGAGTTCTCTGGACTTCTGTTGAAAATCAATTGTCCATTTATATGTGGGTATATTTCTTTATTGTTTCATAGATTTGTTAATTTTTATATCCATATTTAAAAAATAATTGTTTAAAAAATAATCTGGATATAAAAATATATGTCTGAACAATATCTTATTTTGTGTGTACTAAAAAGTCTTCTAAACATTTAAAGGCTATCATAGAGTACATATTTGGCAACTGACTTTTCATTTTAACATTGTTTTTAAGATCTCTTTCATGCTGACTTTATCACTTCTATAAATAGGGTGACTTTATGTTTTAGTTTTCCAGGAATCAGTCCTGATTCCCTCCAGTTAACCTGGCATAATTATTAATAGTACCACTCTTCAATCTTATAAGTGCCTCATGTGATTATCTTAGGTATAGAGGTTTCCATGATGTGAGTAAACCACACACAACTTAATCCATTTCCCATTTGACAGACATGTACATTTTTACCAGTCTTATATTTTAGAAATAGGGTGGCAGTTAAGTTCTCTTTATACTTGTGCAGATAGGTGAGTTTCTCTTGTGTATATGTATCTAGAAGAGAATTGCTAGATTCATTAGAATGTTTTTGATTTTATCAGATAACTGCAAAAATAGTTCTCTACTGTGGTTGTACCATTTGACATGCCCTTCAGCAGTTTTTGCAGGTTCTTTTTTCCCTGCTTCCTTGCCAGTGTTTGGTGTTGGCTATTTTAATACTTTGGGGGATCTACTCTGAGAAGTGGTAGGTTTAATTTGCATTTTACTGATTAGTTTATCTTTTTCTTGCTCATTTAATGAGAATTGCTTGTTCCGTTTCCTTTGCCTATTTTTCTCTTCGGTTATTCTTTATTTTTGTGATTTATATAGGAGTTCTGTATACATTATGGATACTAATTTTTTATGATGCTGCACTTTTTCTTAATCAAGAAAATTAAACCTGGCATTTATAGAACACAAAATTAAGGCATTTTTCTATTTTGATTTTGTTAGACTAGGCACTAATATTAAAAGTATTTGGTTGGATTATGCTCAGTCTTCATTGAGCTTCCCGACTGTTGGAAAATGTTCACAGCTCTTTGGAGTCAGTTAAAGGAGGCACCTTTAATATTTCTCTGTGAACTTCAGCAAAATTATTGGGGAAGTTCCTTAAAGTTGCTATGCAGTCTAGTAATTTGGGATTATGTGGACATTTTGAAAGTTAAGAGACTGTTTCATAAGTCAAAGTCAATCCAAAAATAAATCAGATTGTGTTAATCTGTGAGCTGTCATCAACATTTCCATGTGTTTGTTTTTTTAGAATAGCACTTATCGATGATACTGCTTTTCAGATTAGGTAGGGAGACCATAAAAATTACGTTTTTCACTCCTTGTAGGTAACTAATAATCAACTCTATTGCTTCAAACTCTTTTCTGTAATGTAAACTACCTTAATCATGCTTTCATTGTTTGCTTTAAGTCAGGATCCTAAAGTCAATACAAAATGATACCTTTGGAAAAATTATAGTATCATAAGGTAAAAGTGAATTCCTTCCTATTGGAAAACTTCACCAGAAAATGGTCTGATAAAATCCTTCAACAAAACAAAGTCAGTGGATATCTCATTTTAAGACAAATTTAAAGGTGAGCATTTTAAACAGTTTTTTAGGAGAATGCTTAGCTCTTAGACCTGTTTCCTGGGAGTTGGCAGGAAGTAACCAGACAGAAAACTTCTGCCCCATGAAAAGTTCAAATTGGGCTGAAAAGTTGAAATTGGGCCATCCACACCTGCTACTGGTAAATACAGAGATGTTCTGTGATCCTAAGGTCTGTTAAAGTACCCCACTTGCACCAATTAAAAATCATGAAGAGTAAATATATGGCGTTATAAATCTAAAGGGATTTTAAAGATCATTCAGTTTCAAGAGAGCTAAAATACATAAGGTAACTTGCCACTGGTTATTGGGCATTGGTACTCTTTATTGCGTGTTTTTTTTTTTTCTTTTTAAATTTTATTTTGAAACTAATGTATGTTCATCTCAGAATATTCAAGCAATGAAGAGGTCTGTGAGTCTTAAATCTTTTTAATAGGTAGATAGTATTCCATTATATAGTGTTCCATATTTATCCATTATAATACATTATATAAAATATAATTGTTTATAACACAGATAGTGCAACAGTGAATACTTTTTATACCTTATTAGTCTGTGTATGCACCTTGTATTTTTAATATAACTTTTGTATGGACTATTTTCCAGAATATAATATCCCCCCTTCAAAAGAAAGAAAAAGAGAAGCAGGAGTGGTCAGTGTTCTCAGATTTTAGGTTGCTAGTGTTTGGAATAAAGTGAGATAAATAAAGAGAAATAAAGTGAGTTAAGTAGTTTGATATTTTATGGTAACTTTTCCCAAGCGAAATATTCCTGATGACTACGATGAGTAAAAGTTGTTTGGAATATTAATTTGAGTTCAGCAAATTTATATTCCTAGCATAAGAATGGAATAAATTAGTTAGCAGCGTTTAGCAGAAAAATAAAACTTAGTGCCTACATTTTTTAAAGAGAGCAGAAATTTTCATACCTAACAGTAAATATAACCTAAAACAACTGTAGCTCCATGATGCATGTTTTAAAAGTTGAGATATTAAGCTGTGCACTTGATTTGGTTTTAGAGTTTGACTGGACAGTTAGTCTGTGAGTACACAGGCAAGTCTTCCTAGGTAGATTATCCGGTGGACCACTACGGTCATACTGTCGTCACCCTGGTGTTTTCTAAAAGGTAAAGTTTTACATGCTTGGGCTTCTGGAGTCCAAGGTACTCTACAAAAATTCTTTTTCTCACAGGAATTATGTTTTTATTTAGCTAGCAAAATATGTAAAAAATTAGTCTTCTGGGTGACAGAAAAGGGTGTAGTTAATAGCTATAATATTAATAACAGCTAACATTCAATTGTTGCTGTCTATCAGACACTTAACTCTCATAATTATGATTTTAATTTTACAGATGAAAGAACTGAGGGTCACAGATTAAGTTACTAGCCTAGGAGCACAGCTAGTGTGAATGGTGTTGGAGAATTTTTCCCAGTGAGAGAATTGGTTAAAATTGGGGATTCCCTTTTGTTGCATCTCAAATACTCATCTAGTATTTTAAAATGGAGTGCTCAGTTTTCAAGTTTGTCATGTTTTTTGTTTGACTTGGATGGTTCAGTTTAGAACTGGTAAACTGTTTGCTATCTTTCCCTGTTTTTAGGATTTCTAAGTGGCCAACTTTTTCTTTAGTTCCTGAGGTCAAGAACTGTTCTTTCCCTAACCAAGCAGCTTTTTAGTATTTCTAGAAAATTTATATGGAACTCTAATATATAAAAAAGTTTGTTGTGCTGGTTTAAGTGAATTAATGGACTGTTTTAAAACTCAGAAACCATAGGCCAGAGGACTGTTAAGATTTGCTAATGTCCGATTATAATTTTTAAGTTCTGAAGAATCTAGAATGAGTAAGAACATCTGAAATTATCTTTTTTTCTAGACCAACAGCCAAGGGAAAAAATATTTCTCATTCTGCCTCAGGTTAGTCTAAGTATTTTAGTTTAAGACTTAGGATTCAAATTCTTTCTTGTTTCTGATATCCTCATGGCCATGCCTGCAGGAAAATTGCTTTCCAGTATGACTGGGAAGCTCTATACCATAGTGGCTGTTATTTGGGGGGAGATTAAACAGTTCTTCAACTAATTTCTTAGATTTTGGTGAAATAAGTAGTAAATGACACAGGTGTTCAAGAATATTGCAGAAATGTACTAGATGAGGATAAACATATCTCCACAGATTCCTTGCGTAGAAATTGACCGACTGAATCCATTTTATCCTTTAAGAAAACTGAAATAAAATTTGGCATTTTTATACTGTAATTAATCTATACATATCCCTCTCTTTGCCTTTAAATTCAAGATGATTTTATTTCCTCAAATGAAAAATTGGGATTATCTCATGCCATTTTTTTTTCTTTTTATCTTTTTTTTTTTTTTTTTTTTAAAACGGAGCAACCTTTGGTTGACCTCACAGATTGCAAGGACCTCGGCACCTTACAATTCCTTATTTTTATTTTTATGTATTTTTATGCCTACAGCACCTGGTCTTTCTAGGTGGTCTCCCATCCAAGTACTAACCAGGCCCGACCCTACTTAGTTTCTGAGATCAGACAGGATCGGGCTTGTTCAGGGTGGCATGGCTGTAGGCACCATTCCCCCGCCCCCCCCCAAAAAAAATTTTTTTCCTTAAATAATTGACAATATTTAAGGGCTTAACTATGTGTCAGGTGCCTTTCTTAACCCTTAAAGGCACTAACTTTAAATCAGAATTTTGAGGTGGTAGGGATTATTTTGTTGAGTAAATACATTTTGTTTGTTAACTTTTGCTTATATTTTTAGATTATTTTTGGTCCCATTATAGAATAAATTAAAAATTTGAACTTTTAGTTTTTATGATGTCTTTTTTAAAGATGCTAAATATTTCCCAGACTTAGTTTTACTAAAAATGTGATGGTATGTGCCTGTATGTCTAAGCTATATTTATTTTTTGATTTTATAATCCTTGAATCACATAATGCCATAAATAGGAATATGTTTGTAATCTTACAACTGAAACACTCTTGGGTTTGATAACTTAGGGGAATTATGATAGGATGCATGATGGAAATGTGTACCTATGAGGTTCTTATATTCAGTTTAAGAAATTTGGATATTGGGAATCATGAATTAAATTCTTCATAGTGATTCCCCCCCCCTTAGTATTTATCTGATTTTAATAAATTTGAATGTTTAGAATCTCATTCCTTTTTAAAACTGAGAATTGCTGAAGTGATCTTGTCTTTGAGTTGCTTTTAGCTAAGTAAGTCTCTTCTCTCCTGCCATTTTCCCCCTTGTACATGATCTTTCAGGTTGAACATACTTCTTTTTCTTTTCCAGGTTGAATTGACCAAAGCAATGGTTATGGAGAAGCCTAGTCCCCTGCTGGTCGGGCGGGAATTTGTTAGACAATATTACACACTGTTGAACCAGGCCCCAGACATGCTACACAGGTAAAACATTTTTTCTCCATGCATCATCTAATGCTGTTTTTTAGTATGTGGGTATTTATCCTTGAGATTCTCTTATTCATCGTGTACCTTATAGGGTTTGTTGCTTAATAGTGCTTTGTATAAGTACCAATAAATTGTGGCTGTTAAAATTATATAATTTAAAATAGGATATACAAATATTAAAAAATTAGACTAAATTATCAAAACTTACGTTATCAGAAAAATAATGCCTGAAAATGTAAAAGTATATTATTCATGGTTTTTTTTTTACTGTTTTCGTTGAATTGTATTACTTAGTAAGGATGTATTAAATATTTAAGTCTGTTCCTGTAATAATATGCTTTTATATTGTTGTGCTTAAAAAACTATTTTTTTTTTTTAGTGGAAATGAAACGTGCTTGTTTAAATTAAAAAATGAAATAAATGTGGAAATAAAACCATGCTATGTATATGCAAACTTTTTAATATACTGTGTTTTAGCTTTTTTTTTTTTTTAATCTGGGGTCATCTTACATGAGTACATGTATCAAATTAATTTTAGTATCCACAAAGTTTTTATTTTATGGAGATGTAGCGCACTTTAATCCTCTAATGAGTTGCTTCCATTATTTCCTCTTATAGATAGTATTGCATTATATAAAACTCTTGAGTCTACTTAATGTGGACTTGTTAAAATTCTTAGAAAGTCCAAAATGTGCATTTGCTGGACCAGAACTATTTTTCCTCTATACTTTGACCAGCTTGCATATTGAATAGCACATGATTATTAGGTGCAAAAGAAAATAAATTCTTTTATTAAATTTATTGGGTAACATTATTTAACAATATATAAACTTCAGGTGTACAACTTTATAATACAAGACCTAAATATAATTATACAACACATTATATACTCCATTGTGTCCTTACCACCCAAAGTCTAGTCTTCTGTTACCATATATTCGACCCCCTTTACCCTCTTTGCCCGCCCCATCCCTCTCTGATAACCATCATTCTGTTTGTCTATATGAGTCTATTGCTTTGTTTTATATCCCGCATATGTGTGAAATATGGTTCTTGTTCTTTTCCATCTGACTTCTACTTAGCATGATACTCTTAAGATCCATCCATGTTGTCACAAATGGCAATATTTCATCTTTTTTATGACAGAGTAGTATTCTGGTTTTGTGTGCGTGTGGTATATAAAATGATTGGATATAGAAAATATAGTATGTATATATACACTTATGTACATATATGTGTGTATGTATGTGTGTATACACATACACACACTTAGATTGTTTCTATGTCTTGGCTGTTGTGAATAATGCTGTAATGAACATAGGAGTACATATATCTTTATGAATAAATGTTTTCAAATTTGTCAAGTAGATACCCAGAAGAGGAATTGCTGGGTCATATGGTAGGTCTATCTTAATTTTTTGAGGGTTTTTCATAGTGGCTGTACCAATTTACATTCTTATCAGCAATTTGTGAGGGTTCCATTATAAACTGAGAAATGGAAAATCTCTCTTGATTTTTTTTTTTTTTTAAGGCTTTACAATTTCCAAAACACTTTCACCTTTTCCTTTTGTTCTTTTCCAAAACCTTTTGGTAAGGCATTGTAGGAAAGTTAACTTCATTTTACAGATAAAGATGCTAAGGGCTTAAAAATTTGCTGGTATTCACATGACAAAAAGTGATGGAAAAAGTCTCCAAACATTTTTTTTGTTTTGTTTTATGCCAAAATTTTATTCTGTATCCTTACAAATTAGATAAATTTCATTTTAAAAAGGAGTAGGAGTTGAAACTAACCAAGTGCATGCATATATTTCTTGTCGATACTGATTTTAAGACATCCTTTTTTTCACATTTCATTTCTGAGGTACATCTTAGAGTTAATGAAAAGTGGATTAGTGAACTGATTTTACTGCCTGATGTACAACCTTTTAATAACTTTCACAATTAAAAGGTAGACATGGGGTTCTTGTTGGCACACATCTTTCCCCTTTTGGGGGAGGGCAGAGGGAGGCAAAATCAGGTTGTAGAATGGCTTATATGTGCTTATTTGTGAAAAATTGATTTATCTAGAGTACAGATGTCAAGAAATCCTTATAGTATGGTTATTCCTGGGTTGGGGCATTTCCTGTGGGTAGGTGGATGTGTGAGTATGTGGCTTTTCTGATCCAGTATATAGCATTGTAATGAAAACAAAGCACTTGAGGCTAGAGCAAAATTAAAGCCATGGAAATTAAAGTCTATAACTCTTAATGCACCAACAAAATTGTTAAAAACTGCCAAAACCCACCCGCACAAGCTACTGGGTTTTTAATGGGAACTCCTCATATGCATTCTTAGATATAAAAGGACTCTCTAACTCTGGAGAGTATAGATGTACTTACCTATATAAAAATTGCCTGATTTCTTCTTTAGTGAAAATGAACTTCTGTTTTAAGTGGCCTTCCTGGCATGAAGTACAGGATCCTTCCCAACTTGATTATCCTACCCTGAAACCTGGAGCTTGTGACTTAATAAGTTTTCTGTCTGCCTCATTCACCAAATCCATTCCCATTCAGCAAGTGTTGACCGGCATGTAGGGGATAAATCTATGACTGCCTGCAAAGATGGAAAAGAAAACACTTTCCTGCCTCGAAGAATTTACCAGTGAGACAATTAGGTACCAAACATGAAAAATAAATACCTGGTCTTAGGATACTTGAAGATGACAAGTAAATTATCTTTCTGTTTTACAGATTTTATGGAAAGAACTCTTCCTATGTCCATGGGGGATTGGATTCAAATGGAAAGCCAGCAGATGCGGTCTATGGACAGAAGGTAAGCATACCAAGCTTTAAGGGCTGTTAGGCAGTTAGAAAATAACCCATAAAATTTAGATGGATACATGCTCATAGATTTGCTGATAATAAAGATCAAATTTCTTAACTTTTTAGAAATTTAGTATTCAGTGACTCTTAACATAGTCATTGCAAAACATGCTGTTGCATTTGCTTGTTTTGTATGATACATTCTGAAGTTAAATTTTTTTTTTTTTATGTTTTATTTTAGCCTGGGGAATCATCTGTTGTAAACATTTTTTGGATATGTTAATTAAGGAAAATATTTTAAAAGGCTTAGGCATGGTCAAGGGGAGTATACTGTATTAAGACAAATTAGAGGTAGTATCTGTGTAGCTTGTAATTTAAATATGTAAATTCTTTTACGTTTTGTGTTAGAAAGTTTTTTTTTTTTGGTCAGAGATTGTATAATTTTTAAGGCATTAACTCTTGCCTTGATTCCTTAGGAAATCCACAGGAAAGTGATGTCACAAAACTTCACCAATTGCCATACTAAGATTCGCCATGTTGATGCTCATGCCACGCTGAACGATGGTGTGGTGGTCCAGGTGATGGGGTTGCTCTCTAATAACAACCAGGCTCTAAGGAGGTTCATGCAGACATTTGTGCTTGCTCCTGAGGTATGAAATAATACAGTGAAAGGTTGTGCTTCTCTTTTTAAAAACTATTCATTTTGAAATTTCAAACTTACAGAAAAGTTGTAATAACAGCACAGTAACTCTTGTATACTCCTTACTTAGAGCCACTGTCAGTACTTGTTTACATGTTTATAATTCTTTTACAATTTTTTCTATTTATCATTTTATTTTTCAAGATTTTATTAAAATAATGCTAACATACACTATTATATTACTTTCAGGTATATTTACTTACCATTTTAAAATCTAAACCATTTGAAATAAGTTGGAGCTATCATGCCTACTCATCCTTAGATCTTTAACTGAGCATTTCATAAGAATAAGGAAATCTGTTCCATAACCATAGTACAGTTATCAAATTCAAGAAGTATTGATGCAATACAATTATCAGTCTATTGTGAATATTTAAATTATGACTGTTGTCCCAATAATGTCCTTTATAGTAATCGCCCCGCCGCCCCCGCCCGGTCCAAGATTCATTCTAGGATTACACATTGTATATAGCTATCATGTCTCCGTAGTCTCCTTTAATCTGCAAATTCTTTAACCTTGTGTTTTTTATGGCATTTTTTGAAAAGCACGATCAAGTTAATGCGTAGAATACCTCAGTGTGAAGTGTTGGATACTTGTGATTAGATGTAGGCTATACATGTGTCTTTCACTGCCTTATATTAGGGAGGCTCTTGATGTCAGTCAGCCCAGTTTTTAGTGTTGTTGACTTTGATCATTTAGTTGCTGTGGTGTTCTTGGACAACAGATTTCATCACCATTAAATTAGTATTTCTGCTTTTCTCATAAGTAAGTAATTGTGGGTGATTCTTTGAGACAATGTAAATACTGTGTTTGTCATCAAACTTAAGTACTAGTTTTTGCATTCATTGATGATTCTCACTGGAACCAACTGCTACTCTGTTGGTTACAAATGGTGATTATCTGATTCTATGGTTCATATTAGTTGGTGTTCTGTTATAGAGAACTTTGCCTCTTCTCCTGTCTACTAATCACTCATGGAGTCTTTGTTCGTTTAATGGATTTAGTCCATTGCTAACTTTATATTGATGTCCAAAATGTCCCAGAGGTAGTATGAACCCCCTTGTGTTTTTTGTTTGTTTGTTTTTGGTGGAGAACTTGGAAATTTTAAGTTCATCTTTGTAACTTTTAGGTACTGTCCCTGTCCCGGCCCCAGCCCCAGTTCTTGAATCAACTGTCTTCTTAAGGAGCCTTGGTTCCTTTTAGTTATGCTTATCATGAAAGGACCACAGATTTATGTTGAGTAATTGTGTTAGTACCAGTCTTCCAGACTGGTCCAGGCTGAGCCTTGGCAGGTAGCCTATCTACATAAGCATGTGGAAGTGGCTCAATAAGGACTTGCTGATTAAATGTTTTTTCTAATTACCCTTAAGATAAATTTTCTATTTAGGATAGTGAATCTAAAAGCCTATCAATTAATGTTTGAATATAAAATATTATGAGGTCATTTTAGTCAAGATATTTAGAGGAAGGTTTAGATTATCTGCAGTATAAAACTGTTGATGGACTTTTAAATATGCAAGGAATTGTGGGATATGATCGCCAATTGTAAGTTTACTTATAGTTCCTTAATTTTCCTTCAAAGAGGAAGGCTATCATATCCTTAGTATATTGCATTGTTACATAAACTATCGTATTTGATACTTAAAGCTCTAAGGTATATGTTGGTATCCCTTTTTACAGATGAGGAAATAGCCTTAGAAGTTGAATAATTTAGTAATCAACATAGTTGGATTTAGACTTGAATGTGTCTTATCTGGTGTAGGCAAACCTTTTCAGCTACATATCACCCTTGAGTGCTTGTGTCAATAGTATTGGATACAGATTTAGGGAATTTTAAATATCTGCTACAGTTGGTAATAATGTATTCATTGTTTTAGATATTATTTGAGGCATGGGCTGTGGCATCTTACATACTTTAAGCTTTATCAATTTTTGGATATCCATCTAGTACTTAAAGCAAGCCATGTATTTGTAGTTTTTATTTTAATAGGCATAATGTGGAGCAGGGATTTTCAGTCTTGGTGCCATTAATATTTTGCGCTGAATAAGTCTTTGTTGTGGCAGGCTGTTCTGTGCATTGAAGGATGTTTAGCAGTATACCTGCCCTCTACTCAGTAATTGTCAGTTGTGCTTCCCGATGTTGCAAGTGCAGGTGGCTTCTGTGGAAACAGTATTGCCCTCAGTTGAGAACCACTGGTATATAGAGTGATTTGATTTTTAAAAGTCTGCTGAATAAGTGAAAACTTTTTGTTGGCATTGCAGGGTTCTGTTGCAAACAAGTTCTACGTTCACAATGATATCTTCAGATACCAAGATGAGGTCTTTGGTGGTTTTGTCACTGAGCCTCAGGAGGGTAAGTTACTTGTCTAAATTTTTTGATGGCATCAGTTGTCCTGAAGAGAATATGGGTTTCTTGAATGTTTTCATTATACTTTATATTCTTTATTAATAACTTCTGATTGTCAAGACATGAAGGGTCTGAGTTTTAAACCTACTTGAAGCTAACAGGTTAGCCTACTTCATGGATTTTGGTAGAAGACAAAACTCCTAGGTCAGAAGTAGAAAGGTTATTTTCACAGCAGCTATAGAAGCATTTTTGCCACTGTTTCCATACGATGTGAAGAAGGCCATATGATACCTGCATTGCAGTAGGGTACATTATAAGAGTGGAACTTTAAGTTTAGGGAACCCAGATCTTAAAATGGGCAGTAAACAAGCCTTCTCTTGGCTCTGGAGGGAGACACTATTTTCTAAGGTTGTTTGCTGTGTAAATGTTCTTAAAAGATAGTCTGCAACAAAAGATAGCTATTTTCCCAATTGTAAAATGTGTATACATACAAGATACCTGTGGAGAATTGTCTCAAGACAATTTCTTCATGGCTGAGAAGACTCTACGTGTTTTATATTTATTTTGTAATACAGCAGCCTTATAAATAAGTACTTTTGGTACTATTATTTCCATTTTTTAGGGCACTGCTATGTAGAGCCTGTATTAGATTACTGGCAATATGACTTCAGATTCCATGTTTTTAACACAAATATAATTACTTTAATTCTGTTATTAAAGCCTATGCCATGATTTTCCCAAATTACCTTCTTTATTTTCCATTTTTATATATATCTGCTTTTCTTACTGCCTTTGTTGTTATGATGAACATTGTAAACTTGAGTATATTTGTGAATCAAGTAATAAACACAAATAACTTTAAATTACTTATCTCACTTAGAATCTGAGGAAGAAGTAGAGGAACCTGAAGAAAGACAGCAGACACCTGAGGTGGTACCCGATGATTCTGGAACTTTCTATGATCAGACTGTCAGGTAAGGAAACCTTTATCTGTCCAGAGCTGCATGAGAATTTGGGTTGTTTAGTCTTTCTCTTTGTTGGAGCACAGTCTCAGGTATTATCTCAGAGAATAATGATAATTTCTTAGAAGAAAGGTTTTGCTTTTTGTATCTTTGAACCAACAAAAATCTGTAATGTGTTCAATAAAGATTGCACTAAGAGGACTATTTAAATAGTATCCACCAGTTGCTTTTTGGTTTAGTTTTTTCTGGGTGGTAAGGACTTATTTAGAGATCAGGCATAAATTAATAGAAATTCAGATATGAGTTTAGTAGCAGTAAAGAATTTCATTAATTAACTCGGACAATAAATGTGTGACTATCTTAGGGTTTTTTTGTTTGTTTGTTTGTTTTTTTAAATCTACAGTGGAACAGAAGTGTGTTTGCTAGGAATAGAAATTTATACAGGATTTACTTGTTGCCATATGATAGCAGTAACATTAATATTCAGTGCTTAAAAGATATTTTGAAATTTTTCTCCAGGTGTAGTGATGAATTACCTCAGTACTTAACCTGGGTTGCTTGTAGAAAATGATTTATTGTCACACCACAAACCTGCTAAACTAGTGTTTCATGGGGGCATACCCCTGCAGCTCTAACAAACTGATTATGTGGAGGTGTAAAGAACTATTCTGAATCATAACTATTGTCTTTTTTCCTCAAACTCCTTGTTTTTAATTATGAGTTTTTTGATGTTAAAAACCACATAATAAAATTTGTCATCTTAACCATTTTTAACTGTGCTGTAGTAGTATTAACTGTATGCATATGGTTGTATAACACTTCTCTAAAACTTTTCATCTTGCAAAACTGAAACTGTACCCATAGAACAACTCAACAATCCTTTCCCCTCTCCAGCCATAACCTATTAGAGTTTTGTGACGTGTGATGGGTAAATTGTAATAGTCTGGGGATTCTGAGAAATAGTGGTTTGGTTCATTTTAATCCATTTTGATGCATTTACTTACAAGAATTTAGCTAGTCTGACAGTAGTTAAGATTTGCTCATTGAGTATTTTTCTGAAAAATGTTTTAATACTGAGATGTATTTCTAAGGCCTATTTTGGGTTCAGGTCTCTGTAGTTAATAAATACTTGGGAGTTACTTGCTAAACCAATGGAGGCAGAATGATATTTCTCAAATTTTTCTGTGAAAGCAATGACTTGGAAGAACATTTAGAGGAACCTGTTGCTGAACCAGAGCCTGATCCTGAACCGGAATCAGAGCAAGAACCCGTATCTGAAATCCAAGAGGAAAAATCTGAGCCTGTATTAGAAGAAACTGCTCCTGAGGATGCTCAGAAGAGTTCTTCTCCAGCACCTACAGACATAGCTCAGACAGCGCAGGAAGACCTGAGGGTATGGAACATGACTTCATTTTTATTCTATTTCTAGTTTATTTTTAAAACTCTCTCTTCTCTTTTTTTATTATTATTTGGTTTTCCTTTGTAGGTGCATTTACATATTGGTGGTTCAGAGAAATTTCTTACATGTCGAGCCATACCTCAGAAAAGAAGTTGTATATTGCTTTATAAAATCAAAAATAACTTTTTTCCCCTCTAAGGAAACTTGAATACTTTTTAGACCAAAAATTTCAGGTGCTTTCTTATTTTTACCACCATATTATCAATAGCCCATCATCTTTTTAATATTTCCTCCTTCAAATTACAATTATTACGTGCTTGTTATAACAAAAAGTGGTAATGTATCTTTTAAAAAAATTACATTGCACAACAGACTTTTCCAGCCTTTTTCTGTGAAATTTAATTGAGGGTAACTTGACAGTAGAAATAGAAATTAGAATGCCTAATTTCAAATATTTAAGCTTTTCACTTACTCCTCCTGAGTCACAATGTGATGTTCACTGAACCCACAGAACCTTTACATTTGTTACTCATAAGGAACATGTTTTAGGGTTTTATTTATGGAGTCAGTGTTCTTACGTAACGTCATTTATGCATTTTTAACAGTTAATTTAAATGTCTATGTGGTGGTAGTATTTTAGGTATGGGAACGATCTGTAAAATGGATAGGGTTCTTGGTCTCTCCTTTAGTCAGTAGGTGAGTAGGAGAGGAGTGGTGAAATGACTTTAGCTTGCAGGTAGAAAAGTAGGTTGGCTAGATTGAGAATGGATGACCAATTAGGTGGTTATAATAATACTCCTGGAGAGAGATGGTGATATTTTGGATTAGGGTCATGGTAGTCAAGATGGAGAGAAGATAATTAAGAGTTAAATAATAGGATTTGGTGATTTTGATATGCATTGAAAAGGTGTTAAAGATCATTCTAAAGTTGGTGAAATTGAGTCATGTTTGTATCATGGTAATTCTAAATAATTTTAGTACTAAATTTGTAAATTTGTAAATAGGAAAAAGGGAATCTCAAGATATTTATAAACTCCATCTTTCCTATGAAAATGTGATGCATATGTTACATATAAGAAATCAAGAGCCAATAGCTTTTATGTTGTTTTGATATATGGTGTAATCATCTGGTGTCGGTTTTGTTACCTCAGACATTTTCCTGGGCATCTGTGACCAGTAAGAACCTTCCACCCAGTGGAGCCGTTCCAGTTACTGGGATACCACCTCATGTTGTTAAAGTACCAGCTTCACAGGTGAGTTTCTAATTGAGCTTGTATATAAAAGCAAATTTACTTGTATTTTGTGTAATGTGGTTTTCTAGAGGTTTAGAGAATATGGGAACTTCACAAGAAAACAAGTAAACTTGCTTTGTTTTCACACAAAAGTTAACTTAGAAATTTTTCAGCCTCGTCCGGAGTCTAAACCTGAATCTCAGATTCCACCACAGAGGCCTCAGAGGGATCAAAGAGTTCGAGAACAACGAATAAATATTCCTCCCCAGAGGGGACCTAGACCAAGTAAGAGCTCAGAAGGGTGACTTTTCTGGTTGGGGGATTTTGAGGTGAGAGCTTATTTTGCCAGGGGTGGGGCGGGGGTAGTGATTGATATTTGTTTACTTAAAACAGAATTGTGGAGTTGATAGAATTACCTTTATTTAGGGTAGAGAAAAAAAAATATTGTCCTGAAACAGTCACTGAAAGGTGTCTTCTTTGTCTTTCATTGCTGTTTTTAAGTTCGGGAGGCTGGTGAGCAAGGCGATGTTGAACCCCGAAGAATCGTGAGACACCCTGACAGTCACCAACTTTTCATTGGCAATCTACCTCATGAGGTGGACAAATCAGAGCTTAAAGATTTCTTTCAAAGTAGGTTATTGAGGCATTCATTCATTCATTCATTCATTCACAGATTGTAATGACCTTGTCAGCTTACAATCCCTTATTTTTTTATTTTAATTTTTTACGCCTACAGCACCTGGTCTTCCTAGGTGGTCTCCCATCCAAGTACTAACCAGGCCCGGCCCTGCTTAGCTTCTGAGATCAGACGGGATCGGGCTTGTTCAGGGTGGTGTGGCTGTAAATGGTGATTAAGTTTTAAACACTAGGTTCATGTAATGCAGCACTGCCCAATGGAAATAGAAGATGAACTACATATATAATTATTTAATGCAATATGTCTAAAATGTCATTTCAACATGTAAAAATATGAGATAGTTTACATTTTTCCATACTAAGTCTTTTTATACTTACGGCACATCTTATTTCAGGCTAGCCACATTTCAAGTGCTATGTAGCCACATGTGACTAGAGGCTATCATAGTACACATGTTGTAATAAGTTATTTGAGAATTTGTATTTCATTTGCAGAATATGGGAATGTGGTTGAGCTGCGCATTAACAGCGGTGGGAAATTACCCAATTTTGGTTTTGTTGTGTTTGATGATTCTGAACCTGTTCAGAAGGTCCTCAGTAACAGGGTAAGCAGTTTTTCATATATTTTTCCCTCCAATAAGAGTATGTTCATCTTTATGACTATGCCCTTTATATAAAATTTATGTAAAGTGCAATTTATTCCAACATGTTTGAGTAATATATTCCATCATAGTCAACCATTATTAAAAGAACTGCCTGAGAGTTTAGCAAAACAAAAATGTCTAAATAATAGGTTTCAAATAAATGGATGATCAAAGTGAAATAACTAATAAGTTATCAGTGCACTGAGACTTAGGCAAATTCCTTTTCTTGGTGGTGGCTTCTGGTGTAGATGAAATACAATGCTACATTTAGCTAAGATAACTTAAGAGTCAGTTTGACCAGGGAAGTCTTGGTATATAACTGTTGTCTGACTATAACTGTGAGGAGCTTCTGCTTTTATTCCATAAATTGTCTGGGTTTGGAGTCACCCTGCCTGGGACCAGTTTTATTAATATTACTATTGGTATAAGTAATAACTTTAAAAATGTACAATTCAGTGGTATTAATTGACACATTGTGCAACCATCACCTATCTAGGTAACAAAACATTTAAATCAAGAGTAAGCCCCTTACCTATTAAGCAGTCCCTCTCCCATCCCCCGTATTCTCTCTCCCCAGCGTCTAGCCACCACTAATCTGCTTTCAGTCTCTGCAAATTAAACTACAAATTTTATTTGCTATGTAATAGAAATATTGTAGATCATCATTTCTTAGAGGTTCTCCTGAATGTTAATGGGTATACTGAAAAATTTGTTTTGGTCATAACATTATGTGAGCCTTAATCTGCAAGTGTGCATTATCTTTCAAACTGACCACTGCCTTTGGGAAGCAGCGGCACAACACTGAGAAATGAGGACAGAACAGTGGCTTATCTCACCAATGTCACATAATACCAAACCCAGAAATCTCCAGTAGGTTTTGTGGATAAATCCATCATTGAGCTTGCAGTAGATCCAGTGGGCAACCTCTTTGGTACAGCCTTGAGTTCATACTTCCTAAGATAATCCCAGTGGGCCAAAGGAGATCAGACCTGATAGCTGGCTTCCTAGAATTGCTTGAGATAAGGGGTTTGTTTTACTTTATGAATGTGGGTAAGCCATGGCATCTTCATGCATAAGAGTTGTTTGTTTGAGATCAGTTTCTTTCGAAAAAGGGCTATGAGTATGTCTGATACCCTTTTTCCTTCAGATTGCTTCTACCCTTAAGGTAACGCCTCAGAGATGACTTTCATAACTGCATTTTAAAACATCTCAGCTTCAGCCTGTCTCTCTTTAATCTTTCAGATTTATATATGATTTGATATATTTAATATATGATTTGATTTTTCCTGTTTAGAACATTGCTGGAAACAATGTTTCAGATTGTGTGTGAAGTGATTTATATAGTGTGTGTATAAAAAAATTTACATTAAGTATTATAAATGTACAAATATAAATTTCATACAAGTTTAAAATATAAATTGGCCCAAAAGAAGCCTTTTTTTAACGTGTGCTTTCAGATTACTCCTTTGTACTTTGAGACTTCAACTATAGCTTGCTTTTCCCTCATCTCATTGTAGTGATAAAATCTACCATACTCCCTTCAGTAATTTTTTATGAGTATAAAATAGCTTATATAAACCTGATAACCATGATGTCTGACATACTTCCATGTAACGTAGTGGTTCAAAGCTTATACTTTCCAAATAGGATGCCTCGGTTTGTATGCCTCTTCCATCATGCAAAGTTTCTTAACCTCTCTGGCCTTTCATTCACTGGCTTTCTAAAATAGGTACAACAACTCTCAGAGGGTTGTTGTGAAGAGATAAAAGAGATAATAAAAGTGAAGCATATAGAACACTTCTCTGCATAGTAAGTACTGTTAGATATTTTTTAAAAATCACAGAAAATCAGTGCTAGTGAGGAGTGTACATTGAAGTCACTGGAATCTTAAGTAGCCCTTTGTTTTCTACTTAAATTCTGTTGAGTGACAAAAAAAAAAAAAGGCTAAAGACTTAGTGTGGATATATCTTTTTCCTTTCAATGAGATATGTTATCTTTATTCAGTATTTTTCAAAATTCTATTGAGGCAAATAGCATTTTCTTAAATTTAGATGAAATAAACAATGTTTTTAAGATGTATATGTACTTTGCATAAATACGTGCTGCACAATCTTTCCACATTAGGTGATGGGGTTTTATTCTAAGCCTACCAATCCATAAAGAAGGTGGCAATTCTTATATTCTATTTATGTAATTCTATGGGAAAATAAGATATACTTTAACATACGCACAATGAGACTTACTTGTGCTGCTGTGCTATTTAAATTGAATTTTTTTGTACTAGGTTGCATACCTGACCATCTTTCTATGCATTTGTTAACGGGGGACATTTGTGTGTTCAGAATTTGAAACAAAAAGTGAACGAACATAGGTGATATGTAAGCTGCTGATTCTTATATAATAGCTTTGCTTTATCTTCAATAGTTGGTAGCACCTCAGCACTGTGTGTAAGTCTGCTCACCTTGACTCTTACAGCCCATCATGTTCAGAGGTGAGGTCCGTCTGAATGTGGAAGAGAAGAAGACTCGAGCTGCCCGAGAAGGGGACCGGCGAGATAACCGCCTACGGGGACTCGGAGGCCCTCGAGGTGGGCTGGGTGGTGGAATGAGAGGCCCTTCCCGTGGAGGCATGGTGCAGAAACCAGGATTTGGAGTGGGAAGGGGAGCTGCTCCAAGGCAGTGAATTTTTCTTCACTGATCTTCATGCAGCAGTGGAAACCCCACTCCTGCAGAATGGTGAATTTCTTCATCTACCCTTTGGTATCTTGCAGTATGACCTTGGTCTCGTAAAACTGCTTACGTTTGTACAATTTTACTTTTTGTGTTAATAGTGTGTGTTCCCTTCCCCTCCCTCCCTTCCCCTCCCCTCACCTTTTAGTCTTTCACTTCCAATTTTGTGGAATGATGTTTTAGGAAAAATGGATTTTTAAAGAAGAAAAAAAAAGACTGATTTCCTTGCTTTACTTTGCATATACAGACTGGATTTTTTTTTTTAACAGCCATTTTCCCAAAGGAATGTGTGTCACTTATTACTGACATTGGGATATTTCTTACTTATTTTCTACATGTTTGAAAAGTCTCTGAGAAATACAGGATTTGATAAACATTTCGAAGGCAGGAAAAACCCTAATTGTTCTTTGAGAGTCATGACTACCTTCTGGTGTGGAGAAACTGCCATTGGAAAAATTGACAGTTTTGATTTTCACTGGTATGGTCAAAAACTGAATAAAAGGTGTCAGTAGAGTTTTTTCTTTGCTATGTGATCACAAAACAATTCTAAAACTTGTTTTTACCGTTGAAATTTAAATTGTGAGATAGGTTTTAAATGTCTAGAATATAAATGATATGCTTTTCTTGAATTGTTAGGTTTTTTTTGAAGTAGTTTTTTCATGTTTAATTTGTATTTGTAAAAAAACCTAAAAAACAAAACAAAACTATCCTTCCCCCCAATCTGAATAATTCAAAACCAGAGCAAAACTGTGTGCCTTCTATTTATCTCTGATTACAGTCTTGGCGATTGTTTAAAGAAAAATTAATAAAATGTCTAGATTTGTTTTTTCAGGTTCAGAGTATGTTGGGAATTGTAGAAACCCTCTTTCAACCTTGTATGTCTTCTGTTTATTTGTTATGCCTTATTCTGAAATTGAGTCTCAAACTGGAATGCCTTTGAGGACAGATGCTTCTATAGAGGTCCTTTGACCTAAATAGTTCAGCATTTGTATTGTTTTATTTTGATATCTGTTCAGAATTCTAATCATAGCTCATGAGGAGGAATGTGATTTTAATATTGGACTTTGCTGATGTGCTTGAGTGTCTGCTAGTTTTCTTCCTTTAAATCATAGCCATATGGTAAATTTTATATTTTATTATGGTTCTCTTTTATTGATGGACATGCAGTGGGTGATTCTTGGAAACGGCCAATTTTTATTAAAATATTTCTGGAAGAAAATTTAATCTGGCAATTATAGACTAATGCTCGTTTTACATGGTATGTTTGTTGAGTGCTGTGTGTGAGGTGGGTGAAGGTTTTGTTTACACATTTGTAAAGCAAGGCTTTGTATGATTACTTGTCATTACTAATTGAAGGGCAACAAGGTTGTCAAATTTATTTATTTTTTTCTTAACAGTGTTCATCTTTAGGACTATTATTTGAGAACAGTATATGAGTAGGAATAGGAATGTTTTGTTTTGCTGTTACTGGGAAACTAGGTTTGCTTAAGGGTGTAGTCTTAAACTAAAATGAAGTTTGATGTTATCAGTTGGTCTGCAGTACCTCTCATATTTGAAAATTGGCAACATCTTCACGTAAAGAGACTTATATAATGGAGTCATGTGACTGTTTTAGGAGCCAGTTTAAGTAATTATTTGGTAACCAATTAATTTGTCTCAGGCTAGTAATTATTGGAAGAAATTCAGCTTGTACTTCTGTAGCTTATATTAAGCTTGTGGTAGAAAGAAAAAAAACAGCCTGAATTATTTTGGGAGTATTAAGATCATAAATTATGGATAACCTTGAAATCATTTTTCAGAAGCGAATACTAAACCATACATTTCAAAATAGGAATTTTTCCTACTCAGGGGTTTAAGGGCACCAACTAGATGCAATGATACTCAACTTGAGCTGGATAGTCTATCCTAGGGGACATTTGGAAATGTGTGATATTGGAGAGGAGACACTGTGTCGGGCATTTAGTGGGTGGGGACTAGCAGTGCCAAATGTTCTGTGAAAATGAATCAATCAATGCGATGAGATAGGAATGGTCCCTACTCCTCTAATGTGTGGTGGGCGGAGTGGTGGGTTAGGATAACTAAAGTAGAAGACTTACTCGTGAAATAAAGCCTCAGATAAATAAACAAATTAGCAAGTAGAAATCTCTTTCAGGAATTATAATATCTACTGCAAGTAATCTCATTTTCCTTCATTTGTACCAGTCGTGTGGTTTTAAGAAACGTTGGAGAGGAAGTAGCAATGTGTAGATGCTACTTTGTAACTTGCACAGAATTACTGCATAATCTCAGAACACAAAAGTTTGTTTCAGTAATTTCACTTCATTGGAGTTGGGATGATTGTAGTTTTGGACTTTCTAAATAGGATTTAGCATCATGGTTAACACTATTAAGAATCCCAATATTGTTTACATTATTGCTGATGCAATAAATGTGATACCATAGAGATATATGTATTCACACAGGTAGAAAGTGAAATTAAATAGGGAAAGATTTTTTTATAGGCAGCATCAGCTCATCACAGTCAGCCTTTTAAGATTTTAAAATACAATTTTTCATATGTAGGAATGGCCCAATGTACAGTTATTTTCTGCTGAGCTTAACACCCACCACCCATTTTTTAACCTAGTATCTTATTAGGTAAAATTAGTTTGGTTCAGTGGGTCTTAGTTCTTTATGATCTCTTGAAACCATATAGATCTTGGGACTTAAAAAATACTTTTGCTTTTATGGTGAGGTTGGGCTTTACTTTTGTATTGCTGTGTTCTCAACTTTTGAGCTATTGCTGGGTAGCAGTGAAATGGATAATTCCAAAATAATTATTTGGCTTTGAATGAGTAGGTTACTGCCACAGTGTTAGTCGTAGTTGAATTGCACTTTAGTTTTAGGTTATAAAATTAATTTTCACAACGACTCTGTGGATTAGGTGCTATTTCCCCCAAAGTAGATAAAGAAGAAACTATATCAGAGCAGTTACTTGACTAGGCCTCCAAGCCATCCATCCATGTAGCAAGGAGCAGCAGACTGGCCTCTAGAACTGATGCTTTTTCTCTAGAACCAAAATGCCTATCTGTTCACATTTGAACAACATTAAGATAATAGGACATGATCATAATAATTATTACAGCATAGAGACCCAGTCTACAAAAATATTCATAACAAAGTTAGCATTTCTGTTCTCTATTTCCTTTAGGGTAAACAAGATAACATTGATTTTTGTAGGGCTTCTTTTGATTTGCAGACTATATGGTAACACAATAACTTGTTCTTAGATTATTTTCTTGTTTGTTAATACATGTAGTACAATCTTGGATTCTGTATGTGGATGATAACAATATTTTTATAGCATAATCCAGGTGAGTTTGTAGCAGTTGTGTTTTGTGCTTATAACTGCCATTCTCTGATACTTTCCTTCATCTCTATTTGAAAATCCTTGTAGAGTTTATGATTTAGTAGAAAACATGGCACTTTATAGAAAGAAATTTGTTAGAATCTATATGGAAATAATCTTTCTGTGAGGTTTAAATTTGTAGACCATTGTTTATGCTGAGTGGCCTGTTTTATGTAAATGGTTGCATTTGTCAAACCTACTGATCTAAAGATATCTTTTATATTGAAATTTATTTTTGTGCTACTTAAAAGAATCTCTGCAGGAACTGCATACAAATGACCTTTCAGTTCAGCAGTTTTGAACCTTGTAAAAGAAGTGACTTCAACATTTGTTTGAATATGGGATTCTAGCTAACTGCCTAATGTACCAAAAATGGGCGGTGGACAGTTAAAGGTAGTCTTCCATAAATGTTTTAGAAACCTTAAAGAATGTATTAGAAACTTAACAGTGTCTTGTGTGGGATGAGGGTGTTGGTTAATGTTGCTGATAAAGTAATGGCCATGTGGCACTAGATAATAAGGATTTCTGGTTTTAAGGTAGTAACACCTTTTGGGATCTGTATTTGTATACTGTGATAATTAGGTTCTGAGGACCATATGTAGGCTTGTGAACTCTTATTAGACTATATGAAAAGAGAAATGACGGCACATGTTAGATGAAACTTATATTTACAGCATTTTTAGTGACGATGTATCCAGCACAGGATAATGCTGAAATTAGACTGCTTTGCTCATGCTTTCATGAAACAGTCTTTCATCATGGCCTAAGTAGTTTATTAAAGGTGGCCTAAAACAGCCAGTTTTAGTTTTGAATTATCGCTAATGTAGGGCTTAGAATCAGGATTTTTCGCCTTTTGATTATATCATGTTTAGAAAACCTTGGACAGTCTCCCCTCCTCCAATTTCCACTTGAACTTGGTAATATTTTTAGTTCCCTGTGAGAAGAAAATAGGATTGGAGATCAGTTCCACTGTTACTTCCATAAACCACATGAGCTAGCCAACTACAGAAATCCATACATGTTCAGTACTTTGAAATGTGGCCAGTGTCACAGATTCTAAAGGGACTTATGTCCATCCAATGTGTCTTAGTTTCTTAAAAAATAAAGTTAAGGAATGTTTACCAAAAATTCACTGTGAATTATTTTAAAAAGTATTTTTCATAAACCCACTTATGGGTAGTTTGCCTGTACTTTTGGTAGTAATTACAGGGATGATTATATGTCATTTAATCTGGATATAAACACTTTTAACTTACGATAATTAACCATTTTGGTTACTGATGCTTTCCTTAAGCTTTGATTCATCTGTTTGATTTTGGATTTGGTTTAAATTCTTAAATGGTTTTGTGAAGAGTGAATATACACTGATTTGGGCCTTTTAAATGAAGACGTACCAAGAAGCTGGCATAAAGAACTACGGAGAAGAAAAGGACTTCTTTTATTTTACACACTTAAGTAGAATATGTAGAACACATCATGTTAAAAATAAATTCATGTAGGTAGATGTTAGCTTTTGAAGAAGAGTGGGGTGGAGGTGGAATTTAGCTAATGGCATAGGAATTATTTGTGACTTATATAGAAAAATCATAATTTTAAGTGAGAACAATGTATTCTTAAAACTTACTTCCCATTCTGATTATTACCACAAAAGACAGGAGAGGCTCCTAGAATTCTTTGAATCACAGACAGTTCATGCTGGAAAGGACTAACGTGATTTATGCAACCCCTTCATTTTTCAAAGGATAGATGGTTCAGGGAATTATTAGTACAGTCTCACATCGCCTTGTAGAAGTAACAAGGAGCACCTTCAGGCATCACCAGTCTGCCCTAGGTTCACTGTAGGAAGCCAGAGCTGTTAAAGATCTGAATGTGGGGAGAAAAGGGAAGGAGCCACATTGTATATGCTTACCCAGTTGCTTCTATAGCTCAGTTTTCATTACCGGGTTTTCTCTGTTTTCTTAGAACTGTCTTAATGCCCATTTCTACCAGGGCCTGTTGTCTAAGGACATTAACTTGTGCTCCCCTCAGGGATGGGTTTACTACTAGCTGTCAGAAAGCTATTGGGTATCCTAATGTGTTAATAGCTGAAACTCAGCTGTAATTTTCTCCTGAATCGGTCAGCATTTTGCAATCTGTACATTGTGGTGCTTTCCCCACCTTGTATTGTTATAACTGTAAGCTCCTAAGGGGCAGCAAATTGGTCTTAGACATGTACCCTGTTCAGTGTCTGGCAGTGCCATATATGCATCAGGGTTTTCCAGTAATTTTTCCCATTCTTCATGGAAGTGATGTTCCAGCCATGCTGAACTACTTCCGGTTCTTCTAATATGCCAGGCATTGCTGACTCCGTGGCTTCGAGTGCCTTCTTTTTTCCCTGAAGATAGACAAATGTCTGCATCCCCCTTCCACCCCCAGTCCCATACCATCAAAGTCATTTCTTTGAAGACCTAGTTCAAGAGCTAATTTTTTTTCATAAGAGGAGATTTGCAACAGGAACAGAGAACCTCTTTTTAGGGATTGATCTGGCCAGAATTTGAAGTAAGGAACAAATTCATTCTCATCTTCTTCCCTTCCACATTGTCCCTCCTATTTGAGATTCTGTCCCAACCTTCATTTAAAAAAAACAATGAAGTGTGTTCCTAGAGCTTATAACTTACCCCTTCAACCTAAGATTAGAATGACCTGTATCTGTTTTACTACCTTATTTAGACTATAAGGTCCTAGAGGACAAGGACTGGGGTATTAATCCCTGTATTCCCCCAGAAGGTACAGTGACTTATATGAAAGAGTCCTTAAATGATGATTCATTGATTTGAGTAAATTGGTGTATTTGTTTTCATTCTCACAAGGGAGGCTTACCTAGAGATAGGACTTTATTGAATACATTTTAGGCACTATGACATTTCATAGTGGAGGAGATTGCTGGAAAGTTTGAGGAGTGGGCTGAGGAGGGGGAGGAAGGTCACTAGTCATTTTGAGGTGCTTCCATCCCTGATCTGAGTAATTAGTGTATCCTAGGCAGTTTTTTTGCAGAAGAATTTTATGTGCCAATTTTCATTTCTTTTCACAAACCTACTCCATTGTTCTTTCAGTTCATATCATCACCCATGCCCCAAATCTTAAGTCATCTGCTCACATTTTTCTTATTTCTCACATCCAGTCTCCGGCTAAGTCCTGTCAGTTCTACCTCAACAGTCTTTCACATCTTTCTCCTCACCTAGATAATTTTAATGGCCTCTCAGCTTCCTTTATCTCTTCTTATCCCAGCCTCCATTAAATCCAATATTAGATTCATCTTACTGAAACATAGCTCTGACTATGTATCCCATGTATGTGTTCTATCACCCCTGTTAGACTGTAAGCTCCTTATGGGCAGGATCTATGTCTGAGTCATTTGTGTATCTCTCATCATGCATATCAATAAATATTTCTTGAATGAATAACATACAAGCCTTGTCAAGTGAAATTATGTTTTCCAGATTATATATTGGTTGCTGGAGTAATTGTAAGATTTCAAAAGTTCTCTCACATAAAGTTGGTTGAATAGTGACAACTGAATTAACCACAGAGAAAATTTCAGAAAACTTTATTTTTTTTTCCATTGGAATCAGCATGGATATGTGTATATGGATGGTTCAATAAATATATTTTTATATACATGTATCACAGAAATTTTACATTCCATCTTCAAACTGCAGAAATAGAATTTTTTTTTACAAGCCAAAAAATAACTGCCATAACTTTTATGACTTCATGCAAAAAAGGGGGAAGAGTAAGGGCCTGGGGTGGGGCAGGGAATTGGTTGGTCAAGGTTAAGAGTCCGTAAGAAGTAAAAATGTTTCATTAAGGAAGCGATTGCTTAGATTGCTTAACACGCTGCTTAAGGTGGTAGCCAAACAAATCCTTAACTGCAGCATTAAGGCCATACCAAGTTTATACATATATACAATGAAGTTTCCATATAAAAGACATACTATCACATTTTCTTCTGGGAAAGGATGAGGAGCTTTGAGAAATTCTGACCCAGATTTCTAGGCCAAGTAATTGTTTAAGATGTCCCCAGGCTACTTAGAACTCTCTTCTGCTTTAGCCAGCTGTCAGTTACTTCTCTCTGGGCTTGTGTCTTTTGTAGTCTTTTACGTGGAAGTGTGAGTCATCTTGAACTTCTTCCATCATAGGTGATTAAGTACTTTGTAGCTTAACAAACACTGCTGAGCCCAATATATAACATTTCCTCTCTACAGTGCTGGAATCACAGAATTGTGACTTCGAGTTGTTTTACTTGTAACAGTTCATAGCCAACACTGCATTGTAACCTGAAGATTTACATGATACCCTTCTGCCTTTTGGGGTTAAAATAACTTTTTGAATAGTAATAGTATAATGAAGCTAGTGTGAGATTTCAGGTAACGTCCCTGGAGTTGTTGAAAGTTAACATTGAACTTTTAACCCCCTGAGTGTCATGACACATTTATGTTGACAGTTACCTTTTTGGAAAAAAAAGGAAATGTAAAATCACTTGAAGAAGAATTATAATGGGATTTACTCTTCTGTTTGAATCAGGCAACTTTTAAGACAAAGGGTAGGTCTTTTGTGCAAATACCTAAAGGAGCTAAATGGGGAAAATTTGAAGGGCGAGTCCTTTGGAGATGACTTTCAGTTATGCAGAAGTCTTTAACTGGCAAGGTTGGGGCTAGACTCGAGACTGCACACTGGTCTTTTGGCAGAAACTGGCCCTTGTTAGTGTATAATCTTGAATCAAAAGGAATGAAAAGTTACTAAGTCTAAGATGAATCATGTAAATAAAATACCCTTTTACCCAGTGACCAACTGAGCCTTTATTTGATGTTATAACTCATTTTGGAATTTTTTAAATCAATCTAATACTGCTTTTTCATTAATGTCTTGGCTAGCTCTGAGTTGGGTATCCCTAGTAGTCCTGTGCATCCCCGGCATGGGTGAGTTGCCAAGTGTGGCTCCAGTGTGTTCACAGCTATTGCTGCAGAGTAATTCAGTCCCCTCTTATGGGTTCCCTGGGCCAGTCAAGTTTGAGAAGAGGTCTCTGGAAATGATCTTTCTGGGAGAGAGGACCAAATAATTTGTGATTTGGAAGCACTTCTGTATGAACATTTAGAAAGTGAGCAATCAGAGTCGTTTCCAGTCATGCACCAGCCACTCGTCACCCAAATGACACGAGTTACTTACATCGCAGTAATGTACATCAGATCTAGATAAGTGATTTTAGCCAACAGGTGGATTGTGACAATGAGATCCAGAGAATGAGACGTGGACACCCTTTGGCAACCTCACCTGGAGGGTTTAAAGCATTAAGGATTTTGTCTTAGTTACTTTGTGGTTCACCTTGTACATTTTAAGTCTAATTATAGCAGTTGAAGATGTGTATTTTGTCTAGTTTTTCAGACTTAAAATGAAAGCCAATGAGGTCCCTGCTGTTTACCTACAAAGTAGAACTTGGTGGTTTCGCTTTTTTTTTTTTTTTTTTTTAAGAATCTTGCACTATGTCTAATACACAAGAGTCACATTGGGTAGGCATCTATGTCCAATAGACTAAGTAGCAAGATGCATTCCTTCGGGATTTCACTCATTTTAACTATTGTTAGTACCAGAAATACTATGATGGATTAAGTATTGAAAAATTGAACCATTAAAATATGAAATAGTATGAGTTTTAAATTCATAGTATAAAGTTTAATTTTAATGTTCTGAAATGTGAGAACAACCGATTTTTAGCTTCTTAAATAAATAACCGCAGGCTAAATAGCATGCTAAACATGGTACAACTTTAAAAGAGGTAGAAATATATCTTAATGTGGAAAAAATTTGAGTTTAGAATACTACTTGATATGCAAGTACACTTATAAAAAAGATTTGGGCAAATCTTTCATTTATAGGGTAAGTAATACTAACCTCTTTCCTCACAATATTCTTTCTAGAGAATTTACCCAAGAAAGGTAAATCATTTTGAAAGAAGCTATTCTTTTTACATACTTCCACTAGTAATGACTTGATTAAAAACCAGTTACATTTTGTCTTTTTTTTTTTTAATTCACATTGGCTTTTCCCTCTCCATACCCTTTTTATTCCATGGACATAATTTCATGCTTTAAATAAGGATGCTCTCTAAGTTGGACAAAGTCATTTCAGATGCAGTTGAGAATAGAACATGCTAGACTATATACTTCCCTTCCAGGTCAGCTGTTTAATAATTTAGCTGAAAAGATAGTAGTATTTGGACCACAAGCTCTCTTTTTACAAATACCTACATTGTATTAAGTATTGGCTTGCTGTTTGACAAAAGAGCTGTAGAAGTAAGTTTTTCAGAATCACAGTAGAATAGCGATCTTAATGAAGAACCATAACTGCTGTACCTCTGTTACCCCTTAGTAGTGCCTACCCAGCACAAACTAAATGCTTAATACTTGTTGGGTTGAATTGAAGCTTTTGAAAATCTGAATTTCTAATGGATACTATAACTTTACTTCTAAGATGAAGGAAAAGGTAAGTTCTCCCAAAGTATAGGAAGATATGAATTAGACTGGAAGTGTCAGCTAATAGAAAGGAGATAGAGTGAGCTCTGCCCACGAAAGAATATTGGTCTTTTTAAGAAGTGCTCCCTTATTCTGCATTTAAGGTTGTTACGATGGGCTCCAAGTCTCTCTTTCTGACCATGTCTACCATTCCTTACACGTCAACCAAATGGATAATCAGTGTACCTTGCGTGTGCCCCTGTTTTTTACCTCCATATTTTTACTTGTGTTTCTTCTGCTGGAACACTCTCCATCAAAATTTCATCTGCTCTTTAAGGTACTACTACTCAAATGGCCTTCAAGCCTTGAAATGTTCCATGATTTGTTTTCTGCCAGCTTCACAGCACCCTCCTTTTCTCTTCCATATTTCCACATTCCTCAGTAATTATTTTGGCATTTCTATTATTTCCCTCCTACATTGTAAGAAAAGAAACTTTTATTCTGATTTCCTGCTTTCATAGTCCACTGCCTTATCATAATTGATTTAATAAATAGTAGATGGATAGATGACAGGCAGGTGTAGGGGAATTAAATACAAAGCTAATAGAAAAACTGGAAAGTAGTGACACTATTGAGACCTCCCTGAGCTTCCACTTCTGACTGCAACTCTTCAGGGCTAAGCTGCTTTCCCTGGGCATTTCGGAAATTCATCCAAAGGCAAGTAGATAGCAGTTACCTGGAGACCCACTGAACCTGACTGGAGGTCACTAAATAGAGTCCATTCAGAGTGCCGGTTATCTCACCAGCATCCAGAATGAATACAGGAGTGGCCCTGCCTGTCAGAGCAGGTGGCCAAGGCGTTCCTGGCATCCCTGCTGTGACTCATGGTTCTGTTATTGCCAAAGACCAAGCTTCTGGATGTAGCTGAAGAGACTTGGATGAGGGCAAGTGGGTCCCAGGAACTGCAGTAAGCAGAGGCTTTGTCCCCTGAACTGGTCTTAGTTTGTACATACCAAGTTACCTAGGGGATTGCTAAGTCAGGAATAAAGGACTTGGAGACAAGCAGCAGCTTCTAGTGTGTGTGTGTGTGAAGATATGTCTACACATTTCCCTGTAATTCCACTTTCCATTTTCATTTCCAGAGCTTGGATGGAGGTAAAGAGTCATTAGAAAGCCCTTTACTGGAACATTGGTCAGGTAGCCACTTTCAATACTCTCGTTTCAATGGTATCTCATAAAGAGGTGTTCACTTTACCTGAACAACTGCCTGGGTGAAGTAGTTACTTGTGTTTAGCCCTTTGAAAGGTGGGTGAGGCCACAATTATATAAATCCAGATAGTAAATAGCTATGAAAATAGCCTTTGTTTAAAGTCTGAGCTCAACTTTCTATCCTAAGAAACCTTGGATTTTTCCAGTGAGATGGAATTTCTCTCCCTGCCTCAGTTACCACATCTTCCCTTGAATTAGTTATTCATACCCGTATCATACTTCGCTAAACTGTAAGTTCTATAGTTAAGGGCAGTGTTTTCCCTTGGTTCCTGTGCCTTGCATTTTTTGTATTAGATTCTTAGTTGAGTGAATGTTTTAAAGGGATTCTAGACTTAGGAAAGATGTCCAGAAAAGATCTAGTCCTTACTCTTGATTCTGGCTAAATCCAAGCCATTCTGGGCACACAAGGATCTCATAGAGGACCGCAAACGAGTGTGTTCTCACATTCTGTAAATGCCATCTATCCTCACCCTGCCCTGTTGCTTGCTTCTTTTGCTCAGTTCTTTACAGCTAGAAAATGGCCACACATCAACTAAATCCTTCATGTACCAGGAACTGGATTAGTGGGCTCTCAACCTTTTAAGGAAGGCTAATAGGTTTATGTTGTTTATGGCCACGTTCTGAGAAGAGGAAGACAAAGGACTTGATCAAGAGATGTTTGGTTTGGCATTTAAGTTGTAGGAGGTTAAATTTTGTATGCTGGAATGTATGTAGGCAAAGGGGTCTGTATTTTTTTTTTAGCAGCAGTTATAAGGTTAAATTAAAATGAATGAATGTCATCTTTGTGCTGCTTTTTAATGACAAATTACTGCATCAGTTACTTGTTTTTATATTCAACAATTTGGAAAGATAGAGCTTTTTACAAGTGGGTGACTAAAGTCACGTGATAAAATTTGTTGAAGGTCAAAAGCATAAGTGGAAGAGGTGAACACATGTCAAGCATGTTCTCAAAACTTAGCTTTCCTTTGTCTATAGAATCATGTCCAAACAGTCAAGGCTTTGACTTGGGCTGGTAAAATAAACTTTCAGAGCCCAATTTTCCTCAACTCTCTCTCTCTATATATATGAATGATCAGGCCTCTTCTGGAAATTAAATTATAACAGTTTAAAGAGACTGACATACAGTGGTAGAAATATTGTGGTATTCAAGGTTTATTCACAATCTGTTACTAGTCTATCAGACAACTATTTGCAGAGCTTCATATGGTGCCTTCTATTCAGTTGGTACTCATATACCTAGGAAAAGGGAGGTAAGTGCTTGATAAGTGAAATGACTAGAATTTAGATCTCCAGTGTGTGTACACGTTCTGAGTTAAGCATGGAGTAATACACTGGTGAAGGGATCCTTGAAGCTAGTCAGGAAATGTCAGGGTCAGCTGCTCTGTCGGGGCAGGTAGATTGTTCTTTTGGGAGCCTGTCTCAATTCTGAAAGAAAGCTCTTTGATGACCTCTCCTGGCAAACAGAGGAAGGAGTGATAAGCATTTCAGGGACTGGGGTTATAATGAGAATGCTTTACAGTTTACGGTGAAGGGGTGGAGTTAACATCATTGTGTCATTTTATCTAGACATTGGACCTGTGGTGTGGATACTGTTATCCCCAAATACAGAGAAACCAAGTGTCAGAGGTAATGGTCTTGTTCAAGATAACGTGCCTGTGGGAGTTGCACCTCAGCCTTCTACCAACAAGCTAGTGCCCTTTCCACGGTACTAGGAAAACCTCGAATGGGTTTAGAGAGGAAAGCTGAGAGTGAAACGTAGAGTGGGACCATCTTAGGGGGAAGTCCTCCTGTTTTCTTTTTTTTTTTTCTCTTGAATTAAAAGACAACTGGTGAAATGTCCTTTAGAAAAAACTTTACAGCTAGGAAAACTTTTCAAGCACAACTAATTCAATACTCCTATTTTACAGGTAGGAAAATTGAGGCTCTGAGAAAACGAGAAAATATGAATGCATTTTACAGTGACTATCTCTATTAACCACCTAGAACATACAGTTACCATTTCACTGTATTTGTTTTATTGAACATCTATCCATTCTCAAGGTCTTTTTTAATATCCTTGATTTGAATCTTTCAGTGGCAAAGAAAGAGTGTCTATATGATGGTGGAGACAAGGGTAAGAAACAGTCAGTTTATAATATGGTTTCCATATTATTAAAAAATTTTAACATTTGAAAAAATCTATTAATTTTTGAGTCTATTAATTTTCAAGAATTTGGGAACAAGAAAAAAGTTTCAGTCTGCAATATTTTCATTAATTGCAGGGCCAGATGAAGGGAGAGTGAAGATCATTTGTCATGTCACCCTATAAACATTTTGAAGAGATTCCATTGATATAAAGCATAAATACGTCCCTGTTGGGAAAGACAGGAGCAGTGTTTTCTGATTATAAAGAGTGTTTGTTGGAGCTACAGGAGTGTGGAAGCATTTTCAGAAACATCATTGCCAGGGTGAGGTTTTGTTTGGGGGTGGAGGGTAGAGAAAGCTGGCTCAACTCCAGCCACAAAAACATATATTTATATATATTTTTAATTAGTATAGCCTAGCTAATGGTATGAATTTAGATGAGCCTCCCCAATGGTCTGGAGCAGTCCCACTTTTTCTGCCTGTAACTGCAGCTAAAGTAACAGGGACAAACAAGGGAAAATATTCTTAAATCTTGCTGGAAGTTTCTTGTTATGATCAAATTATGTATATGGAGGGGCGGGGATCAGGCTGGGAGGGGACTTGGAGTAGTTGCAGTTATTTCCCTAGACGTATTTTACAAGTTCTGCTCTGATGCTTTTCTTTTTGATTCTTCCAGAGGCTCTGGCAGAGAGAATTCAAACAACTGCCATGGGAAGTGGGTTACAGCCTTCACAGGTCATACATGCTAAAATACCAGAGTGGAATGTCCTGCTGTTTGATGGGATTCTCAGGTGAGAAGCTAGTCTTAGGCAAATCCATCAGTGCTGTGAAATACATCGACTTTCATGGCAAAAAAATTAAGATCGTAATCTCCTCAAAGGCCATGACTCTCCTCTTTTTTAACTTCTCCCTACCTGCCACCAGAAGGCCTGGGATGGGGTTCCAAGCCTGACACTGAAATGGGGAAACAATGAAGCATTTCACAACGTACGATATGCCCTTTCTTCTTTTCTTCAACCCATGAACATATCTCAAGTTTGGATTTGAAAATTTTCCTTCAAATCCCTCCTTTTTACAGGGGAGTAAGTGAGCCAAAGAAAGGCGACATAGCTTACCTGTGTTTCTGTGGTGAGCCTGAGCACCACAGAACAAGAACCCCACTTCCCATTTACCTCTGTCCACTTCGGAAGGCGAGTGTATTTAAATAGGATACTGGGTTTCTGAAGTTGCATAAGGCAGTTGAATCTGAAGAAAGGCAATGCAGGTAATAGTGAAGCAGGTGTGAGAACGGGAGACCCACTATGCTTGGGATCTGTGTGCAGCCAGCAAATGTCGATTAGGTAGCCGTTACTGATCTGTAGCTGGTTAATGGCCTTATGTAAAATATAATTTTCATTGCTGGGCTCTTTGAAGGGTATATTTTTGACTTACCATTCTCTCTACCTTGACTTCTCAGCCCAATGTTCCAATGGAAATTTTCCAGAGCAGCAAAATTTCAAAATGCACGGGCAAGAGGAGAAATAGAAATCAGAACCCTAAAACTAATGCGACAAGAGCGACTACATCCATTCTAGCTCTCCCCACCCCTTACCCCCTTAGAAATAAACCTGCATCTTCTGACAGAGTTTAGTTTCACAAAATGAGATGTACACACTGATGAAACAGGAAACGTAGGCAGAGAGGCAGTGGGAGGAGGCTGGGGCTGGCGGGGAGCAAAGGGGGAAGAAGTAATGGCTTGGATGCTAGCTGAAGAAGCCTTAATGATCCTAAAAATTATTGGGCAATAATTTTTGCTTTGGAACTCATTTTGCTGTTCCAGAGAATGATAAAGCATCTTAATAATTGCTTTAAATAACCACACAGCTCCATCAAAACAGCATGAAATAACACCCACATATGAGCAAACCTATCTTCTGCCACAGCTGTCTTTATAGCTTGAGAAATCCTTAAGGAAGCAATAGGATAAAAAATTGATAGAAGCATCATCTAGTCAGGGCCCTCAAGATTCTAGATTACTCAGGACTGGGAGAGAGATGTTTGCAGGGTGCCCTTCTTGTCCTTGATATCCTGAGATCTTCAGTTGAGACAGTCAGAAAAAGGTCATTGTTTTCATTCTCTCAACATTTGGCTGGAGTGGAGATTGCAGCATTTCAGGATGTTCAGAAGTTCTCTACATCTACAAGGACTTTAACCAATCCCAAGATGTTCTATCCACTGGGATTTCAGGATACTGTGAGACCAGAGCCTTCCAGCATGTGCTCTCCTTACACTGATAGAAGGAGTTAAAAGCAAGCCAGCTCAATCAAAAAAAAGGCATATTTCTTTTACTCCTTAAGCCAGGATAAGCTCTTGTTTCTGGCTTCATAAGAGCTGCAGGAAAATAGGAGGGTTCATAATTCAAATTTCTGGAATTGATTTCTGAGAGAAAGGGGCTTAGTAGAGGGATATAACAAAAAGCTAAATTTTAAGAACATGTTTCCTGCTTACTTGTTTAGAGAATTTTCAGTCTGGTTTGTTCATGAATTAAGAATGCTTTATGTTAGCAGGTAGCAGCGATCCATTACCCTTTCTTAGCAGACCTTTCCAGCCTGTCAGAGTACAAGCTTTCTAGTTAACTTGAGAATCCTGATTTTGCCTGCCTCTTTGGAGTCGAGGGAGAGGGTGGGTAGAATGTGCAGAAGGTGCTCATTGAATAAATCAGATAACTTGCAGAGTGGTACTCATCGTTCCAGGGCTGGGTGTTCAGCTGGACTGGGGAATAGCTGCAAATTTCAGGTCTCAACTCTAATCCTAAAGCTGATACAGATTGTAGCACCACCAAGCCCTCTGCTTGCCAGCTTCTGCTAAGGGGGCAGTTACTACAGATGGATGACAACTCAACTCCCTTCAATTTCAGTATGTTGTGATTAACTAAGGAATCTAATTTTAACAAAAGACTGTTATCAGTGATGGTACCAGCTTAGCAGGGGCACCAATCTACTCTGCAATCTAATATGGAGCCTCACACAACACTATCTCTTTTTTAATGATGCTCATAAAACTATTCTTTGACGGAAAGGAACTATCTCCCATCATATTGATTTTCTCCTCAGTATTAAAAAAATAGTCTATGAAAAATATTGGTGAGCTTCTTAGAGGGATACATTTCTTATTGTCAGCTTAGAAGAAAAAATATTTTGGATCAAATGACCTTCTATCTTTCTAGACTTGAACTAAAAATAGAGTTAATTTCAAGGTCTGTCTCTCTCTCTCTCTCTCTTTCTCTCTCTCTCTCTCTCACACACACACACACACACACACACACAGTTACACACTCACATTCATTTTTCTTTGTATTCACTCCTGTTCTTGGTCATTTCCTATAGCCTTAGCTAAGAATGGGCTCTGAGTGTTTGAAAGGACCAGAGCATGGCAGAGCTGAGCCATTTATTTTGGCTGCTCTTGAAACAAATGAGATATGTTTAAACTAATAAGTAGGAAGTTACTAGTCTTATCTGTCTGCTTAATTGATATCTCCTAAATCTGGCTCCTAGGACTGACTATAGTTTTGGAGGTGGGTGAAATCACCACCTCCTCCATGCCATATCCAATTCTTCCTCCATGCAGAAATACTGGTCTGTACATGTATAGAGTTTGAAAAGCAGTAAACCACTCATTATACCTAAATCAGTTTTCTCTCCTACAGTAGCAGTTGGCATGGGTATTTCTAAGGCAAAATATACTTGTGCAAAAAGTAAACAGGAAATTAAGAGTATTGTCCTATTTGTTGGAGTCACGTAAAGAAATATTTGGCCTAAATCATCTAGTTTGATTTTCTATAATGATGAAATCCATGAAACGCAATGCTAAATCCTTACGAGTTATACATTAATGATTATGTCTTCTTGAGCATGCTCCATTACTAATTCATAATGGTATTTTTGATTTTGTGATTTTTTTCCCCCACCACTATTCCCCTTTGATAACGTAGAGCAAAAGGATAAAACAAATCTGCAGATTTTCCAAAGAAGAAAGGCAATAAGAATTGTGCGGGTCCATGTATTTGTGCATATTTATGTGCACATCTACCTGGAGGGTACAGAAATCAGTGACATTAAACATTTTGTCGAATGAACTTCCTATAGACCAGCTCAAGCACCTAGAACAGTTAGCACTAGGACGGGGTTAGAGATCACCTATACTACTCTCCCCATTGTGTATTTAGAGAAACTAAAGCTTAGTCATCAGCCCAAGGCCACCCAGCGTATTAGTATCTGGACGAAAATTCAGATTATTTTTTTCACTGCTATAATGCAACCACTCACATTTATTTTCTGTGAGGAATACCAAGTTTGGAGTAGTCTGAGAGAAGATTTTGGTGGTATTCCTCCTCTGTGTCTCAAAGAGATGATTCTGTTGTCTGTTGGATACTATCGTTTAGACCTGTCAGCTTCCAGTGGGTCCACAAGTTGAATATGGTGGCTGGCAGAAGTTCAAGGACCCTGGCAAATGGCCTAGTGATTTTTCTGTCTTGGAGAGAGTCGAGACACCTCATTCAAGAAGTCCAGTTTGAAATCTGAAGATTTTGCTGTTTCAGAGGAGGCACACTGTCTTAGAACAACTGGTACTGTCTTGAGTCCCTGGTAGAGGTCTAGAGCCTTTGTGTGCCTGATTTACCTACACTGCAGACTTTATGAACTTAGACTAGTAATAGGTAAGGGCATCTTTAATTTTCTTCACTAAAAAATGATTTTTTTTTTAAATCAAGTGAATAAAGTGCTAGCGAAAGGGGCTACTAGCCTCTCCAAAGACTCATGCAGTACTTTTTAGAATTCAGGTTTATTTCCCTTCCCTAAATAAAGTGATTATAGTGCTCATAAAAGATACTAAAAGCAGCTCAAAGACTGATATTCTAGACTTGAACTGACAGTAGTTGTTCAGGTCCCTCTATTTAACTTTTCTTCTTTAGACACATTTGTGGTGAGTAAAAGGATGGTTTTAGATGAGAGACTCCTACTTACTTGGCTTCCGTCCTTCAATGCTTCTTAGAAAAGAGGATTCTAAGTTCTACCTCATATCATCCAAGGCTAGAATACAGTTTAGCTTTCTAGTCTACACAGGCCAAGAGAAAGGAAGGCAATGACTCATTGACTTTGGAACCTGGATGTAAGCAGCTTTATCCTTCAAGCCCCAAAGCCAAATCTTTTTGCCTGCATAGTACATTTTCTTTACCTAAATCACTCTATATCCTTGTCTTGGCCTGCTTTTGGACTGCTGTAGGCATCAGCTATTGTGCCACAGGGAATAGGAGACATTTCCCTATGGGAAGGTGCTTTAGGGAGGGGTTAGACTCCCAGTGTCTCATCACTGTCCTGCCCCCAGTTGGGGATAGATAGAAGGAACACCCAAGCTGCAGTGCAAACTCTGTTTGTCAGCTGTGTTTCGCCACCTACTTACTACTTTGATCCAAAGCCAAGACACTAAAGTGCAAAGAAAGAAGTGTAACCCTGGTATACTGGTTACTGGCCAAAGCTGGCAGAATGCCACATACAAAGGTGCCATCATCTCAGGCGTAGCAGTGTTGGCAGAGTGGGCAGATGCTGCTGGAGACAGTTCTCCTGTTTAGTTCTACAATCTACCTTGCAGACCTCCCATCTATGAACATCTGCGTCCTTCAGCAGGATCTTCCACCCCTCACAATTCATTTCCTAGTCTCTCCTTTTTTTTTCTGCGGTGCCTTAGCTATCCTGGGATAGATCTGGCACCTCAGAGTTAGAAGGAAAGAGAAATAGTCATCTAACTTTCTTAAATGTTAAAGCTAAACAAAGCACCAAAAAAGAAAAAAAGACCTATAAAAATATAATGGGGTCATCCCCCCAAACTTCCCACATTATTTGCGGTACATGAAATGTCAAAATATAATGAACAGACTTTCTAAACGCTACCATTTCCTTTCACCCGTATATGTCTTAGCAGCCGCAGCTTCAGTACTACCCTTTGACCTCTTAAAACTTCACTTTGTGGGACCACTGTATAATAAATCTATTCCACCCCACTGACCCCACCTTCCCAAATATACACCCACTTGCAATTAATTCCAAAGAGACTCTCCAAAAAAATAGACATTTGAAAAAAGTGCATCTGTTTACACTCAGTCTATGCATATTATTTCTTGAGATTATTACTTTTTTTTAACCATAAAAAAGATTGCATATTGGCAATATAATGAGAAAACCATGGTGGCCGTTTCTGGGTGGTGGCGGGGAGTAAGTGAGGTGGGCGTTGAAGCACAGAAGTGCCAGGGCTCAGAGTGGGGGCAGGCGTGAGCTCTAGCCTTGAGACACGAGGACTGAGGTGGGATTATCTTGATGCTCAATCCTTGGGCCTCTGAAATGTCCCCTCTCTTTAGTCACTCCCTTCTTTTCTGTCCACCTTTTCCCATTTCCACTACCCATGCCCCGGCCTCACAACCCTCTTGAAGCAGAGGCAGAATGGCTTTTTGGCATGTGTCCACCTGGGCCAGTTTGAAGATAGGCATGGCATTTGGAAGGGTGTGATGTGGGACACACACCAGAGCAAGCTTATTTGTGACTGTTTCCACTCTGGGAAAAACTGTCCATCACTTCTGTGACTTTAAAAATTTAAGCAGTTACTAGGCTGATAGGTTAAGAAAAATCTTTTGTTCATGTGGTTTTGCATTAATATTAAGCATGAATATATATTATATATTACATTGCTTTCCTTCCATCTGGGGCAGACTGTACTCTCCTTCCAAACAGGAAACTGCACAGCCTATGGACTCAAAATTTTCGAAAGCTGTTTTGCCCTCACTCCCCACCCCCCACCCTTAACCCTTCCCTTCCTCCCGACCCCTCAGTTCCTATGTTAGAAAAGTTCTTCCCTCCCCCCTCCCACCAGCCCGCTCGCAGTTAGATAGATAGTACCACATTCTAAGATTCATGCATCACTGCCTTTGCTATTGCACATACTGCAGAGAAAGAGAGACTTGTGCATGTGTGCCCCCTCCCTCTCTTCCCCTCGCTTCCTTAGGCTCTCAGATTCCTGTGCTATTCTCACTGCGCTTTCCCAGCCTCCCCCATCCCGGACCCGTCACTGGTTGTGGACATCTTCCCTGCGGACAATCTTATAGATGATCCAGTAGAACATGTTGAAGATGAGGAAGGCCATGGGGAAGCCGATGCGGGATATTTTGTCGATCTTCTTGGCCCTCTGGATGAAGAGTTTTCGCATCTCCTCCGGGGACTTCGATGGAGCAGGAGGGGGGTTGGTGGTGGTGGTATTGTTGGTGCCCTTGACCGAGATACCATCCTTGGCCTGCAGACAGGCTGGGCCCATCCCATAGGCAGAGAAGTTGAAGCGGCCCTCGCCAGCCTCATCCTCCTGGAATAGATTCAACATGGGGCTCTACTTAAAATAAGACAGGGGCTGGGCACCCTCCCTGCAAGGCACTCCCCTGGGGGCCAGGCCATGCCCATCTGGACCTCCCTGCTTCCCCGCACCGTTTCAGGTTTCAGAAGGCGTTGTGGCTGGCTGGGGAGTTATGCCTTATAGAGGGGCGCCGCTCGTATGCTGAAACAGATGCAAACCAGGGGATAGGAATGTGGCATAGAGTCTCGAGACCTGTGTTCAAATGTTGGCTGTCATTTACTGGCTGTACAACCTTAGGCAAGTCACTGTCTTCTATGAGTCTCGGGGTTTTCTATTTCATTTTCTTCTATGCGTGGTAAGAGGCTTCTCACTACCTCAGAAGGTTCTTTTGACCATCAGAGATTATAGATGAGCACGTCCTCTGCATGCTGTTTTGTTGGAAATCCAGGGGACAATTTGGAGAGATCCCCTGCTTTGCTTCTGTTGCCTCCTTGCCCTCTTTTCCCACCCCATTCCCCACATAATGTCTTCTTGTGTGTGGGTTGCGGGGAGGGGGCGAGTGTCCAGGAGGGAGCAAGAACTGTGGGCCTCACCTCCATTTCACCAGCCGGGGAAGCCACAGCTGCTTCCTGCCTCCACGTTCCCATACCGGGCACTTGTGACCTCAGACACACCTCTGCGTTTTTATCAAGTTATCATTCAAGAGCCTTCATTACTTACTCCAACTTACCTTTACAGGCTTTTTTCTCTCTCCCCACCATATGCTTTGCACAGCTGCCAGTTTGTTGCACTTTCTCAGTCATTCCTGTACGTTCCCACCTCCCCACCTTACGCTCATTACCGTAATGCCTGCTGCCCTTATCCTTCTGATTTCTCCTTTTCCTGCCTCATGGTGACCTTGCCCTGATCTGAATCATGGAGACACTGTTGCTGCTCTCATCATGTCTAGCTTTCTTTTCTTTCCATTTGAGCTCTGAGGTGGCACTGGGAGTCTCAGCTTAGCTGTTGATTCACCGTGTGGCTCTGGGGAAGCTTTATCAGCTCACATCACCCGCCTGGATAGTGGGAGCTTTTAGAGGAGCAGCCCTGCCCGCTCGTTCCTGTGCAGGGCAGGGCCAGCCTGAGACGCCACGCAGTGCAGGAGCCACTGGTGCCTCTTCAGCTCTACTCTGCCGCCCTAGCTCGGGTCACTGTCTGGGCTTGTCACGACTTCATCATCGTCTCCCTGCTGCCTCCAGCCTACGCCCACCCCCAACTCATCTGGGTTCTTATAACAGATCTTATTGGTCATCTTTTGCTTAAACTTTTCAGTAAGTTTGTCCTGACGCTGACTTCAGGCTAATTAAAGTTGGTAGACAGTAAACAAGGTCTTAGATGACCTGGACCCTGTCTACCTCTCTAGTCTCATGTGTCATTCCGTGCTCCAGTCTCTCTGAAGTATTTCCTTACATTCAAAAGTGCCGTGTTCCCTCTCTTAAACTCGGCCTCTGTTTGAGTTGTCCCCTCAGCCTAGAACACACTCCTCACTCCATCCCTGCCTCCAACTCCTTTTTCACTGAACTAATTCTTGCAAGCCTGCCCTGAACGCAGAGATAGGCCAGGTGTCCCTGTTGCGTGCTCCGTAAGGTTCCTGTACATCTCCCCCACCCTTTTTAAAGCCATTTAACACATTGTATTCCTCAATTAATGTCTGTCTCTCCCATCAGACTGCAGGCTCCAGGAAGGCAGAGGCAAAGTCTGTCCTGTTCGTTCTGCCCTCAGCACTGAACATAGGAACAGGGTAGCATCGCTGTGAGCTGGGAAAGGGGGAAGTTAAAAGGGGAAGGGCCTTTTGGTAGTGTGTGTAGGGCAAGGAGGTAGGAATGCACAGGGACAACTGAGAAGGTACAACACAACTTGCAGGTGTGCAAAGCACATGGCGGAGGAGGGAATATATGAACATAGTTCTTGGACATAAGCTGAAAACAGTAAATATTTGTTGAATAAGTAAGTGTTTACTTGTATATCTTCACCAGTCCTAGCCTTTTTTTTTTTTTTTTTTTTTTAATGGGTTGTATTCTTAGCACCAGCACCACAAGGGTTTGGGATATACGATAAATGGTCAAGAAATCTTTGGCAAATGAATGAATCTGGTCTAACATCCTCATTGCATAAATGGAGGAAGAAACAATTGCTGTAGTGCCTGCCAAATAGGTGCTCAATCAATGTTTGTCAATGAGTCTGGCAACAGTAGAGGATTTGTATCAGGGCCAAGGAGAGGAGTTGAGGAAGCTGGTTAATTACTGGACTCTGCCTGGAAGGAGGACTGGGTCCAACTCCGTTGCTTGCCATAAATGGGCCCTTGCTGCAGGGTGGGATGTTGGAAAATGTTTTCACTGGGTTCTAGTTATGTAGGAAGAAGCACCAAATTAACTTCCTATATAATTTTGGGTGAATTATTCTCTGCTTTCCTTATCTTTTAAACATGGGAGTGGGAGGGGTGGAGGTAGGTAGGTGTGTGGACTGGAGGCAGCCAGAAGGGAAATTCTCTAGAAACCACTAGACAGAGGCTTGCTATTTCTATTCCACCCAGCAGGTGGCAGGAAATGAACGCCTGGCTGCATCTGGAGCCGCTTGGGGAGGGAGCAGGGGAAATCCAGTCGTGTTCTCTAGCATCCTGGGAGGGTGGTAGTGTGCCTGCCCAGTCAGGCTCGCCTAGGTTTCCTAATGTTCTGACTCATGAGGCCAACCAGGAAATTCGGGAAACAGATGTTTTCTGCCCAACAAATGAGGTGACCTGGGAGGATGCTGGGAGTTGAGATCACAGGCTCTGAGCAACTCGGGCATGCTGCTAGTTCCTCTTCACTCACCATTTGGGACTTAAAAATCCTCTCTGCACACTTCCTTCTAAAGGGAGGTTTCTGCAGCCCAGGCTCGTACACAGCCAAAATACAAGCCGCACCCAGAGGGGCTAACGTCACAGGAAGCTCTTCTTCGTGATGAGTCCATTTCGGTGTCTCTGCAGCTTCTGACATTTGCGCCAAGTTCAGAGCTCTTAGGAACAAGGCCACACTAATTCGAACACATACAAGGGACCAGGCAGGAGAAGCGTGAGTGATGAAGTGAGCTGGGTTGAAAAAGCAACCCAGGTCGACGGGACCGCGGTGAGCTGGGAAACGCATTCTCTCCCCAAGGCGGTTCCAGTGCGCCAGTCCCATGCGGCGTGTGCCTCCAGTGGGACCAGACGCTGTGATTTTTTGAGTGAAATGAGAAGCGTGGTTTTTAAATGGCTGGCACCTTATTCCACATTTTGAAGACACTACTGGTGAAATTAAAGTTGATCTCCGCCTTGGGATAAATCTTAGTTCTTATTTAAAATCCAGTAAATGCAGGACTATTTTTATCTGCTTCAAGGTGGAAGCACTGGTGAACCGATAATCATCTGGTGCTGTATGGTTGATGTTTTGGGAAGAACCCTGGGTCCTCCAGCACCTTCCCTGCCTTTGCCATCAGTGCCTCCGTGGCCCGGGTGCCTGGCTCCTCGCTGCTGTCATTGGCACAGGAGGAGTGGACAGGATGCGCTCAGAGCTCTTCCAGCACTGACATGCCGTGAGAAAGCAAGGAGGGCACTGAGCAGGAGA
>CM053515.1:16508976-16527747 GCA_028627145.1 Eidolon dupreanum | reverse complement strand
AGAATGCTGTGTTTAGTCTAAGGGTGATAAGAACAGGTACCTCATGTTAAAATGGAGAATGTCAGTGAAAATGGTGCAGTAAGATCTTTGTAAACTCTCTCCATCGTAAAAGCAACATGAACACCAGCAAAAATGGTCAGAATAAACGTTTTCAGAGCTCTGTTAATTAGCCAAAGGCTAACACCAATCCTGTGAACATTTATTTAAGAAAAAACAGCTGAATCTCAGTAAGAACAGCAAGCTTTGTAGCATTTAAAAACAGCTTCATTGAGATATAATTTACATACCAAACAATACACACATTTAAAGTGTACAATTTGATGGTTTTTATATATTCATAGATATGTGTGACCATCATCACAGTCGATTTTAGAAATTTCATCACCTCAAAAAGAAACCTAGTAACTTTTACCTATTATCTTCCTATTCTCCCAGTTCCCCAACCCCCTGTCCTAAGCAACCAGTACTCTACTTCTGTCTCTATAGATTTCTCAGTTCTGGACATTTTATATTAATGGAATAATAAATATGTGGCCTTTTTCGATGTATATCTTTCCCTTAGCATAATGTTTTCAAAATTTATCCATACCGTAGAATGTATCACTATTTCATTATTTTTTTATGGCCAAATAACATTCCTTTGCATAGATATAGCAATTTGTTGACCTATTCATCAACTGATGGACATTTGGGTGATTTCTATCTTTTGGCTAGTATGAACAATGCGGCTATGAACTTCTGTGTACAATTTTTTTGTGTGGACGTGTTTTCATTTCCGTTTGGGCTTTGTGGTGTTTTAAATTGCCCTGTTTCTATCCCCCCATCCCCAGCTCCATGCTAGCCTTGAAAACCAATAGTCTGCAAGTACAGTGAAAATGAGGAGTATCCTGGAAGCCAATGAATGGGGCAGAACAGAGTTGGAGCTTCTTCAAAGCTCCATTCCCAGAGAGTTATCATTATTTGATCTGCCCTGTGGTTGACTGAAAGACCCCCACTCAGAAGCCTGTCTTTACCTGACTTGGAGCTGACCCATTGTGAACAGCATTTTCCCTGGGGGCATTCGTGGCAATTGTTGAATATCAGGTCAGCCTGAGACAGTAGGTGACAGTTGAGGCAAACAGGTTGATCAAAAAGCTTTAAAGGAAAAACTAGGGAATGAGATGTCCTTGGGGGGCTTTAGAAAGCTCTGAGTATACCTAGGACTCCCGTGTGCTTGCTCAGGCCCTGTGCACACCAGGGGAAGAGCTGAGAGGGCCCTTAGTGCTCAATTCTGGCTAACCTTGATGTGCTGAGCAAGCTGTAAGCGAAGGCTAGGGAAAGTTATAAACTCCCTCACTGAATGTTGAAGTTGTTTTCTAACATATACACAGAACTCCTGGGTAAAGGCTGGGAGATTTATAGGTCCAAGTCATTCAAGGAAATCTCTTCAATTTTTAGCTAACCACCAAGCTAACAGAACTGAGACTTCATTGTCCTTGCTCACACAGCAAAGAATAAAGATGTCCTGACACAGCAAAGAATACAGATATTACAGAATTAGTTCAAAATAGTTACTAAACAAACAGCAGCAGAAACAGCAACAACAAATCATGAGGGAAGAGAATCTGATTTCCAGGGACGCCACATTATATTTTGTAAAATATGCAATTTTTAACAAGAATTATAAGAGGTACTAAGAAACAGGAAATTATGACCCTGCAATAGGCTGAATGTTTGTGTTCCTGCCCCCTTCAAATATTGAAATCCTAATTCCATTGCGATGGTCTTTGGAGGTGGGGCCTTTGGGAAGTAATTATGTCATGACATGAGAGTAGAGCTCTCATGTATGGAATTGGTGCCATTATAAGAAGAGGAATTAAAGCCCTAGGCAGAGCTAGCTACCTCTCTTTCTACCATGTGAAGATACAATAATAAGCTGACAGTTTGCAACAGGAAGAGGGTCCACACCGGAACCTGACTGTGTTGGCACCCTGATCTTAGACTTCCAGATTCCAGAACTGTGAGAAACAGTTTCTGTTGTTTTTAAGTCAAGTTGTTTTTAAGTTTATGGTACTTTGGTATAGCAGCTCAGATTAACTAAGACTGGTCCATACATAAGAAAAAAAGCAGTCAAAAGAAGCTGCCCCTGAGAAAGCCCAGATGTTGGAATTAATAAAGACTTTAAATCAGTTATTTTAAATATGTTCAAATAACTAAAGGAAACCATGTCTAAACAACTAAAGAAAAGTTTGAGAACAAGTTCTCACCAAGTAGAGTATGAGATAGAAATTATACAAAAGAACCAAATAGAAATTCTGGAGTTGAAAAGTACAATAACTGAGTATTTCACTAGAGAGGACGAGCAGCATATTTGAACAGACAGAAGAAAGAATCAGTGAACTTGAGGTTATCCTGTCTGAGGAATAGAATGAAGAAAAATGAACAGAGCCTCAGAGACCTATGGGGAACCATTATACACACTAATATATAGTTAATGGGTATCTCTGAAGGAGAGAAGAAAAAGAGACAGACTACTTAAAGAAATAATGGCCACAATGTTCCCCAAATTTGATGAAAAACACTAATGTATACATCTAAGAAGCTCAGTAAACTCTAAACAAGATAAACTCAAAAGAGATCCACACCTAGACCAATAATCAAACTGTCAGAAGCCAAAGACAGAGTCTTGAAAGCAGTAAGAGAGAAGCAATTCATCATGTATGAGAGATCATCAGTAAGATTAACAGGTTTCTTATAGAAACTATGAGATTTGGAAGGCAGATGAAATTAAATATGACCCAAATACATGGGAAGACATCCCGTGTTCATGAATTGGAAGACTTAATATTGTTAAGATGCCAGTACTCCCAAATTAATCTAGAGACTCTGCATTTAAAATCAAAATTCCTTTTTTTGTTGTTGCAGAAATTGACAAGCTGATCTTAAATTTCATATTTATGTTTATATGGAATACAAGTGACCCAAAATAGCCAAAACACCTTTAAAAAACACAGTTGGAGGACTCATACTTCTTAATTTCAAACTTATTACAAAGCTATGGTAATCAACAGCGTGGTACTGGCATTAAGATAAACATATATCAATGGAATAGCACCGAGAATCCAGAAATAAACCCGTGCATCTATAGTCAATTGATTTTTGACAAGGATGTAATTCATTGGAGGGAAAGAACAGTCTTCTCAACAAGTGGATCTGGGACATCTGAATATCCACATGTGAAAGAATAATATCCCTCCCTCATACCACATTTATTCATAAAAATAAAATGGATTAAAAACCTAGAGTAAACCATAAAATTCTTGGAATAAATAGGTATAAATCTTTGTCACCTTGGATTAGGCATTAGTTTCTTGAATATAGTACCAAAAGCACAAGTAACAAAAAAAAAAAATAGATAAATTTTACTTCATTAAAATTAAAAACTTTTGTGTATAAAGGACATTATCGATCAAGCAAAAAGACAACCTATAGAATAGGAGAAAATATTTGCAAATTATGTATATCTGATAAGGGTTTAAAATCCACAATACACAAAGAACTATTACAACACAGCAGTAAAAAGAATACCCCAATTAAAAAGTGGGCAAAAGATTTGAGTAGACATTTCTTCAAAGAAGATACAGAAATTGCCAATAAGCACATGAAAAGAATGCTCAACATTATTAATCATTAGGAAAATGCAAATCAAAACCACAGCAAGATACCAGTTCATACCCACTAAAATATCTATAATCAAAAAGACATAAATGTTGGAAAGGATGTGGAGAAATTGGAACCTGGTGGAATTGTGAAATGGTGTGGCCACTGGGAAAATAGGCCATTTCTCAAGTTAAGCATATAGTTCCTATATGACCCAACAATTCCACTCCTAGATATATACGTATAGGAGTTGAAAACATGTGTCACATAAAACACATGTTTATAGAAGCATTATTTTTAGTAGCCCCAAAGTGGAAATAACCCAAATCTCTATCAACTGATGAATAAACAAAATGAGATATATCATGCAATAGAATATTCACCCATAAAAAGGAATGATGTACTGATACATGCTACAATATGAAAGAACATTGAAAACTATGCTAAGTAGAAGTCACAAAAGTGGACATATATGATTCCATTTATTTGAGATATTCAGAATAGGCAAGTCCATAAAGATAGAAATTAGATTAGTGGTTGCCAGAGACTGGTCAGAGAGGGGAACAAGGAGTGACTGGTGATGAGAATGGGGAGTTATTTTTGGGGTGATGAAAAAATGTTCTGGAAATTGAGAGTGGTAAGGGTGTAATAAATGCCACTGAATTTTATGCTGTAAAAAAAAAGCGAATGAGGAAGAATATGATGTTGAGTGTTAGCAATATTGAGCCAAATATTGAGTCTAGTGTAAATGAGTGGAGCAGAATATTGAGTTTAACACAAGGAAAGGAGGCAGAGTGTGTCTGCTGGTACAAATGAACAGAGCAGAAAGTATTTTCAGGTGGTAACAGCAAACAAAGTCTAGTGTTAATAGTGCAAAGGGCAGACTGTTGAGTTCCGTGGTCAGGATGAGTAGAGAGGAAGATGTCTAATACTGATGGCAAATGAAGTGCATGTCATATTAAAAGTTAATAGAATAGTCAATGTCATGAAAAACAAAAATGTGGGGAGACTTCTAGATTAAAAGAGCAACCACATGCAGTATGAATCTATGGAGTCCTTGATTGGATTCCTTGCCATGTCCACTGATGACATTTTTTGGACAATTGGGAAATTTTAAATAAAAGCTTATATTAGATGAAATTATGGCATTATTTATAAGTCAATAATAATTATTTAATGTTAGTTTTTTAGATGTGATAATATCATTGTGATTCTTACTCTTTATTTAGAGGTGAATTGTCATGATGTCTGTAACCTTGAGCAAAAATTGCATCTACCTACTTACCTACCTACCTACCTACCTACCTATATAGAGAGAGACAAAGATGAAGTAGGTGTGGCAGAATGATAGCAATTGGAATCCAGGTGAAGGGTATTAGGGTGTTCATTGTGTATTATTTCAATTTTTCTGTATCAAAACAGAATGTTAAGTGTGGCATTAATTTGAAGTGGTGCAGTATGTTGCATTTAGCATAAGACTGGGTGGAGCAGAGTATGGTGTCTGGCACTAGTAGCAGAGCAGAAGGTTGTGTCTAGTGTTGAGTGCCTAAAGCAGAATGTGTCTCAATGACAGTAGGGATTGTAAGAGAAGGCAGTGCCTAGCGCGACAGGAGACCACAGCAGAACGAGGCATCCAGCGTTCCCAGTGAGGGGAGCGGGATGTTGGATCTGAAGTATGAGTGAACGGAGGTATGTGGTGTCTGGCATTGGTAGTAGATGAAGCAGAATGTTATGTCTAATGGTAAAAGCGAATTAAGCAGAATGTGAGGCCTAGTGTTAACAGCGAAAGGAATAGAATGTTACATGTATTGTGAGGGGGACTGGAGGAGAATTAGTGTCTGGTGTCAATAATGAATGAAATGGCACACTGTCTGGTGTTAGAATAATGGAACAGAATGTTGTGTCTAGTGTAGATTGAATGGAGCAGAATGTGTGTTTCTGGCATTAACGGAACGGAGTGAAATGTGTGTAGGGTTAATAGTGAATGGAGCAGCATATGGTTCAAGAGTTGATAGCAAATGTAGCAGAATGTAGTGTTAACATTAGAAACGTAAGTACCATATTGAAGTGTGTGCAGAAAACGGTTAACGTGGCAGGCGTGAGGCTGCTGCTATGAAGGACATGCTTGTAAGCTTGGCCCTTGATTGACATCTGGGAACTTGGATTTGGGGAGTGCTGCCATTTTATATAAGTGACTAGACTGCCTGTACAAATGATTCGATTTATGTTGAACCTCCTTCTAGGAGTCTGGACGTCTGGTATGTGTGAGGCAGAGGGTGACCAGCACCCGGTAAAAACCTTTGGTAATGAACCTTAAATGAATTTCAAAACAGTTTTTCTTTCTGTGTCTCTGGGCAGAACCATCTCATACGGTGGCTGCCTTTTTGTTGCTGGGGTAAGAGAGTGCTCTATGTGGTCCCTCATGGGAGGGAGAAAGCAAGAGAGCCTACCCATGGGTTCTTCCACCTGTGTCTCCTATTGTCCAGCTGTGTATCCTGAGTATACCTCCGTAAGAAGTCTTAGCCCTCAGTACAACTATATGCTGAGTCTGTGAGTCCTATCAAATCTCTGAACATGGGAGTGGTCTTGGAGACTCTCAACAGAGAGTATCTATCATTGATGGTGAAAGGAGAGGAATGTTGTTCTTAGCACTAAAAGTGAGTGGAGGAGGTAGAGTTGAGTGTTAATAGTAAATGAAGCAAAATGTGTGTTGGTGGAGAATGGAGCAGAATGTGGTATTTGGCAACTGTATTAAACATAATGTTAAATTTGGAGGAAAGGTTTGAGGGATAAAAATACTGGATACTGCCAAGTGTAGTAGATAAAGAAATAGCGACTAATTTCTCATGTTCCTCTTATCTCAGGCAGGGAAGAGAGATGAGTGTTCTCCTTATCTGTCCAGGTGATCTGTGCTCTTGGGCAGTAGAACTTACCTTGGGCAGGGATGCTCGGGAACCTGAGCTCTGGGTAGTCATGGTGAGCACAGTGGTGATTCCCAGGCCCACACGGGCTGGTGCAGCATCCATGTTGATCCAGAAGGAAATCCACGAGAGGATGACAATGAGCAGGCTGGGAATGTACATCTGGATCAGATAGTAGCCCATCTGTCGCTCTAGGTGGAACCGGGCCTCAATGCAGGTGAATTTACCTGTAAGAAATTATAGTGAGAAGGCAGAATAGCCTAGTGGATAGGAACAGGGCTTTGAGGTCTGAACAGCCTTGGGTGGAGTCTTGGTTCAGCCTCACACCTGCTGTGTCTCTAGGCATGTGTTGAATGTCTCTGCGTCTCAGTTTTCTTGATTACGGTAAATTGGGGATAATGATGTTGATGACAATGACAATGATGATTATGATGATGATGATGATAATAAAATGATAATACCTACCTTACATAGTTACTCAAATGGTTACTGTGATGATAGAATGAGATGGTGCCTATAAACAACTTAGCACAGTCCTCATACATCATTAGTGCTCAGGAATGTCAGTTGCCATCATCCTCATCATCACTATTTTGTTCCTAAGAGTGGGCCTAAGTGGACCATTCTCTATCCTTCTGCCAGTTTTCTTCCCGAAACATGACTTGATCCTGTTACTTTTCTTTGTAAAACCTTTTATTCCTTCTCTCATACAAGAAGGTTTGCATTACCTGCAGGGGAAAGTTCAAACTCTTTAGTCTGCCCTTAACAATGGAGCTCTAGCCTGTTTTTCCATCCCATTTCCCGTCTTTCTTCGCCTTAATCATGGCCCCCTACACTCCATCCCTTGCCTTGAGCATGCTTTCACACTTGATCCTGCTAATCACTCTTCCTGGAATGCCCTTATTCCTCCTCACAGCCAGCCAAAGAAATCCTCCTCCACAGCAGTTTAAATGTGAAGTCTTCCCTAGCAGAATGCCTCCTTTTTCTCTGTGCTCCTTCAGCTCTGTTCACCCAATCATCAGAGCCTTTAAGGCATAATACAGTGAGTGAGTAGGCAAGTTGGTCTCTCGCTGTCTCTGTGCTCTGCACTAGATTATGGGCAGCTTGTCTTCTCCCTATCTGTGTGTCCCAGGAAATGGAGCAGGGCCAGTCCCATGGTAGGGTCTCAGCTCCTGTCCCCTGAAGCAGTTACTACTGGATTTCTTTGAGCTCTGTGAACTGTATGCTCCATGTGGTCAGGGCCTTGTAAGTCTTTTCTCCCCGTATCCACAGGGCGTAGGACAGAACACAGTTCTCACCTAAATGTGAGGAGTGAAGAACAAATGAGATAATGATGGGAAAATGTTGTATAAATAGTAAAGGCTGTGTGGCATGTGAGAGTCAGTTATGATTATTTAATTTATGAGAGTCCTTGCTCTCTTGGCCGTTAATGGGAGTGCCATTCTCTGAGTCTCAGCTTGCCCAACAATGAAGAGAGTTTCTTTGGAGGTTCTGAGACATCTCCAAGGTCACTCAGAAGGCGGCAGCTGCCCTAGATGGACCAGAGCCGAGGCTACTTGCTCTTTCTCTGGGCCTTCTACTTGCACCAGAGGCCACGGCGGTTTCGCTTAGTCCCTCTCCTTCACTTCCTCCTCTCTGTGGCCGTTGTTACCAGCTTCACTCAGCTGGTTTCAGACAGCAGCCTCCTACACAGCCCTCCAGCTGGCATATGAGCTGACTAACTTTCTTCCACAGTGCTTCCATGAGCTCCTTCCCAGCCTGAAACGGTATGCAAAGTCAGTCTTGATCCGGCTTCACTTCATTCTTGTATTCAGTCTTCTAACAAAGGCTGTGCTTAGGCACGAGAAATAGAACTGAACTAAATAGTGGTGGTTCTCCACACCCCCTTGTAGCTCATGGTCTAGTGGACCTTTTCCAGCTTTACTGTTGACAAATCTTCAGTGCCACCTCTCAGCTTCCTTCTGCTGAGGTCTAATGTGATGAGCATTCTCTGTGCTTTTGCTCTATCAGAAATGCTAGTTCCTGTGTGACAAAGACTGCTAGATGTCCTCCCGATATCAGCTCCTCCTTCTGCTTTAGGAAATAGGGTCCATTTGGAGTTAAGCATACTGCTACCTGGAATAAAGACTGTATCTCCCAGCTTCCCTTGTAATAAGGCGTGGCCTAAGCTTAGGTTACTTGCCCCAGGACGCACAGGAAGAACACATCAGAGCCCTTTTTGGTTTCACAGGATATTCTCTTAACCACTAGGTAATAAATACAGAGCTTGCTCCATTATGAGTACCTCTTAAGATCTGTTGAATCAATGATTGAATGAATGTGGCCCTGACTGGGGGTGGGATTTGAGGAGAGTGGCCCCTCACACCTACCTGTGTTGTAATGCTTGGTACAGTATCTCAAGTCCTTCTCTTCCTTCAGGATAAACTGGGGCAGAGTTAGTCCATCTGCCACCTGCACAGCTCCCTGCTCCTGCCACTCAAAGATGAGGTCATTCATGGTATATCCAACTGGGATGGGGTCAGAAGAAGGAGCAGTTATCATCAAGAAGCAGTTATTTGAAGCATGTCAGGGTTGATTAGAGTCAGAGACAGAGAGGCATCAGACACTTGATGGAACTCATGAAACCATGTTTTTTCCCCCTCACAAAGGAGGTTAAAACTGGTTTAATTGTTTACATCTACCTCACAACCCTTCTACCTCACTTCCTACCTCTTCCAGCATCCTAACTTAGCTTGTTCTGTTGCCCCCTCCTCCACACAATCAGTTGACAGTCGCTATTTGTGCCTGTACACCATCCTTGCAAGCTTCCTATTTTGCTCACAGCAGACTTTTTTCTGTGAAATGCTACTGTGGTGGACCTGTCAGTTGAGGGTTAGGATACGAGATGGTGACTCAACTAGACTAATCTGACTCTCTTTCTCAGGACTTTGACTCTTGAGTGAAGTGACAGAAGGTTCAGAGTTGGCTAATGCTGATTCCCTTCAGCAATTGTATTTCAAGGGGATGGTCCATCACTTCTTGCTGCCTACATGCTCTGCCTTCGTGTCTGTTCTTTTAGCTCCTCCAAGTTCATGAGAACCTCTATGTCCTTCTATTTAATTCCATATTTTAAACTAGTCAGATTGCTCTCTGCGCTAGCAGTCAAAGAAGTCAGCTACCCCATTCTGTAAAAATCCTGGTTTACTTGATCTCTTTCATGAAGCTTACTCCAAGTCATTCTCTCTCTCCCAGTCAGCAGGAAGCACACTTTCTGCCATGAGGCCACCATGTTTTGTGCTTCGAACAACACACCACTTGTTTCCCTGTCTTAGTCATCTATCTCCCCTGCTGGAGTCAGCATCCCTGTGAGTTCAAGGACCATGACTTATTCAAGCTATCTCTCCTTCATTCCTGGAGAGCTGTTCACAGGGGATATGGAACTGTGTGCCTCTTTGGGGAATGCTGCTGGCTCCAAAGCTAGATCTCAGGCAGAAAATGTAAGGGAAGTTATATTTCTAATGCATTTTCTAAGAGCAAAGCCCTTCATCTGGTATTTTGGACTATTACAGTAATCTCTTGGGGTCCAGTGGTTAGGAGCAGCTGTGTGGGAATTTCTGCTGGTCCCATGAGTAAAGGGGAGTCTGGTTCTTTACAGAGGCCTCATGCAAGAGACTCACAGCTTTCCAGTTGCATGATACATGTCTGGACGTCCATGGGGAAATTCTTCAAGTCCATGGGGCAGGCCAGTGTCAGGGTGATTCTGGGAAGAGAAGGGATTTGAATGACGCTGGATCCACAGACCAGAGAAACTGTACTTCTGTTCCAGCTACTACCAGAAACCAGTTACCTAGGAGAGGTCAAGGAGGTTAGGGAACTCTAGTGTTTTTTGAACCAATATATGTGTATTTCCGCATTTCACATATGGAAATGTGGGCTCAGAGAGATAAAGTAGGTTGCTTGAGGTCACATGGAGTTAGTGGAACTTCTGTGTTTCTCTGGAGTCTGTCTGGCTTCTAGACACCTGCCTTTAGCAAGTTACCTGAAGGCCTGGAGGCCAGGGCCTGCCCGCCTCCCTGTCTTTCTGCAGAGCCCTCAGGTAGGTGCAGAGACTGAATTTTCAGTTGAGCAGTATCAGGCGCCAGGCATCCCCAGGTGCACCGGCAGCAGGTGCTGTAAGTGGTTCTTGGCTGCCTCCCTACACACCCTAGGCTCATCAAAAGTTGTTACAAAAGTTCTGCCTTCTGGGTGTCCAAACACAGCTGGTTCACATCTGTGGGCTCATGCTGGGGTCAGCTGGGAAGTTGGTGGGCACCCCAAGCTTCTGGACTAGCTGTTTATTTTGGGTCGTTCAACCCTTGCAGAGGCTGCAGCCTCCGACCCAGAGGAAGTCCCCTTAATAGAATCTGAGGTCTGCAGCTCCGGCTGGGATACAAGCCTTCATCTTGAAAGGCTTTGCCAACATCTGAGCACCTGCTGCAGGGAATGGAGAAGAAAGGCTCTCAGAGCCTTAGATCATCAGGCCAAATCCCTCACATGGCAGGTGAGAAAACTGAGGTGCAGGGAAGGATAGGTAGGGACTCATTCATGTAAGATGACACAGCAAGCTGATGGCTGAGGCAGGATTTAAAACCATACCTCCTAGCCTTGGGATGCTGAGCTCATGTGCTGGCTGGCAGATTTTCCAGCACTGCTATCTTGAAAGGCACCTAACTGGTGATGGTATACTGGCACTTAGCTGCTGACACCTTGGCCACACATGGTGAGGCACAAGGCCCTATGTGAACTTCCTCTAACTCACATCCACAGCTCTGGATGTGGGTCCCTTTAAGCACAAAGGAGAAGCAAGAGGGGGAAAAGAGAAGGGAGAGGGAGGGGAAGAAGGAAAGAAGGGTGTGGAAGAAGGAGTGGGAAAGTGAAGAGAAAGTGAATGCAGTTGATTTCTGAAGATAAAAGCTCCAAAGTGGAACAGCTGTCACACTGGGTTAATTTCCTGAAGTTGAATGACCTTGGGAATATCACTTTCTGCTGATTTGTCCTTCTGTCATGATGTACTGGGACTTGGCTTCCAAGAGATATGAAACTAGCCTGGCAGCAGCAAAACTCAAGCAGGGCGACCCCTCCCTTCCTGCCAGCCAGCCAGGGGCTTGGAGGCCATTTCTTGAGCCTATCACCGTTCCACTCTGGATGTGGACTGGGTTGGATGGGCTCCTAGGTGAGGAAGACCATGTCTGCTTCTGGTTCCTCTCAGCCTGCCCCTCTTCACTGCCTACTTTCCCTGCTGAGATTTCTAAGTCCCTTCCCCACCCAGCCTGTTCTCAGGAGGGACTCTAAGTTCATTCACATCTCAGGATCAGGATCTGTGCAGCCTTCACTGTGGGCCTGGACATTTAAAGTTCATCTCCTAATGGAAGTAGAAAGATTATTCCCCTGAGGAATGCGAGGGGGAGAGGAAGTCATTTAAGGACCAGTGCTCCCTTTAAGTTCTTTCAAATAAAAACATCTTCATTCATTCATCAAATATTTGAGTGCCTGTTGAATGCCATGCCCTGTCTTAGGTTCTGAGTGAGCATCAGATTCACACTGGAATCTAGGCTCTGCTACTAAGTAGCTGTGGGAACTTTTGTAAGTTACTTAAATTTTCAGATCCTCACTTGTCTAATCTGCAAAATGGCCGTAATGAAACCTACTTCATGCGGTTGTTAGGAGGCTAAGCCATAACATATGTAAAGTACCCAGCCTATTAAGTACATTAGGTGTAAGAATAAAGTGGACATTGCTCATTTCTTTATGCCTTGGGAGAAGAGCTCGGGAATTAGGTGGAGAGGTATAGCAGGAGACTCTGAAAGTTTGCCCTTAACCGGTATCTGCCAGATATTCTGCAGCTGTGGGAGGGGGTCCCGGCTTCCTAGAGTCAATGCAAGGTATGGAGGACAGAAAGCATTTGTAGAAGGGACGGAGCAGCTCTGACTAATACCTGTGAGCAGTACCATCCACCTGGCAGGCCCATTTATGTTGAAGTTGCTGGAATATTTCAGGTTTTGTGCTTTTGCTCCTGCTATTTTTTTTTTAAAAAATTGTGGTAAAAACATTTAATGATATCAACCTTCATAACAAATTTTGGGGTGTACATTACAATATTGTTAACTATATGTGCCATGTTGTACAGTAGAACTCTAGAAATTATTCATCTTACATAGCTGAATTCTCCTGCTTTTGGTCATTGTCTTTGAATACTCTTTTCTCCATCTTATGTTATTGAAATTCTGGGTAAGTTTGGGGGCATAACTTTAACCCCACCTTCTCCTGGGTGCTTCCTTCATCTCCCTGGTTAGAATGAACCCCTTGCTAGGACTTCCCATGGCATTTTATTCTTACTTGCTAAGTGTAAATTACAGAGCTGGCTCTGCCTATTTGGCAGAGGTGTCGTGCTGTCAAGGCCCGATCACCTCCGTTTAGCCCTCCTCTTAGTGTATGTTCCCAGAAGGCGATGGGGCAAGGTACTTTCTGTGGTAGGAAGGGATGAACCTGTGTGGAACTTACCTGATGCTGTAGAGGACATTCCCGTTCCGGGAGATCCTCAGCAGCTTGTTGTCTGTGGTGATCTCGTGGAAGTGGGCCCCCTTCTCATTAGCAAAGAACAGGTCAGGTTTCCAGATGGAATCCAACATGGACGGGTCCAGGTCCAGCGAGTCATCCGGGTATTCGTTGTAGGCCAGCCGGGGGTCATTCCACTGCTGCCGCAGGAAGATGTTGACCCTATAGTCCTATGGCCAGAAGACAAAGAGGTGGAGCCAGGATTAGGCCCTGGGATGTCAACTCTTGGAGGGCCCAGGTGCTTTCAGCCCGTGCTCCCCAAAATCCTTCTGGAGGATGTTATCGAAGTGTGAACATTCTCTAACTGTCCCATTAAGTATATTCAACTCTGAACTGAGATTATTTAAAATGTTATTCTTTCGTTTGAGAAACTTAAAAAATAAAGTTTAGGCTGATGTAATTAACACTCGTTTTCATCTTGGTAACATTTTTAACCTGATAACATTGGTTTTTAGATAAGAAAAATAATACATTTTAGATAAAGTTGAATTCCCCTTTTATCCTCAGTCCTATCAGTGCAGTAATTCTCGCATGTACTCAGGTTCGAGAGTCAGTATTCTAGACAGATCCAAGGGACAAAAGGAAGGTCTAGAAGCTGATGCCTGGGCATTCAAACTGCTCTGCCTAAAGAGAACAGTCAGTTCCCGAGCAGTGGAGGAGGAAGGGCGGGGAGAGGAATTCCACCGTGTACCTGCTCACCCTAGCCTTTCCACCACTGTGTTTTAATACCATCCTTCTATAACCTTCAGTGTCTGTTGATTTGTTTGGGAAAGATTAATAGACGTCCTGGAGCCACATCTTCCTGAATTCTAAACTCAGTGCTAAGTAAAGTGCTTCTCCTATGGGACTGCAGTGTTTTACTCCAGGGAAAAAAACTTTATGGATCAAACCCGTTAGGGAAATGTTTGACTAAACCAAGTGCAACAGATTTCTTTATTGCAGGACTTCTCAGAGACCTTAATATACTAATGAATTGTGTGCATATCCAAAGGGGAACAGAATATGCAACACTTCTGATTTATTTTGGCCGTAGAATGTTTATTTTGTGCTTAATGCTTATCTTCTACAGAATATAGTTTAGGGATGCTGTCCTAGCCAATACCACCCACCTCCCACCCCTGCATTTTTTTTTTTCAGTTGGAGAATGTGAAGTCCAAAGAGAATTGATATTGGCCCGTGTCACTCTGAAAAGGCAGAGCAGAGCTGATTCTGGGACCCAAGAGTCCTAACTTCTAGTGAGGGTTTGTGCAACTAGTCCTAGAGGAACTGAAAGACTCCACTTAGTTACTAGTCACAACCTAAGAAAAAATTAGTGGTATGGGTAGTTCTCCATGTCAGGAAACGAGTTAACGAAGTTAAGAAATAATTGCATTAAGAAAATTTTAAATGTTGTTAGGGAAACGTTATAAACCTGGGGTCCATGACTGTTATGACACTGCAAGTAGAATTCAGGGCATATCTGTGTTTTCCCAGGAACAAGAGCATAGTTCTCTCTGTTGAACTGCAAAACGGTTCATAGTCCTCAAAGATGAATAACCTCAGTTCAAGTCCAACTTTAATGCTCTCCTTCAAGAAATAATCTCCACTCATAAGCACCTGCTGCTGTTCTTTCCCTGAAGGTTTTGAATAAATGAGATTACGCTGTATTCTCTTTGGGGTGTTGCTTCTGAATCTTTATTACTCTTTATCTGTCAGGAACAGGGGTGAACTAAAATAACAACCCTTCTCCCCACCCTCACCCTCAGCCCTGTCAGTTCCTCCCCTAGCACATGCCTCATTCTGTTTTCCTATAGAATCATCAATAGCTTCATGAATGTTCCAAGTTATTTTATAGAATTGTTCTATAATTTGATTGAAGCCTCTCCATCCAGCCCTTTAGAAAATAACGTTTGGTCTCATAAACATGTCTTATAAGTCCTGTGGTGGAGGGAGAACTTCAGGCCAGACCTAGATGTCGATTCTTTGTTTTTCTTGCTGACAGTAATGGACAGCTCCCAATCTGCCCCATCTGATCAGGGGGTTAGAAACAGCTTTTCTTTCTCCCTTAGATTTTACCTGAAGTTGTGTGTGTGCATGTGAGAGAGTGAGTGATAGAGAGAGAGAGAGAGAGAGAGAGAGAGAGAGAGAGATATGAGGCATTGGGCAAATCATGTCAGAGTAAACAGACCATGTATGAATGGTTGGATAGAAAAAGCCTTCAGTCCCCAAATCCCATCTGTACTTTTGATGTCTTGCTAGTGACATGTCAAGCCTGTTTATGTGGCTGGAAGGAAGAAAAGAAAGTGGCATTTCTTAAAATGGTCTGTTAGATACCAGGCGCTGTTCTAGATACTGTCATATATGTGTAGTTCTCACAAAACCCCTGCAAGCTAGACAGTCAGATTCCCATAGTAAGGGTGAGGAAACTGAGGTTTGGAAGGGCTGAGTAACTTGTCCAAGGCCCAGAGCTAGTAAGTGGCAGAGCTGGGATCTGAATTCACATCAGCTTAACCCTCAGTGACCACTTGGTCATCATGTCCCATGGGTGTTCTGTGCCAAGGATACTCTTCTCTCATCCTCCTAGCCTAGGTAAATTCTGCCTGCTCAGTTTAAGCCTTATCTCCTGCAGGAGTTGATGCCCTCAGGCTTCCCTGATCTCTTCCTTTTCTGATCGCCTAGCAAAACGGAATCACCAGAAACATTTAATTTAGCAGTTCCTTACTGTGTGTGTCTTATCTCCTCAATTTGATTGGCAACAATTTGAGACGGTGAACTTGAGTTTATATTTCTTCTGCACCATCCCACCTACTCACCCCGTCAGTGCACCTAGAAGGTACCCAAAACCCAAGAGGAGGGGGAGGAGGAGCAGGTGGTGGTGGAAAAGCCAGAAAAACATTGGAGCAGGAAGAGCTTTCCTCATTGTATAGCTGGAGAGACAGAGACCCAGAGAGAGAAGGCATTTTCTGAGGTCATGTAGCAATTCTGCAAAGGACCTGGGATTAGAACTTGATTTGCTTTTCTGGGCCTCGCTGTTAAAAGGAGTAAGGCTAGGTGGTCTCTAAGAACTCTTCCAAATATAATAACTAATTGTTATTAGCTTTACTTTTTCAACGGCATTTAACAGAACATCTAGTAAGTGCCAGGCACTGTTCTAGGCACTGGAGAATATGCTGAGAACAAGAAAGACATATTTATGCAGTCACAGAGCCTACAGTGTAGTGTTTACACCACACTGCGGTAAGGGTTTACGTACAGGGTAGGGATTAAGTACAGGATGTTAGGGAAGTTAGAGAAGACAGGCTCCCCATCTAGATGTGGGGGTGATGGTCAGGGAAGGCTCTAGGAAAATATGATATTTAAGATGAGACCAAATATGGTTGAGCCAAAAAGGAAAAGCATTTTGGGTAGTTGGAACTGCATGTGTGAAGGCCCAGGGACAAAGCAAGAAGGCAGCACTTTGGAAAGAATAGCAAGTAAATGAGTAAGGGGAGGAGAGGGCGGAAGTGTACAGGGCCTCGCAAACTGCCCCGAGGAATCTGGACTTCATCCTGGGAGCAGTGTAGAGCCTTTGAAGAATGTTATGTAGTGAAGGACATTATAACATTTGCATTTTATTACTGACGTTTTAAAAATATTTTATTTATTTATTTTTTATTACAGAAGTAATGCATGTTGATTGCCAAAAATATAAATGTACATTACCTAAAAGAAGGAAAACAAAAAGTGTAGGGTCTCATTATGAAATGACTGATGGAAGTGAGAGCAGAGACCTGGAGGTGCATCTCCGTGTCCTCAGGCAGCTCGGGTCCCTTGGCAGCCCTGCTCCTCCACTCAGCAGCTGCTAAACAAGTCGCTGCCATTGATTTCTCCTCCCTGGTTGGTAAGCAGCCATGGGAAATGCCGTTCGGAAGAGATCAATGTAAATGGTGTAATAGGCTGAAAGCTAAATGCTGTTTTGCTTACTTAGCCCTGTACTCACGTTGGTCAGTGTTTGACATGCTGGGGGTCCATGTTCAGGTTCAGGGGCCGGGGAGCAACATGTGAATTCTCTACCCTAGAGCCTCAGGTTTTACCTTTGGTAATTGGTTTCTAGGTCTTAGAGTCTCAGCGTGGTCCGTCTAGGTCTGAGATGGGGAGAATTTCCAGAGCTCTAGCTTAACAGTCTTTACGTGCTTCTGAGACTCCATGATTGTCTGATTTCTGGAAACTAGGTGACTGCCATGCTTGTGAGACCACGGTAGAGCATTAACTCATTTACTTTTTCATTTTGTCATTCAGCAAACATTTATTGGGGGTTCCTGTGTGCCACCTGCAATTGGATTTCCCCCCACCTGCGACCCCATTGTATCTAATTTTAGATACCAACCCCTCCCAGTAAACTCCTCTAAACTTAGTATTGTGGTGAAACAGGAAGCATGAGGTGTTTTAGTAGGCAAGCTCTAAGAGGTCGGTGACTGTGTTGGTGGCAAGGAGATGTGGAGGGCAAGATATGTGCCCACTGCGGTCGGAACAAAGAGACGTCACCCAAGAGGTGGAGAAGTACCAGATTCTTATACCTTCCTAAGTCTCAGAATTTCAACTCTCAAAGGGATGGATCTCTCTTCTCTAGACTCAATTCAATGCCGTAAACACTTATGAGGCCCAGTGGGAGTACAGTGAGGGAGAAGGCATGGATCTACTTGGTTTCTACCCTCACAGAGCTCAAAGGATCTAACAGACAAGGGAAGATGGACACAGTTATCCACCATACAAAAACGAAGGTAACAAGTAAGAGTCATGAGAGGTTCTGACACATGGCTATTAGGTATTGCTCTCAAGTCCCTGAGATTACTTCCAGCCAGGATGGGTGAGTCCAGAAAAGCTTTTAAGAGAGAAGGTGGCGTTTGAAATGACTCCAGTCAATTGATCCCATCCTCCCGAAGTTAGCCTCTCTAGACTTGGTATTGTTGTGAGATGTGAACAGTATCTGGTTTCAGCTGGAAATGAGGCCAGCGATGTGTGAGGAGGAAGGACAGAGGTGAAGAGTACAGGCTGAGAGTAGGAAAGGACATGAGGACTAGGGATTTAGGATTTAGGTGTATTTAGGATTAGGATGTGTGGTATCAGGGTCAAGGGAATCTCATGTAGAAGGAATAGCACAAGCAGTGGTATATAGGCAGAAACATTAAAACAGTTTAGTTTAGCTCAAACATTAGCAACATAAATAATAAAAAGTCCTCCTTACTGAGGACCTACAGTGTACCAGGCATGTGCTAAGCATGCCACACACTTTAGCTCATTTTATTTCTAAAACAGGCCTATGACATAGGTATTTTCCTAATTTTATAGATGAAGAAGATTTAGGAAGTTAAATAATTTGTCCCAATTCACAGTTCATAAACAGTGGGGTTGGACTTTGAATCTGGTTTTTCTGACTATAAAAAGTTTGTGCTCTCAACCACTCTGCTGTGATGAGGCCATAAAATGGACTTGAGGCTGGGGCTCCTTAGCTGCCAAACCAAGGTGTTTGGATTTTATTCTGTAGCCAGGTGGGTACCACTGAAGTCCGAGATGGTGGCACAGTATCGCAATTTGACTTCAGTAAGATCAGCATGGTAGGAATGACGGTGAAATGTTGGAAGTGAGGGAACACAGGCACAGGGAGACCTGTTTCGAGGCT